>JAPMUY010008883.1:115000-295000 GCA_026901105.3 Galaxias olidus
ACCTGAATAGTGGCTGCGACTGGGGGGGGGGGGGGGGTTATTATTATTTAATTCTTTTTTTTTCTTTTTTCTTGAGGGGGTCTTTGTTAGAAGTTGAGTGACAGAGTGACAGGCGGCACCGGCGCGGTTCTTTATTTGCGACGGGCCAGGGATGATTGACGGGCGGGCAAAGCGGGGAGGTGAGCACTCTTTGTGTCACTCTATTTAAGCAGGACCAAAAGCAATATGTGAACCCCAGAACCCCCCACCCTCGTGCGCCTATGGCCCCTCCACAGAGCGTTGTGGACGTGGATTTTTATGATGCGGGCTGTCCTTTTGTTGGGAGGGAATCTACATTTCTTAAAGTGTGCCCGTGGCCTTCAGTGAAAGGGAGACGTGGGTTTATAATCCACTCTGGCCTTTTGCTCACTGAACTCTGTATTTTCCCTTGTCTGTTTGTGGAAATGGCAGCGGTGTAGTGTTTTATGTTCCTGTCTCGCCTCGGCTTCAGTGGAGTGAGCAGACTTCAAATCTACTTTCCGTGATTGAAGTCGAAAAAGGGCCACTGCAGAACGAGCCAGTGGGGGCCAGATTTGCTGTTCCCCCGCGGAAGGTAGAACAGTTTTGATAAAAGTTTATCCCAACTCAAACTTAAAATAAAACAACATTATTTTTTCCCTTGGCCAACCGAAAACAAATTATCTGTATCTGCATCTGTATTCAGATGGAACAACGGAATGGGTTGCGGATACGGTCTATGATATCGCAAAATGAAAATATGTTGTTTTCATAGCTTGGTTCACACACGTTTCTTCTCTGCTTTCTCTGCTGACCTTGTGGCGTGGGGTAACGTGCTGTTTCAATGAAACCCTTGCCGGTTTCTAAACAGATAGGCCAGTGGGGGCAGAAACAAGTTCAATCAATGGCATTTGCACATGATCAAAGCAGCAAAGAACACCGACAAGCGAGGCTCTGTTGCGGACAGTCAAACAATCGGAATGAATGGAAAAGCATTGAACGAAAGAAGACAAGTGTGGCTTCGCATGATGACTTGTAGAATGTGTGATGTTTGCTTTGAATTGCAAAGATTGGGAACTTCATGCTAATATTTAGATTTGACCAGCTTTAATTATATATGTGTACACAGAAAACATTTGAAGTGAAATTTGACAACTGTAACCTACAGTAGCCTACGTAAGAACAGTTTGGTGGCAAATATGGGCAGACTGGGTGGCCGTTCTTTCGACCTGATTCGGCGGTAGAGATGGGTGCCTGGTTTAGCTTGACCCTTGGCTACAGCCCTCTTGAGAGCAGGTTCAGACGGCGTTCATAGGGGTCTGTGATGTTTGATTTGTATGCTACATGGATCTGCTGCTATTGATTTATTCAGTTTTTCTTTCTTTCTTTCTAGGCCTCAGTGGTAGGCCGCCTGAGCCACTGTATTTTCATTCCTGACTTCGGGCAACATTTGATGAAGTGCTCTACATTAAGCTTTACCCTTGAACATTCTCCCACTTGTACCGACGGCAGATAATTTAGTTTTTTTTGTGCTGATTGTTCTTGTGAAAATTAGCCTAACCTTCGAGACTTCTCGTGTGGTGAATGTTTCTTTTGTGTGTGGTGCTCTGGGTCAGGCGTTGGGTTGTAGGGTGTATTGTCCAGGTGACATTTTGCGTTGCATCTTAAATTACCTCGTGTGTGTGTGTGTGTGTGTGTGTGTGTGTGTGTGTGTGTGTGTGTGTGTGTGTGTGTGTGTGTGTGGGTGTGTACGTGTATGTGTGTGTGTGTGTGTGTGTGTGTGTGTGTGTGCGCGCGCGCGCGTGCGTGCGTGCGTGTGTGCGTGCCTGCGACATTAATACTCGTTTAAAGTGTGAATGAGATTCTCATCCAAACACAGCGAAACGCATAGTGTGAAGAACTAAGCAGATCACACAGATCATTTCCTATTGGACCTTATTTTGTTTCCTTAACCATTTCTTGTCAGTTCAGACGGATTAGCTCATTTTATCAGAGATGAAAGTTGGGAAATACCGTCCGTTTAGTTTTACTCTGACAAGACAGCAGCAGCCTTTCATATTTCCTCCAGTCCTAATTGAGTTGTTTTGAAATTGTTTTGATTCCAATTCATTGAGGCTTTATGTGAAGCTTCCAGCTTTCTTTATGTCACGCTAATGGGGAAAGGATCACAGCCCTCTCATTTCCATCTTCCTCATCAACATCATCATCATCATCCTCATCTCAAGCTAACGAGGCTTTAACAACGCCTGTTGTGAGTCCCCAAGGTGCCCCCTGGATCCTCCAGACTCCCTGTGTTTGACAACGCAGTGGCCCAATCCAAAAGTCCCTTGTCTGGGTCACTGGGAGCCCGTGACCCTGGATGGAGCACCAGAAGGGAGCATCAGTTGACCCGACAGATCTGTCTCGTCCTTTTCCCTTCAGGGATCCGGCAAAGCCTCCCCCTCGGGGATCGGCGTTCAAGCATCCTGGCTTCCGCTAGATGCCCTGGCACTGATCCGACCCTGGTGGATTAGAGGCAGGTACCAGGGCAAACACACAGGAACAGGGCAGCCCAGATGGAGGTGTTTCCATGTGGGCCGGCTGCCCAGCGTAGAGCCTTGTTTCCCCGGGCTTGCCTCGGTGCGGACTCGCCGCACATATGGGCCAGCGAGAGAGAGAGGAAGAGTTGAAATGCTATGAAAATGGCATTTGCATGTTAATGAGGATCTTTAGTGATGCCGTGTGATTCCTTTTCCCTCAGATGTCTCCCATGATGAACAGGCCTCTGTACTCCCCTTGAACTCCTGTCAGGGAATATCTTTTTGACTGCGCTTTCAAAGGCTGGCACGGCCTCGTCCTGATGCACGGATTCTGGTCGTTAGGCGAACGCTGCATTGTGACCCCTCGAGGGGTGCACCTGTGTGTGTGTGTGCCCGCGTCGCGCAAACGATCACTGTCATTATCATACAGTATGTGCAAAATTTGCGGAGGTGGGGGGGGGGGGGGGGGGAAAGAGAGACGCATGAGAACGAGACAGACTGAGAGACAGAGGAGTGTGAGTCTAAGGGGGCTTGTTTGTCTTGTGGGTGCCAGCTTGAGCGCCTGCCCGGGTGCCAGTGTGGCGTGGCGATGCGGGGGCACGCTTTCTGCTCCGACAGATGGCGCGGGGCCTCGTTCAGAGTCCCTGCCTGTTAGTAGAATTGATTGCGGTGGCCTGTGCCAGCCTCTCCCAGGACAGGGGCTTCTGCCAGCCCATCCTGGGAACCGCCACGGCTCCTGGAGGGACGGACGCACGTGACTTGCATAGCAGCTACTTTTTTTGGGGGGGGAGGTTTGTGTGTGTGTGTGTGTGTGTGTGTGTGTGTTTGTGTGTGTGTGTTGTGTGTGAACAAAGCGCTCCCATGCAAAGTGGTCTCTCCCCTCGGGGTGAGTTGTCATGGGCTATCTGGCCTTAATACAGCGTACATACTAGAACCAGGCATTGTGCTCCATTAGGACGGTTTTTGCCCCAAATTAGCTTTTTTATTTTTTATTTTTTTTGCAGAGCAAGCAGGTTAATTGAAGGAAGTGCCTTATTGTAGCAGAATGAAATGGCCCAACCTGGCACAAGTTTTGACATTGTTGGGCAATGATTCACTTCGGTCTATTTTAGCCAGGAATTCATGTGAAAATGGAGCTGAATTCAAATTCGGCGAACGAGTGTAAGAGGGTGTCATAGAACGATGAACGTGTCTAGATCTCCCACAGCCTACTTCTGTCATCGCTAATCTGTACCAAACAGAAGTGAACGCGCTTGCATATCCACAATATGAAATGTGAACGAGAACAAGACCAATCTTTGCCAAGTCTGTAAGTTCTGAATAAAGGCCAAACATCCCTGAAATGAACTGGACCAACTTGGTATAAAAATCCGTCTAGCTCTCTGTTGTGAAATTCCTCGGTGGAAAAAAACGGTGGCAGGTTTTTTTTTGGTGTGTTTCCTTGGTGGTGCCGTGGTCTTTGGCAACATAACCTTATCCCCCACACTCAGCCCAAGCATCGACCCAGAGACTGCAATGACTGTAAAATGACCCCACCCCTGTAGAGAGACGAGACCGTTAGAGAGAGGGCTGGCTCTGTGTGAAGGGGGTAGGATGGTGGTGGGGGGGGGGGGGGGGGGGGGGGGGGGGGGGGGGGGGGGGGGGGGGGGGGGTGGGGGAGGGCAGCGCATCAGTGCCCAAACCACTGACCGTATCATAGGATGAAATTGGCTCATTGTCCTTCATGGTGGAACTAGCGTGAGAGCTCGCCGCCACAGATTGCAGCCACATGTGACATGCAGCTACTACCACAACGTTATTTAGTCCAATTATTGTAGAGGCCACATTGTTGCCCATTGCCTTCATTTTTTTATTTTCCGTTGCGGTTGAAAGGGATTTCTCTAAAGTTGCATCATCGAGTAAAGCCATGCCTGTTAAGATAACTTTGATAACAGTTCTTATAATGGGAGTCCTTTTTTTTTTTTGTGGGTGGGGGGGGGGGTGGGGGGGGGGGGGGGGGGGGGGTTTGAACCTGGAATGAATATTGGCTGGATTCCCAGCACTTCCCTTCAAGTACTTTGTATTGATCTCTTTTGCTTCATTGTTGCACTCCAAAAAGACAATGTTTCTTTTCAATTGTTTCTTTCATAACAAAGCATATGTTTGATGATCTTCTATTTACAAAATACCCATTGCTTTGATTAAAATTGGAATTACATGAGTTTCTCATCTTTTTTCAACCAAAATATTACACTTTGCATTGTTCTTGTGAACTGTGTGTTAAAAAGAACACAGATGTAAGTGCACATTAACTCCCCTGAATAGCCTCTCTCTAACTACACTTAATGTATGATAGCAGGGCTTTTAATTCCATGCCATCTTTATGGACGTCGAAGCACTAAGGCTGCACGAGTGAGCAATCATATTCATAAACCGTGCTGGATATATCATGGGAGGGTAACAGGAGTGGAGAGCTCTCTGTTTAGCTGGCATCCCGCCTGCTTGGACCAAATCACAGGGGAACGACAGGCTGAGGCTGCAGATTCTGCTGGGGGGGGGGGGGGTGATGAAATGTGCACAAACTGGGGAGCCGGAGACTACAAGTTTATAATGAGAGGTATGGAGAATAATGTCTCAATTAGCCTGCGCCCACTAGAGGGAGAGAGAGAGTGGGGGGGGGGGGGGGGGGGGGGGGTCCTACCTATTCTTGCTGGGTGTCTCCGCCGCTGCTCCAGAAGACCGGGGGCAGGGAGAGGGAGAGTGGTAATGAGACAGGCTGGAATAGACAGGCTCCAGTGGGCCCAGAGCGGCGGCGGCTGGCTTGGCTCCTCCTTAACCCCCAGCCTTGGATCACAGAGCAGGTAGGACGCGGCCGTCAGAGCTTCACGGAAGGGTCTTTTGGGCTCGGGGCCACATCCTCTCTCTTCCCTCCGCCGTCCCCAGTTGGAAAGGACGGCTGCCTGGCGTCTGGCTTCCGATGGAGAGCACCCCGGGGAGGGATATGAGTTGGGGGATCTTGGGGGGGGGGGGGGGGGAAACCTCTCCATCATAGCGCCGCGGAGGACCTGTGGAAGGCGGTGAACCGGCGCTCTAAATAGTGCACTGCCCTCTGCGATGATGGATGGCACTTGAGGGACTGGAACTGTGTGGGTCTGACACGCACTTCCTTATTTTGCCCCGGCGAGTTGCAGAAGAATGGAGCTACTTTGGCCCTTTGAGGCTTTCTCACAGCCAGTGGAGGCTATCCCACTATCCGTCTGGTTAACAGCACCAGGCATGCACAGCGTGGAAGGGAAATTACAGTAGCACGGTTCAGAATTATGTTTTTTGGCTACGTACGAGATTAAACCTCATTAATGCTTCAGCTAAAGTATTCATTCAAATTGTGCCATCTCTGAAGGCATATCCTCATTGTGTGTCATGCTCAGCCAGTGCTGGCAACATACAGTGCAGTATAGTTGCAATCTAAACAAAATACAAACAAATAAAAAGGCGGCCTATTTTAAACGTCCTGGTCCTGCTAGAAGCACAGCATGTTGCTTTGTTAGACTTCTGAAACACATGGCTCCTGTGGAAGCAGTTAGATGCCTGGAAAGGTCATCTAACCAAAACATTTGGCCTCACAGAAACACCTGAGACCCTCCCCTCCCCTCCCCTCCCCTCCTCTCCCCCCATTGTTTCTCCCCCAACACTTGCCCTAGTTCTGCCATGTCTGAGTGAATCTCCTGTCTGCCATGGTGGCCTCTTTTTTTTTTTTTTTTTTTTTTTTTTGTCGATTACATCAGTTTGAGGATTTCACAGCAAGGACCTTAGATTTGACCTCTCTTTCTCCTCCAACTAGGTTTAGGAAATCGGTCAGGAACACGTCAAGCTGAATGGAAAGGATTAGCCCCCACAGGTGGGGCTGTAAAGGAAGGCCACAGACTGGCCTTCGCAGGAAGTAGTTTCCTTTTGGGGCCTGTGCCTTGCTGCTGTACTTTTAGCCCTAACAGTTGGAGTAAAAAATAAATAAAAAGTAGACCAGACTGGGGCTCTATTATTCATCAGAAATCCTCTGTATTTCTATTCCCTGGCTGGAATTTACAGTGGTGCTTGTCTCACTTCCTGGTGTAAAAGATTCCCTTTTAGAGATGTATGGTTACTTTGCTCAACAAAAGGCTTCTCAGTGGAGGCTGCAGGATGGAAGGGATGAGCAATCGTGGGGATGCGTTTTTATACAATTGTTCTATTGTTATATTTAATGCCCCAATAGCCCTTTTTTCCCCACATCTCCATTTGTACTCTACTATTATGTAGGGCAAGAGAACATGCAGAATTCATATGTTGTCCTGAATGCAACCTAATTTGAAGGAATTGCACCGCATCCCCTTTCTAAACCTCGTATCATTTTCTTAATTCCACCAATAAGCCGTTTGCACGTTTTGTCTGCGCCCTGCCTTGCTTGTGTGCTTCTTCAGCCTGCATACCAGCGGCACGTTCTCCTCTTTTGTCAGCCTCATTTTCTCTGGTTTGGGGGGGTGGGGGGGGGGTGGGGGTGGGAAGTGTCAGGGAGTGTCTGTTGATGGTAGGTAACAGTGGTGAACACTTTCGCAAACAGGCCTCGGCGTGTCACGGAGAAAAAGCAAACAAACAAAGAGACCGCGCGGCACCTTGTTCTTCAGCTCGCTGTGCGTGACAGACACGAGGCTGCGCACTCACTTCCACTTTGGCTTCGCCAGCTCCCGCGCTATACTTAGAGCGCCTGTGCGTCTGCGTATGCACGGGATATCATTTATTTTCTTCTTCTGTCTCTGGATTCCTCAAATGGTTCATTTTCTGGTTGGCCCGTTAAAAAAAACATTTGCGCGAGGCGCAATTACGTCATTAAGACAGTCCGTGATATCTCTGTTCCTTTATCTTTCCTCGGATTTCTCTGTGCTCTGCGTCTCTCCTTCGTGTAATTTGTGATCCCCCATCGATCTCTGTGGTACCCGCACGCACACACACAAAAAGAAACACACATTTCTTCTCGTACGTGTACTCGCACTAACACAAACATACACACGCACAGTGGCAAAGCAGGCTGCAGGGGAAGAGGCAGCATTTGCAATCAAACAGAGAGGAGCAGTATGAAATCTCAGGAAGAGGCAGCATCCCTCCCGCTCCCTCCCTCCCATGCCCGTGGGCAGCGGATCAGACGGAGAGAAAGCCTGCCTCAGACACCCAACACCTCCCACTGGTGCCCTGATGCAAGCAGCATGCAAACCTACCCCTCACATGTGTCTATCAGCTGGAGGGGTTAAGCTGCTCACCAGCCACCTCCCCCTTACGGCCCCCCGTCCCCCTCCACCACCACCACTAAGCACCCTCCAGCTCTGTGTGTCGCACTGTGCCATAAGGAGGGAGGGGAATTTGGATTCAATGACAAAGTTAGGTGGATAGCGGGGGGAATTGTTACACTAGATGTGAGTTAGGAAACCAGGGGTACCAGTTGTGTGTAGTTTGGGTTTTGCTGATGTTAATAATAAATGCCATACAGAGAAATATGGGTCTTGTTTTAACCAGCAGTGCTAGGTTACTGTGCACTGTAGCTACTATGCACGTCCAGGTAGTTCATGCTGCAGAGCATATTTCCACCAGCTGCTGGGGATTCTGAGGAGACTGTGCACACAGGAGAGGACAGAGAGAGAGAGAGGGGAGGCACGGTACTGAGTCATCGCTCTCTTTAAAACCCAATCACCTGGTCTCTCAATCCAATCAAAACCATTGACTTGCCAGCACTGCAGTTTGCCCATCCATCCCCTTCTCTCTCTCTCTCTCTCTCTCTCTCTCTCTCTCTCTCTCTCTCTCTCTCTCTCTCTCTCTCTCTCTCTCTCTCTCTCTCTCTCTCTCTCTCTATTTCTCTCTCTCTCTCTTTTTATGGGCTACCCTACTTTCTGCCTCCTGGATAAGGGTTCCCCAAGCTGTGACACATGAGATTATGAAATCCAAAAAGGCTTTGTTCCACACCTCAAGCAGATTTATTCCAGGCACAAGTCCAGGAGAAAAGCTGGTGTGGTGTGGCGCGAGAAAACACCTTCTCTTTTTTTTTATTTCCCTCCTTTTCCCCTCCCTCTCCATGGCTTCTCCTTTAAACATACTTGAACTCCTTTTGATGCATCTTCCATGCCTGCCGGAGCTTTCGGGGAGTTGTTTATATTTCTGGTAGGTCTGAGCTGTATTGTATGATGTTTGTGGTGGCTACGACAGAGAAAGAGGGTCAGTGTACTGGGGCAATAAAAGGAGGACTTGAGGACGTTTTGAAGGCGCTGCTGTTGCTGTGGGGGGGGGGGGGGGTAAGGGGGGGGTGGCTGTTTTGGGGAGAGGCACGGGAGAGTCTTGCCTAATGACAGCATTAGAGTTGGCTGTGTGTATACAGCTGCGGCTGCTGATGGGGAAGAGCTCCCCCGAGCTTCTCAGCAGGTTGTGCGGGCCCGCCATCTGCACCATGCGGGCAGAATGTATGGAGCTCGTACCGCCTCCTCCTGCTCTCTCTCCCTGTGTGTGTGTGTGTGTGTGTGTGTGTGTGTGTGTGTGTGTGTGTGTGTGTGTGTGTGTGTGTGTGTGTGTGCGTGCGTGTGTCTGTCTTGTTATTCCCCCCCACTGCACATAGGAAGGAGAGAACTTCAAATCACAGGTCATTTTATGTAGCCTGTCCTTCTTTTCCTCCTGGAAATTTGCACCCGCTGTATTTTATTTGGAAGCGGTGTGTTGTTTCTGCTAGCCTCTGTGACCATGCTGTGTGTTTTTATCTTTATCTTTTTTTTCTTCTCATTGTGATACAAAGCCTCCCACTCACTGCCATTAAAGTGTTGTGTACAGTACATGCAGCTATCGACTTGTACATCGAAATGAGGGCACTAGGTCATGGGCCTACTTAATTAATTGGGTACGGCAGAATAGAAAAATAGATAATAATCAGGGGCACAGGCTCATTTTAGACCTGTCAATCAATACAGCATACGACAATGGGTTTGGCCCCAGGGGCCTATGGTTTTACATTGGAGCCACACATAGTGTGTGGGTTTTTTGTGTGATCAAGCCTGCTTGTCTACATGTTTAAAGACTGTGTAGACTGATTTTCTGAGCACCGTTTACACCCACAAGGCACACTGTGGCAACCCACATACAACATAAAGAGATCACTAGACCGCAGACAACATGACAACTACAGGGGATTCACACAGCAGACAACTGCAACCCTTACACATACTTAGCAACGATTGCAGAAGGCATCCAAACCAGTTGAGAGAACACACCAACCTCCATATCAACCACTGGACTTCACATACTCTGGCACTCTGCTCCCAGTGCCTAGCAACTACCACATAGCAACAGCTCCCATTGCTTAGCAACCACAGGAAAGAACTTGAAAAGACAGGTCTAAGATTTTTCTCTTGGTTTTGTTTAAATGAAGAAAACGACAAACGTACAGACATAATTCCCTAGCATTGATGTTGTGCAAATAGTTGTAAACATAGGTAATCAGACTGTAACGTTTCTCGCGTTAAACGTTGTCGTGTATCAGTGCATCTTTTCTCACGGTCCTTTTTTTTCTTCTTTTCTTTCCCTCTCCCACCCACAGATATCCGTTCCCTCCCTGACGTCGCCATGACAGGGAACTGTACCCAGGAGTGCAGCGAGCTGGGCCACTCCGACGCCTGCTGGATGCCCGGGCAGCCCTCACCAGTGCGCAAGGCCAGGAACCCGCCCAAACTCTCCACCTTCGTGCCTTACCAGGAGAGAGGGAGCCTGGGTCGCCTGGCCAACGGCAGCGCCAGGCCAGCGGGGGAGGAGCCGCGGGGCCGCCTCCCGCCCTCCCGTAGTGCCTACTCCAACAGTGGCCACGCCCCCGGTCAGGACTGTCCCCTGGAGGAGGTGCCTCTCAGCATGGCCTCCGAGTTCTCCCCCACCTCCCCTCCCAGCCACACCCCTAAGAGAGAGATCTATCTGTGAATCCCCCCCACCCCCCACCCGTCCGTCCGTCACTGAGTAGTGCACAGGTAGAGGATAAGCCACAAGAGACAGCCACAGCTTCGAGGCTTTAGTGGATCTGAATCATATTTAGAGCCTGTGCCCTTTTTTGTAGGCAATAATAGGCTGTGACACATTTGATCAGTGGTACGTGATACTTTTGTTTTTCACTCACGTTATTTTTGTAATTTATTCAGTTTTATTTATTAACTTATTTATTGAGGAATCGTTTTTAAGTGAGAAGTGTTTGTGTATTCGTTTATTTAAAGATGGTCATTGGAAAATATTGGTCAAATATATCACACTGAAAGAAAATACACACCAAGTACTGTCCCTCAACTCCTATTTCTTTAGATGGTGGAATATTCTCAGAATTTTAAAGCGGTGTTCAGTGCTGTAAAGCCACAACCGAATATCACTCCATAGACAAGTAGTCAAACCCTGAGGGTGATAGACATTTAGGTTTTGAATAGCAATCAAATGAAATGCTCTTTTCTCAATGTACAGTTCTGTATATACATTTGAATGGTGTATGACTGTATATATTTCTGTCCTGCTCCAGTGATAAAAAATAGCCTCAGAATTTCTAGTACTTTTTTTTCTTTGCTGCTGCTGTTTAAAACTTGATTGACACCTCCAGCCGCTGGGATGGATAGTAGAGGGGGATCTGTTTCCCCCCCCAAACCAACACACAAACACACACACACACACACACACACACACACACACACACGCACACACACACACAAGCACACTGCCACACACACACACACACACACACACACACAAGCACACTGCCACTCACAATCACCCACCTGTGACCCCCAATCATGGTAAAATGGCCTTTACCTCAGCTCCATGGAGGGTTCCATGCTGGTAAGGAGGGCTGTGGTGGCAGCATCTAATCGGACTATATTGGTTCCACTGACTCTCAGCACTGTGACCTATCGCTCCTCATGGAAACAGTCCAATTTAGGGGGCGTGTGAGCCAAACAAACCTGGACTGAGCTGGTTTCACCTTTACAATCGTTGCAAGAAATGTAACTGCAATGAAATGGAAACTGTCTGAACAATACAGATCCCCCCCCCCCCTTCTCCTCAAAACCTGTAACATACTTTCTGATGTGGGGAGGTATTAGTGGCAAAATGTCTCGCTCACTACTTTGACGAAAATCTAGAGTGTATCAGTGTCAATGTCCACGATAGAGGTGTTGTTGTTGTGATGTCATTGATGGTGCAATGTTGGATTTGCCCTAACTCAACTTTGATGGACTCAGAACTGGGCACCTGTGTTACTTACCAGTTATCAGCCTATGACCGAAAGGAATTTGCTATCTTCAGCCCAGAGTGGTGTTTTGTTCGTGTAAACACAGCATGATATGAGAGAATCAAATATAATGAACAAATGGAACTCAGAGAAAAAAAAATGTCGAGAGTCTAGACGAGTGTGTGAGAAGCTCCCTACCCATAGTTCTGCCTAGAGGGACCCTCGAACCCTACCAAGCTAATCAGCGCCACTCCATACTGAGGTCACCACCCACCCCCTTTCAACCCCCCCCCCCCCCCCCCCAACGCCCTTCCTGGCATCTTGAACCGTTTTTTTCTCTCTTGATTTGCCTGAATTTCAATGGTTCCCATGTATGCAAAAGGAGGAATTCAGAGGCAGTACTCTTCAGTCCAAAGGACCATGGAGTGATGTTGCCTCTTTAAATATCCTGGCGGTTTTCTATGTTCAATGATTTGGCTCTTTTCAAAAGAGTTCCACCAAAAGGCTGAGAAGATGTTCTAAGCTATTTTCATTAGTGCATGTTAAACACAAGAATGAAACCGAAAACAGTTGCAGGACTTGGATTTAATTCACTTGCCTCTTATGATCTGCCATACATATTTAATGTACTACACTATCTTGTGGGCTTGCTGCACCATTTCTTTCTGAGAATGAAATAGAGGGCATGCCACTTGGTTTTTATGCATCTTTACAATAATCTATTTTCCTCTATCTAATAACAATGTCTGGATGACATTTAATATTAGTTGTAATATGATGATAATTAGGATGGCCTCCCTTTTGGCACAGTGGCATCATTCCATGTCTCTAATTCAAACATTGATTGGAATCGCTGCAACTTGAACCCTGTTTTTTTTTTTTACCCCTTCTTAGTATTCCAGTACAAGATCATGGGTCTGTTGTAAGAAAGGAATGGTTTGGATTGGACATCTCCCTAATTAGGGAGAGTAAAGAGCTCTGAGCGGCTGGGGCACACGCAAACACACCCCCAGAGGAAAACAAAGCAGTCAGAAAATCGAATCTTTCGGCAAAACTACAATTATTTAAAAAAGAAAAAATTGGCCGGTCCTTTGATCAGCACTTACCTCGCCGCTCTGCCCATGGCAGCACACATTTGAACTAAAAACATATGGAAATTACTGGACATGGCTATGATTAAATAAGAAGGGTGATTATCCTGCCTTGGGGGGGGGGGGGGGGGCACATTATGCTGTTTTTCAAAGCCATTTAGCCAGTGAAATAAAATTCCTGTGAGCGTCATGATACGCTGTGATTAAGGCCCCATAGCCCCCCTGAAGCCTGCTTGCTAGCGCAGCGTTGCCAAGCGAAAGCGCCGGGTGAGCCCGCTGACCTGGAAATAATGATATGTGTGAAAGATAGCAACGAGTAATAAAGCAAAAAAATCACACAGCCTCCGCAAGTATCTTTGTCTCTGATCCTTGCTCCATTCATTTCCAAAATCACGTGATTTAAACTGCCTTGAAAAATCCTCTTAAATCTCTGGGTTTTGACTCTTCACCAGTTTCCAGCCTGAAAATCCTCTCCAGGGCCTAAATGAACATGGAAGACGTTGTCAGGCTCTTTGTTATTGCCAAATTGTTGAGTGAAATTTTGGTATGTCGAACGTTTTGTCTCCGAAAGGAATAAGAAGAGTTTTGGCCATCGAGTCTATTCAGAAACCAATGCTAGCCCTGATCCTTTTTTTTAAATTACCACGTTAGATTCCTCCAGATAACTCCAGCCTTTGTCACCGAGTTTCCCCCCGGAACGCTGGAAGCAAATGGGTTGCCCTTTTTTCTGAACTCATGCTATATTGATTTTGTCGACTTCTCTGAAACACAGAGCGGCTGTCCTTTTTCAAAGTGGGAGGACAACTCAAAAGACCCCAAGTATGCTCAACAGTACATCCTCCCATATTTGGCTCGTTTTTAGATGTTAATTTCGCTTTTTGACTCACTTGAGTATATTATGACTCCGTGGTGTACTTGTATGGTGGTCGTTGATGTGCACAGATTGACATGATACTGTGCCAATCGAAAGACAAAAGGATTTTTATGCTGAAACTAAGATGCTGGTTGTGGCAAATATCTCCCGAAGGTATACTGTACATAGACCTCCACAACCCCCCAGCGTGTGCTGTCAAGCAGGCTATGAGTTGAGCATGAATTCCAAAGATAATTGGTAGGAATTGTTTACTGTTTTTTCTCTGAAATGTTAGTGCTGGTTCCTGTGCAACAGCCCCTCTCTCCCCTAGCTGAACTGACATCCACAGCACATTTCATCTTCTGTCACCGTTCAACTTAGACTAAAGACAGCTGCCTTGAAAGTATGTCTCGTCCAGGGGGGGAGTACCAAGTTGTTATCCTAATCGTTGGTTATATTTATATAGGACAAAAATTGCTTGTGATGCCATGTTTTTGTACAGTTTTATGTACATGCAAGTGAAGCTTTCTAAAGTTATTGACAAAAAGCCGATGGCATATAAAAATTGTAATGTGTTTTTTTTCTTGAGACGTGCACATCTTGCCTTGGTGGTTGGATTGATCTTTTGCTGAGTCAGTGTGTGAATGTGGCCGTTCATTGCCTGCACCGTAGTCAGTCACCGGCTCCCAGCCCCCTACGAGGGCTTAATCAGACGTTACGTTTATTGTGAACAGTAGATTGTCCGATCCTACCTAACAAGTTTGTTTGAATTCCCATGTGTTACCTTCTCGTTCTGTTTTTCGCATGTTGGAAAAACTCCCTTGTAATAAGTCCTTGAGAGCTTTGTAATAAAAAATAACTTCAGTAAAGAAAGAAAGAAAAAAAAGAAAATGGTTCCTGTGAGTTCTTGGCTGTGTGTCTCCTCTGTGGGATGATACATTGTGTCTATGTGGTTCATTGAGATTCATGTGTTCATGTCATCTTTATTATTCTATCAGAAGTCGTTTCACATGCCGAGACATTTGCATATGAAACCTAACTTGGTGATATTTTGTATGCCTCGCCACTCAGATCCTCGCTTCTACTTCCTAACATCTGTATTTTCTTTTTTTTTGGGGGGGGGGGATGTGTCAAGAGATCAAAGAGCTCGGTGTTGTAATTTATGGGTCTGTTTGACTTGTGAGGCACTACACCTCAGCATTGTGCTGAAATATGACTTATCTGACACCTGCAGGACCTATCGGGATCCTCGGAAATTGCCCTCGTATAAGGAAGACCCATTGCTGTTCAGAATTACACCGTAGTGCTGACTCTCTATCAATCAATTATTAATGTGTCTGCTCTCTGTAGATATGAAGGAGAGCCCTCTCCCCTTGAGGGATGTGCTGTCTCAGTATTGTGGCTATATAACCTGCTTTTGGACTCCTCCGAGTGTCCACTTTGCTATTCATGATGGAAGTCGCCAAGTTAGTGTTGCGTTCGGGGGAGAGCGTCTGGGAATGTGAGACTGTGCAGTCATCGACAAGACAATAAAGACAAGAGCAGTAAGATGGCACTGTTAAATTGAGTCGATAACTCAATCCATACTTCATGTGTGCCCAGGGGTTTGAAGGGCTATCATTGTTGCAGGCAGATTTTGTTTGGCTGGCACAATTGGGAAGTAAGAGTAAAAAAAGTCTGAAAACCCTCTTTTTTTTCTTTTTCACCGAACTTTTAGTGATAGTTAACTCAAATCAGTCCGACAGGATGAGTCGTAGCAGTGTGTGTGGCTTTGCAGAAATACATAGCTGACCGTTACGGTTTGGGTAGATCAATCTGACCCCTTCTGGAGGCTGAAAAAACTGCACTGAACTCAATTTCAGGGTAAAAAGAGTGAAAATAGTAATAGGGTAAATCAAGTAATCCATATTTCACAAACACAGCGCTCAATTCAAATGTTACAAATAATTATTATACTTATGATAGGCCAAAGGTTTTCCAATATAATAGATTGACAATAAATCAACTTCCCTTCATATACAATGGCACACACATGAACACTTTCATTCATAAATGCAGTAGGGACCAGCTGAAGTAAGATCTCCCTACTTAAACTGGTCAATGCCTTAAAAAGGGCATTTTAATGATCAGTGAAAATACATTTTCACAAAACTTTATCTGTAAATAACTCAATATCAGCTCTGTGTATACAAAGTGTTTTTTTTTCTTCCTCAAAAGTTTAATTCTCTTTGGTTTAAAAAGGCTGAAAATGACTAAGGTTTTTCGGGAAATTTGAAGCAACGTGGTGTGCAGAAGGACATTCATTATACTGCTGCAAAGAATAGATCTGCAGGGAAACTCAGTGCTCCTGTGGCCTTTTCCTCAAGATGAAACTACCCCTCGGCTACTGCTGCCGCTGTTGATCTGCCGTTGCCTTGGCAACCTGGCTCTTCTTTCTGTCTCCCTCACCCACGCTCTTCATCGCTCGCTTCGTTAAGCGCTCTGCTGCTGGCAATTAGAAATAAAACCATCGGTGGGGCTGGCTGGCTGCCTTGCAAACGCAGTAGCCAATTAAATACTGTCAAATAGCAGTGTTTCTTCGAGCTACATCCGTTCTCCACAGCATATTATAAACGGTGTGCCTTGGAGTCATATGCCTCTGAAAGTCTGAACTTTACTTACGACAAAGAGGAATGTGTCCAAAAGAGTCGTGTTCCTTTAAAAATACATTCAATGGAACATGGATTAGATTTCAATTTATTGTAAGCCATTGTTCAACCATCATGTTCTCAACATGCTCAACAGCAAAACATGGGCCTACTCTGGATCATATTACAACATCTAAACTTAGATTAGAGGAGGGAAAAATATGCATGCCTATGGTTGATTGAACCGTATTTACGTAGCTATTTGTGTCAAACTAGTTCGTATTTGTCAACATTCATTTCCCCCGGAGACTTCCAGAAGAATACACTCTTGGGTTTTTTTCAACATTTATTCATACATTGATTACATTTTTGTTGACTGATAAAACTAACATATCATTAGAGCCAGGATATTTTGCGGCCCCTTAAGCCCTATCACACCCAACCATTTGTATTACTCTGCCTGTGTATTGACTTTCATACACTGAAGATGTAATTGGTGCATTAAAATCAATGGAGCAATTTAAAGTGCATCATCATTAGAGGAGTTTTTGTGTCAAGTCGATAACTGCACTTGACAGGATTCCACACTGTATGTTCCACATAAACCAACTTCATTATTTAAAACTCTCTCTCTCTTTCTCTTTGTTCATTTTCCCCCTTTTTTTCCACACAATAGCACACACGGAATGAACAGGAAAATCTAATATAAGCTTGTTTTGAAAGCCATGGAGTGCTACATTTCTCTCCAATCGGTCGTGTCTATAAAGCTAATTTAACACTCTATTACCTCCCACCTGAGCTCAATCTCGCAATCATCACAGATTCCTCAAATCCCCACCAGCTATCCATTTGCTGTGACAGAGCTTGCACAATAGAGCCCCCAAGCCCCCTGAAAGGCCCAATTCAGACACAATTCTAAACTCCTCAACATAGCCACTGGACCCAAAAGCATCAGGTTTTATATAGGGAGTAATTCTTGTGATACCCTATTATGATCATACTCACACGACCACGGACCCGATGAAACGATGTCCTTGGCTCAGGAGTTGATCGGCTTCACTCCAGCACTCCAGGGACAACATCAGAGATTTGTTTAAAACGAAATCTAAAAGTTTTGAAAGGCCCAATTGCAATCCATGGTTTCTCACTTGTTACTTGATACAATTAAACTTCACGGTAGATATGTTTCTCCTCTCGGTACAACGCCACAATCTTATTTCTATTTTTTTCCCTCTGCTTAATCCATGATTCACAACGGAGGGACTGACAGTGACTTCAATCCTATTAAGAGGGTGTGTGTGTGTGTGTGTGTGTTGTTTACACCGTGGTCTTATCATGCCTCCGTGTTTTACAGGTTTAGTATTACAGGGCCCAGTGTGTACTGTAAGTCCTGCAAGCTTTGAAACTATCTATATGGGATTACCACAGCCGCAGGGGCGTATTCTACCCTACAGGAGTTCCCTGTCAGCCGGTAGGCAGATCGCTTACCACTTCCGTTGCCGTTGCCACGCGGAATACGGTTAATGCTTGCCATTTACATCCCTAAACCTAGGAAACATGACACTTAACGCGGTAATCTAATTAGCCCACACTACAAGTCCAAATGGAATTAACACAGTTTGCCTCTTCACCCCTTTCCGATGTGTGTGTTCGCCGTGGATGTCTGAGCGACATTTGCATTTCTCTTGCCCCCCCTCTCTCGCGCTCCCGTTGCCTTTGGAGGCTTATGCGCCGTGCTCTCACAATGTTTAGTGCAGCCTGCAATAATTTACAGGGGGGGGGGGGGGGAGCCCCCAGAGAGGCCAGGCTGTCACTGCCTTTCTTCCGGGATTATCTTCAGTGCCTTTAAAAGCGCGACTGCACGTTCATGTACTCTGCTCTTAAAGAACCTTAATGAGTAGTCACTGAACCTTGTGCACCGTACACATGGGGGCATGGATGCCCTTTCCACCGCGGTGACTCACAGGACCTCTCCCAATGGTTGGGTTCCTTAACCCTCTTCTTAATAGCCGCTTCCCCTGTCTCTGCCTCTCCCTCCCTCTCTCTCTCTCTCTCTCTCTCTCTCTCTCTCTCTCTCTCTCTCTCTCTCTCTCTCTCTCTCTCTCTCTCTCTCTCTCTGCCTCTCTCTCTATCCCTCTCTCTCTCTCTCTTTCTCACTCTTTCTCTCTCCCTCTCTCTCTCTCTCTCTCGCTCTCTCTCTCTATCCCTCTCTTTCTCTCTCTCTCTCTCTCCCTCTCTCTCTCTCTCTCTCTCTCTCTCTCTCTCTCTCTCTCTCTCTCTCTCTCTCTCTCTCTCTATCCCTCTCTCTCTCTCTCTCTCTCTGCCTCCCTCTCTCTCTCTCTCTATCCCTCTCTCTATCCCTCTCTCTCTCTTTCTCACTCTCTCTCTCCCTCTCTCTCTCTCTCTATCACTCTCTCTCTCTTTCTCCCCCTGGCTCTCTCTCTAGGTGGCTCTCTATAGATATTACACACCTCAGCGCTGACTGACTGATAGTAATTGGTGTGAGCAGCTGTAACCCAGCCCCCCCTTGCAGGGAACAGACTCCAACACGCCGAGAGAGAACACTCCAATTATAACCGGCTTAGGACAATGCCCAGGTAAGATGGCTGCCGAACGTGGACATTCTCGCGTCGCTCAACCGCCTCTAGTCGTCTTATCTCCACGCTCTAACCTTTAGGAGGGGGACTGACCCACATCCCCAGGGAGACGCCGCCCAACTGGAATGAGGAGTCCACTGCCGTTGTGTCTTGGCCAGTCAGAGAGGCCGAGGACGTGCACGGCTCACTGCCACTGCCAACCATCAAGGCCCCCGCAGCCGTGGCCGTTCCTCGCTGGATGATCACTCATGTATCACTTCTTCCTGTGGTCGACGCTTTACTTCCACTTCCGTGGCCTTGTAGTTTTCCTTTTCTGGTCTCATGGTCACTTGTTTACTTCCGGCTCCGTGGTCAAGTTGTTTAGTTCTGCTGTTATGGACAATGTTTTTTCAACTGTTTTTTTTTTTTTATGGTGGAGACCTAGTTTTGGTTAGGAAGTGCAGCGAGACGTCTTACCTGTGCCGGTGTGCCACAACTCTATGTCAACCTGTTCTGGCTTTTTATTCATCGGCAGGGGAATAATCTAATGCCGTGAAAAGACTGTGTTTTTGTGAGACATGGTCTCCCTAGAGATCCTGAAAAGCATCAGGCAGAGCGTGTGAGAGAACAGGTGTGTTCACAGAAAGAGCAACAGAAAATGAGATAGGGAACATGTGTGGGTGACTGTTAGTGGTTGTATTTGTGCGTGTGTGTGTGTGTGTGTGTGTGTGTGTGTGTGTGTGTGTGTGTGTGTGTGTGTGTGTGTGTGTGTGTGTGTGTGTGTGTGGGGTGTGTGTGTGTGTGTGTGTGTGTGTGTGTGTGTGTGTGTGTGTGTGTGTGTGTGTGTGTGTGTGTGTGTGGGGGGGTGTGTGTGTGTGTGTGTGTGTGTGTGTGTGTGTGTGTGTGTGTGTGTGTGTGCGCGCGCGGGATTGTGTGGGTGTGTTTCCGTGCGTTTGTTAGTGTTTGTGTGCCGTCGAGAAATGGAGAAGGAGGTGAAATGTGTCTGTGTTTTTTTTACATGTCCCTCTGTCTCTGTAGCGGCACGTAGGCGGGCGGGGGGGGGGGGGGGGGGGGGGGGGGGGGGGGGGGCGGAAGGGAGAGCGAGAGAAAGGGAGAGCGAGAGGTGAAAGAGACAAGGAGAGGAGTGTGCTACTCCGTGAAATCAGATTGTTGTGAGCGCTCCTCTGGATGACCCCTTGAAGAGAAAACAAGACTAACAGCGAGTGCGGCCTCTGCTCAGTAACTGAGGAGCCGACAAGAAGAGAACTCTTGCCTCACAGCGGATATGAGTGGACAGGTAACCCTGTTACAGCAGGCCGCTTTGTTGTGCTGACAGTGTATGGACAGATTCCTGGGTTGCTAAGTGGTGGTGGGCGCATTCAAAGTTGTCTTCGGATAAATAAGGTGCGGTTGGAGTGGGGGAGTTAGACAGAAGCGCCGTCCTCCCTTCGAAATGGGCTGGCGGACACGTACAGAGGAGCGCGGCGTGTAAGCTCTTTACTGTAGCTTTGTGTACATGAAAAGACAGGTGCGGGAGTTCAAACAGCCAAGTCTGCTGCCTGGGTTTTGTAAAGACGTTTGTTGTGGGATACAGATGGAGACGACTGGCTCTGGGCTTTAAGAATGCTGTAAGTGCCTGTGAAAGCGGCATTGGCAGCTCGTAGGGTAGGATAGACAGGCTACATGATGGAGTGGAGGAGGGATTCTCATTTAGGAGATGAATGTTGACAGGATGGATCCCAGCGGACCTGCTCAGTCTGTCCAATTGGAAATCTAACGGAGAGACACTTGTGATTAACTACATACCTAGGCTGTTAGGGGGGCCTCAGATGAGACTGGTATGCCTACAGGCATGATGGGTTCTCGAATCAAATAGGGGCTGTTTACGACACTTTGAATCCTCCATGGTAAAGCTGGGACTGTCTCAACTTAGGCACCACACTTTCTGACTTCATAGGTGCGCTCTTTCTGTGATGTTGGCATATTTCGGTTTCATCAATACAGTTCTATTTGTGTATTGTTGACTCGGATTCTTTTCTGGTTTGTTCCTTTGCAGTGAGGACTGGGTGCTCTAGTTCTCAGACGTAAAACTTTGTGACAAGAGTTTCTTTTCGAGAACACACGTCTCCTCCAGAGCAATGCAATTCCCACGCACCATTGAATTATTTACTAATAAAATAACGAAAAGAAGAGGCAGCAATGTTCATTTGTATTAGGTTTACCCAAAATGTCAACTGTCAAAGATGAAACAGCACCACTAATACTCCTCTATCAATGATGTAAAAAGTCCTCCTCCCTTGTAGCCCCTCGCTCTCTCTCTTTCTCTCTCTCTCTCTTTCTCTATCTCTCTCCTGCTGACATTCTGATGTGATCGTCTCTCTCTTGTTCCCTTCCCTCCTGAGTGATCTTACTTTAATAAAGAATCTCCCTTTCCTGGTGTCTATCAGACCTCATTAGACCTCTCTCTCTCTCTCTCTCTCTCTCTCTGTCTCTCTCTCTGTCTCTCTCTCTCTCTCTCTCTCTCTCTCTCTCTCTCTCTCTCTCTCTCTCTCTCTCTCTCTCTCTCTCTCTCTCTCTCTCTCTCTCTCTCTCTCTCTCTCTCTCTCTCTCTCTCTCTCTCTCTCTCTCTCTCTCTCTCTCTCTCTCTCTCTCTCTCTCTCTCTCTCTCTCTCTCTCTCTCTCTCTCTCTCTCTCTCTCTCTCTCTCTCTCTCTCTCTCTCTCTCTCTCTCTCTCTCTCTCTCTCCTGGTCCATCTTGTCTAATTAAATCGCTCTCATTCTTCCTCTTCCTCCCTGTGTCCAGCCGGCTCCGGCTGAAAGTCTCCCTGACTCCCTTTTCCCTCCAGCCCCCAAACTGAATAAACTTTTTCTTCTTTTCCTTTTCTTCCTTCCCCCCTTCATGTCTGCAGTAAATTAGACAGCGAGCTGTTGGTAATTGAAGATCATTGTCTCCTTCCAGGGGCTTTGAGGATTCTCTCTGGCCCCCACAATGCCCCCCCCCCCCCCCCCCCGCCCATCCCCCCCTCACCACCGCAGCCACCCAGCCAATCTGAGTCAGGCTCGCTTGTTTGCTTTCTTCTTTTATTCTTTGAAACTCCCAAAAAAATCCTTTTGGAATTGGTGCCTCTTTTCCTTTCATAAATGCTAGGGATGTGCTTCTCTCTCGGTCTCTTCTTCTTCTTCTGTTTCCTGTCTCGGCGCTGGTGTTTCTTTTTTTTTTTCTTTTTGCCTTCCTCAGATGCACCATCTCTTTGTTGGCTTGGCCCGGGAATTGCCTTGCAGTCGGTTCCACAAGGGAACCACGAGCATTGCACCTTGGCTTGCCCCATTATTTTTCCTACTGTATGTGTTTCTAGAAACGGCGTAATGGATTCCTAATGGGTATCATTGGGTATTTTCTTGTCGAACCTTTCTATTTCTCTGAGATTTGCTTTGGTAGAAAGGCTGTTATCAAAGGCGAAATATATTGGGAAGGTAGTTTACATCAAGCGCACTCCTGGTAAAGATCCAAGCAAATGTTTCCGATACAAATGAACACGTTGAGCTGCAGGAGGGAAACTGATAAGTTTGGGAGAGTGCAACAGGAAAAGGCTTTTGTAACCTTCTGACTTCCTCCGAATCAATTCCAGGAGAAATGGAAAATCACTCATGGACATGGTTCTCTGCATATCTGGAGTGCAACAAGGAAGTGCTCCATTTTCTCTGCAACACGAATCATTTATCAACCAAGTGCTCTATTGTTAGAGAATGGGCCATGTGAAGAAGACAAAATTCATTTTCAAATTATCTCTTCGTTTTTTCTTTTTTTTCTTTTTTTTTTTGCTGCTGTCGAACTGACATGTTTCACTTTTATAATGAGTTGTTCCTTCACACTTGACTAAACTTGTATTTCCTCTCTCTCGCTCTTGTGAGATGGAGGACGTTCTGTCTCTGTACTCTGTACTCTCTCTCTCTCTCTCTCTCTCTCATCGCAGCAAGAGTGAAGTCGATCTGACAGGCACGGTCAGGTTTCCTCAGTTTCAGCCTGCAAACGGAAATGAATAAAGCTACAACATATAAAGCCAATTACTTAAGTGTTGTCTGTTTACACTTCTTTTATCTCTCACTCTGAAAATCTTAATGGGAGTTTTGACAGTGTTGTTATCACCGCAATGATATACTAGCCGCCATGCCTCAATGTTAGTTGTCTCCCTTATTTCTCCTCATTTTCAATATGCACCCTAATCTTCTTTTATTGTAAAGTGAGTTTAATGCCCTGTTGTGGTATTACCTGTTCCCGTGGCGACGAGGCATGAAGATAGAGGCCGTTTGCTCACAGGCTCTTTGCCGAGTTCCCAATGAATCACTGGATGCCGGTGACAAATCCACTACCTGCCTGTAGCAGTGTGAGAGAGAAGCAGTGCAACCACTCATGCAAAACACTCCTTCCTTCCAGCCAAAAATGAGATTCACATCATGAGTGAATACCCATCTCTCGCTCTCTGTGTGTGTGTTTGTGTGTGTGCGTGTGTGTCTGTGTGTGTGTGTGCGTGTGTGTGTCTCTCTCTTTCTCTCTCTCTCTCTCGAAAGGCAACCGAGTATTCACTCGAAGCCATTAGGCCAATTATATGATCAAGTAAGAAAATAAATAAATAAATGAACTACTTTTATTTCGATTCCAAAACACGAGCTCAGTCAGAATTTGGCAATTATAATATTAAGCTACAGTATTGTGGCTTTGTTAGTTTGTTTTTATTCTGGTTGAATATCTATGTAGCTGGTGGCGTTTTTTCCTTGTCGGATTCAGTGCTCTAGTTTCAGCTGCCAGGTTGCCAGGAAGTCGAGCGGGACATGGCAGGAGAAGGTATACTAAGGCAGTGTGTCATCTGTCAGGAGCCCCACAGCATGGTGACAGACAGCCTCTAACAGTGCTTTATTGTCTGTGAGAGTAGTTAGGAAAGTTATAGCTGTGCTTCAAACAAACGGCCCATTACTCATGTCAATGCGCCCCCAAGTTAATACACACTTTTTTTTTGTGAATGAGGAGTGTGTTCTGATTGTTGAAAGAGATGCGTTTTGGAGAAGGGATCTGTTGGGAGACATGGCACAAGGCACTTGAAGTGGGGCGGGAGAGTTCAATGGGATATTTGCTGGACGGAAGTGAGATGTTTGTGCTGTGAAAGAGTAGAAAGGCCCCTATACTCCTAGCTGTACTTTGCTGAACTGTAATCTGTCAATCAGATGGCCGGATTCAAGCTCCTCATATATTTCGTTACAATAAAATACGCCACGTCATTGTACTATAATGAAATTCCATTCAAAATGTTCGGTTTCAAGCGTTGTGTAGCTGATTTATTTACATATTTCCGTGCTATGTTAATGTGCACATGAGCATAATTTTGTATTGGGCGTTGGGCTGAACAAATACGATTGTACATGAGGGATAGGCTGCTCTAATGGATATGCTATTGTAATGGATTTGAGCATGTTTATAGGCTATTCTAATGTGATAGTGAATGAGGTGCCGGGGTAATGTAATGTGAATGTGCGTGAGATGTCAGCAGGCAGGCGGCCTTTTCCTAATGCATCCCCGGTATGCGGTGTTGATTCTGGGACAGATGCAGCGGGTACAGAGACGTTGCCGTGGTGGGGACTTTGCTCCACTGTAATGTATTTACTGTGTAATTTGTGTCTCGGTGAGCGGGCCATATATCCTGTTTAAGAGTGACACCTCTCCTCCCCCGCTCTGCCCGCGCCACTCTGACGGGGACTGGGCCTGCACGCTGTGCTGATGGATGAGCTCGTCAATGGCAGCTCCAGGCAGACCGGGCTCCCCTCCGCCGCGGGAGGACGCACAGGGCCCCGAGACAGTCGGCACAACAACGCAATCACGGTGGATCACACGGGGAAAAACAATCGAGGCGTATCAATCGTAAGGGCGTAGGTTTATGCGTGCCTGTGCCGTGTGATCACGATCGGAGTGGAGTGCGTACCTCACATCTGACATGAGCCACTTACAGTGAGTGTTGGAAAAAATTTATTTATGTCCGATTGAAGGACAATAGCAAGGGCATCTTAAAGTAGGACCATTATATTGACACAGTCATAGGCCACATTGCAGTCATACTCAGTACTGGTTAGTGAACTGGTAACCAAACAGTATGGGGATATACAGTGTGCTACCCATGCCACACATTTTTGCATGACTAACACTTTGGGTTTTACTTTGTTACATATGCCTTCAGTATGTTATACTTTCAGATATGTACTGCAAATTGCAGCATATTTACCCATATTTATCATCTGATTTGAGACGTGCTCCATTTCCTGTAATACATCCCATTGAGCAATCAGTATACTATATCCTGTCTCATGCGTCAACAGGCGACAAGTGACGGGAATGGGAAACAAGTGATCCTAACCTGTCGGAAAACCAATGTCCCTATTAAGAGATCATGATGCGCTGTGTGATTCATGACGGCCGGACAGGAAAGCCAGCTAATTGGAGCACATGGAAAGGCCACTGCTCGGCTGGATGAGTAGCTGCTTGTGTGTGTGTGTGTGTGTGTGTGTGTGTGTGTGTGTGTGTGTGTGTGTGTGTGTGTGTGTGTGTGTGTGTGTGTGTGTGTGTGTGTGTGTGTGTGTGTGTGTGTGCGTGTGTGCGTGCGTGTGCGTGTGTGTGTGTGTGTGTGTGTGTGTGTGATTGTCGTCTGAGTGGGAGAAGCGTTGGCGTCGGCCCCATCTCCCTTTCGGGTTGTGACATGTTCACATCAAAGTCTCACACTAGTCCTGTTGCACCGATGAAAGGCCAGCACCTCCGTGGCTTAGGATGAGGGATGCTGCCAACCAGGTTAAATATTCCCTTTATGTTTTTGATTATCCTTTACTGTCCCTTCATGCTTTTCTCATGAGATATCTGACTGACTACACATGAAGACATTTTCTTTATATATATATTCTTGCATAGGCATCACCAACAAAAGAGCTTCATATAGTGCCTACTGTCACAGGCAAAGATGTGAGTAAGCAGTAGGAATGCCTGGCATTCAAATTATAAATCCCACATTTGAAGATTCATTGTTACTCAACATAAGGACCTCATCCTATATTAAACTCATGACCAATGCTTCACCAAGAGCATCCTAAAGCTAATTAGCTGTTAAGAAAGGTTTACCTTTATAGGTGACATTTTGTCGTCACTAAATGGGACAAAATCTTTCTTCCATTTAAACGAAAGCTGTTGTTTCTGTTGCAAATCTGAGAGCCTTACCCATCAGCTGTTGTCAGATCATCATCTGAATTCAAGCAGCAAGAAACACTATGGATTAACTTCAAAATCACCATGATTACATATTTAATTCTGCTATAATGTGTTTGACTTTTGAATCATCTTCCATGTGCAAACGGCTGTGGCTCTAGTATTATAATAGAAGCAGTCTTAACCTAAGCCCTTTCCCCTGTCATTGGTAATATTTTATGTAAATGATACGTGCAGCTCTTGGCACTGAGAACACCAAAGCGTCTGTATTCAAACCGGCCAAATACAATATGACTGCTTTGTTCTGCACAACTTAACAACTGCAGCAGTTTGATGACATCACCCCTGTATTGTTCCCTATATCTAGATTCCAAACTGACCCTTTGAATCTTGCCATTGTCCCTGGCTTTTGTTTTCCTTGCTCAAAGAACCTGTTGCGTCAGCAAACAAAGGCATATCCATTCGGGATGGAAATCGATGAGTCCAGTTCACCGGTGGTCTCTGGTGAACCTTTCTGACAGCCGGCCTGATTGAAGATTGATCACAAGATATAAGCACAGTGGCTCAGCCCCAAGCGAATCTGGGCGCTGTCACTGTAACATTGGCACGGCACTCTTCTTTAGATTGTTGCCAATAAAGTCGTTGCCTCAAAACATTTACTGGAGCCATCAGTCGATAGATTCTAAGTTCAATCACACAGGTATGATATTGCCGTTTGATGCGGCTAAGGGCTGTTGAGTTTCAACGTCGGAAAAGGAAAGGGGGTTGGTGGGAAAGACAGTTTAGTGTCCAGGCAGAATGATTGCTTCAATTCTTCAAAATGGAACGCTAAAGTGCGCATAATGAATCAGAGAGCAGAATGCGAAAAGGATTTTTTTTTTTTCTTCCGCTTTCTTTAACTTCAAACTTTTAAATATCTTATGTAGATTAAAATGCAAAGATCTGATCAAAAATGCCCAGAGAGTGTTTTAGTCACTTAGAGCTCATGAAATATTTCCAAGAGTGCAATGAAGCGACCAGATAAAGCGAAGCGAGGGGTCTCCTCACAGCCACGGCCACAGCACTCACGTTAGACAGTCCATCAACAGGCACATTTCGGCTGAAAAAAACACCAAAGAAATACCTACTCATGACGTGGTCAGGGGCAAAGTGGTAGCCTTCAAGAAGCTAGTTACCCATATGAAATATTCATGTCTGTGCTAGAGTTGACTTACAAACACAGTTTATTATGAGGAAATCAAGTCCTATATTAGCAAGTATTCAAGTTCTAAAAGGGTATGTGCTCAGAGGACTTCGCACAATGGGTTTCGTGAAAGTCTAACTGATTAAGCCAGTGAATAAGCGTATAAGCTAAGACAAAGTACCGGGATTTATTGTTTGACTCCTCATCTCAGCAGATTCAGGCACCCTTTGTGTGTGTTGTTTTTGTCGATGTCACCGTTTTCCCAGACACAAGGCAGGTAACAGTCCCCCCCATTGTTTCAGATCACAGGCTGTAAAGCAACAGCTTTGGTCAGCACATTCACAGAATAATGACTGCAGAGAGAGAGAGAGTGAGAGAGAGAGAGAGAGAGAGAGAGAGAGAGAGAGAGAGAGAGAGAGAGAGAGAGAGAGAGAGAGAGAGAGGAAGAGCCTATCTGTGCTCCACACACACCCTGTTAGAAAGGCTCTAACCAAAGTCCCCACGCACTCCTACCCCTTATTCTAAATTCAGCTCCACAAGAGGCCATATGGCACCTGAAGATGCTGGCTGGATACATCTGAGAGCATCTTCAGAAGAGCCTTTTCAGATCGGGATCCAAGCACTCCTGGAGAGGAGCCACATACATTTTTTAGTCAATATATAATTTTTTTGTGTTTAACTATCTTCCTATCTCGACTCTAAGAACTGTTTTACTCCAGTGTAATTACACACTTAAAAACACGTTTCCCATACAGTCAGTGTTGTTGTGGTTATGGAAACAGGAGAGGGTTCTTTGCAGCCATAACAATTTGTATGTGCCAGCTCATCCACCCAAACACCCAGTGTCTTGGCAGGAACCACGGCACGGGAACCCGTTCATTCCTTTAGGGTGGGTGCATCTTCAGACTGCAGGCAGTCCCTGTTTGGTCTGTGTATGTGAAAGGGAGCCATGTGTTTAATCAGTGGCCTTGTCGTTTGGCCTGGTAAAGAGTGTCATCATTCCCAACATGTTGTGCTCAGTGGGGAGTGACTTGGCCCCCGATGAAGCTGCACATGTTGTTTGAGTTTTTCCGACTTGGCACACAGTCGGCGCTGTGACACGCTTACGGGGTTCAATTGTGTTTTTTTTTCAGATACATGGACAATCATCCATTTGTGCGTTTGAGAATACCCACAGAGTGAATTGGGCCAACAGGAGTGAATGAAAGAGATGGAAAGATGACACGCTGAACCGTGGTGGGATTTGATAGAGAGAACAAAGCGAAAGGGAGTTTAATTGTTTTTGGGGGCTTATTATATCATCTCAAATAATCGGTGTAATTAGCAGGAACCCATACGCCTGTCTCCTCCAATTCATGTGTAACAAAAAAGAAAAAAGAAAAGAGCAATTCATTCGATAATGGGGAAAAACAGGTTGTATTTGTGAAAATGATTACTCTGAAGTTTAAATTACATCTGCTGGTCATTGTGAAACACCCGCCCAGCCAGTAGAAAAGCTTCCCTCTCTGGTGGTCCATTTTGTTTGTCTGCAGTAATTAACTGCAAGGTGAAGATTATGACTCTGTGCTCCTACAGTGTGTGTGTGTGTGTGTGTGTGTGTGTGTGTGTGTGTGTGTGTGTGTGTGTGTGTGCATCATGCAGAATTCATATGCTGAGCTGAGCCTTAAGACAATAAGCTTAGTTTAGAGCCACAGCCCACACTGATGAAGGATTGACCACAATCAAAAATCGCATGCTAATCTTTCCAGCTGGCATTCGGTATCAATATTCATCACACAGGCGCCATCCGCCTGGTGGATCTATTTATGAGTGTGGGGAGAGGGGAGGGGAGAGGTGGGGGTGCAGATTTACAATCCTAATACTAGCAACAAGTTGATTGGATTGGGAAGAAATGGGTTTGCTGTCTCTGCTGTGTGAAATAAAAAACACGGTTTTTGGGAGGTTCTGTGTGTTGGGAGATGGTGTACTCACAGTACATCGAAATAGCTTGTTAAACAGATGTCCCCCACCAAACCGATATAGTGTTAAGTATTTATTGTTGTTTTATCATTATACATGTATATCATGACTTGTTTATTCTTCATGCCAATAGCTTGCCTTTATCATTCATTTGTTTTGTAAGCTGAGACACAGAACAATCTTGACATTGAGCCTATTTTACAGACACCAGTAGAGCCGGCCAAGAAACACCACAAAGTTGCCTTCTATGCAACCTATTGGGGCTTATATAAGGAGAACAGTTTTCCAATCACAAGAAGGCAGTTGTGACTTTTGCAAATAACATAAATACATCATACAAACAATTCCAACAAAAAAATGTTTTTATATATTATGGCTTCAGTCAAAAGGCATTTCAGCAAGAGCTTAGTTGAGAACAACTTCTTCTTTTATGGTACTGAACTTATCGCCGGAAAGAGACAAACACCAGGTAGTTCCCCAGAACTGACACAGTCTTTTTTACCGTTGGCCACTCCAGCAGCAGCCTCAGTTGAGCAGTTTAGGGATTAAGTGCTTGGCTAAAGTGCACGTTGGCGGGAGTTACGAGGCATGGGAAAGGAACATTAGCCTTTGCTCAAAAATTCTCCAGCAACTGTTTAGTTGCCTGTTTACTTCCCTAACCCATATTCACCTTCTAAGTCCGGAAGCTCAAACCGGCAGCCTACCCAGTCACTAGCTTGATGATCTAACCACAAAAGCCACTTCAGCAGTTTAGCCAAATAAACAGTATCACAACTCATTACCTCATTAGGACGTGACACAAAAATACACAACAATATCTTGTGAGGATTTAATGTTGCTTTCCATAATGCAAATTGTTATTTTCCATGACTAACTTAGGTGACTTATTACTGTTTGATCTTATTCATGTTCTACACCAAGTTCTATGTCCTCTTCTTTTTAACAAAATGTTACTGTTGAAATAAATAATGCATTGTGGCTTGTTTAAAAAACAACAAGAAGTAGTAGAAGTGAAATTGATTTTATTAGGCGGATGAATTGGGTGTTTCAAATGACCTTTTTGTGCTAAAATCTCACCAAGGTGTGTTTCAGGAATGTGCTCTTGCACTGCAGAGAGCCACGCAGAGAAATGCGTGCAGAAAGGCTGGTCCTTTTTATGATTACGCATTAGCAGTTCCAAGTGCAATTATGAGCTGTAGGTTCCAGCCCCTGGTTCATTCATTATACATCCATCGCCCGGCGTACTCAGACTGCCTCTTGTGCTCTCCCTTTCTCCACCCAGAGCACCTCCCAAGACTAAAGCTAGGGTTCGGCCCGCAGAGGCTTCTGCTATTAACAGAATTAACTCCCGCCATGAGCACAGCCCAGGGAGAACATACCAATTCCATTATCTCTGCTGGACGAGAGCCATTCTCCCACAGCCACACTGAAGCCAAAGTGCTGCGAGCGTGGAGCCAATGGCCCCGCCGGACAGGAACACAACATGCTCCAAGTCTCAAGTGCACTCTGTAGCTCAGCTCTAACTCGATTTTCTCTGCTTGAAATATTCATCTTCCTTCCACGTCGGGAAGAAAAACACACACATTTGAATCTCCTCTAAGAATGTACTTTTTTATGCATCTATTTTTTGCAGTTTTTTTTTTTTTGTTCATTCTTCATCTATTCTTCCTTTTTTTTATGTTTGGTGAACCACTGCGAACTGACTTTTAATGTATTTTCAGTTTGCATCAGTCCACATTCTCTCCGTGCATATATAGTTACTGCTGGCATGTACTGTATCAAACAAATAAACAACATCTAGCAAAGCTTCCGGTATGTTGCATTGTTGCCATCTGAGGACTCGATAAACTTTAAGCCATGTGTCATTACATTACAGATGGCCCTAACACCCGAAAGCTATGGAGGGAAGGCTACATTCTTTCTCTTCTTGGGTGGTTGTTGAAAGTTCCTGAGCCCCCGCTGTGACATCAGTGTGGCGATTAGTTTGAAAGCATCACTTTCAGGCGCCTCAATGAGGCAGTAATCCATTAGAGCTGGATAATAATCTCCTGAGTGATTTACCTGAGGAGCGTGACCACTCAACCACACATTACAGTCCTCAGTGGTAATCCTGCAGCAATAACTACAACTTGCTATGCGTCACATCTCCACATCGATACATCACTCCGACAATAACACAGTTCTTAAACCACAGTTTAATTGTGTTGGAACTCTAGCAATTCAACATGCCTCAATGATAAAGCTGGCTCAAATGCTTTTTTTATACCTTATACATTGTGAACACAATGAGACTTGATGTCACCTTAAAGAGACTACACTGGCACTCGGAAGGCTAAAAAAAACACTAAACAGAGATCCTAAATTGACCATTTCTATTATTGTAGGCCTACTTCTTTCTGCTATACTTAGTTTTCATACAAAATATACCCAATGTATAGTTTAATTTACAATAAACATAATGTTTTGCCTCAATATTGCAAAGACAAAGTTTTCATAAAAAATATTTTTTCGAACTTATTCTGTTCCAAACATTTGTGCTATGTTCTTTTGAGGTTATTGAAGTGCTAAGTCAAGGAGCAGCAAGTGGTGTGTGCTGTTATTAAAAGCTAGGATAAGGAAGAGAACGATTGCTGATGAAGGTTGTCATAGCAACCAATGCAACTCTGAAACGTCTGCCAAAGCTCGGCCAAAGATAACCTCATCAACAGTGACCTGTGAACAGTACATAACGTTCTTGTTATGTTGGATTTATGGATCGTATATTGTATTGTACAGGCATAAAGACAGACTGACTTTAGTTGTCACATCTGACATCACCATGTTACCTTTTTTTTCATTTCACAAGTGTTTCTGTTGGTGAGAGAATTGTCTTATAAAGATTTTAATTTGCTGTCTTTTTTCGTGCACAGGGTCTGTTTTTGCGCACAGGGTCTGTTTTGTCTATGTGTGCTTGTGTTTGTGTATTCCAGCAGAGCACATTAAATGATAAATATAATTATGCACTGGGAGCAGACCTGTGGAATAAGATTACAGTATCATCCTATTCAGTCATTTGGATGATTATCTGTGGTCCTGGATGGTTTGGCTAATGAATTGCCCTGAAATGAATGCATTCCTGTCCTTTGATTAACTTCCATAAAAATGGTTGTGAAAGTTCTATGTACCTACCACTGTGAAAAGGTTTTGTCAGCAGTTTGATTTAGAATGCCAAGCTCAGTAAAGTTTGTGTAAATATTCAGGCAAAAAGGACATCCAGGCATTCAGATCAGCATATTACATGATTTAACGAACGTCATTAGAAAATGAATAAACAAACTGTATTTTCCTCAACCACATTAAATGAAAGAGACGAACACAATTAGACTATACGAGCCAGAGAGATGATCTAAAATGGAGAGAGCGTCACGTTCAATCATTCCCTTTTTATATAGCACTCTGCCATTCATCCGTTGCGGCTTGTTTGGGGTCTTATTCGTTTTTGCGAGGCTGCACAAATCGAGCTCTTGTTGAAACCCCACATTAACATGCAACAGGGATGCCCATTGGCAAGGTCTGGAGACTGCTGTAGATCCCAGTGACCCTGAGACAGGGACAGAGCATTCTCACAGGTTGCTTCCAGGAAAGTGTCGAGTCCCTGGGGAGAAAAGTGGTAATATCATGTCGGTGCCTATATGCAGGACCACTTACATAGACTTGCAGACAAAATACCCCTCTCACTGGGGCTGGAAAACAGGAATGAAAGCCATGCGCTGCTTGGGACTGAGCCTAATCGCGTACAGCTGAGCCCCCTGGATCGCGCTCCTCTCTCCTCGGGTCAGCCATGGCTCCTATGCTAATTTGTAATTGTCAAAGTTGTCAAGCTGGGTCGGCAAAGAGTGCTCCGATATAGGCTGAGGGATTGATGTGATGCTTTATTGAGCTCATTGTCTCTTCTGCTGATGCACAGATCTAATGGGATGTCATATCACAATTCAGAGGGAAGTAGGTCTGGCATATTTCAAATGCTAATTTTTTCATGGTAATACAGAAGAATCAATGTAAAAATGTGTGACAAAAGCCATATTTCCCGCTGGACTTGAATCCACGTTACTAAAAAGAAATCTCCAGCAAGTGGCTTCAAATTTTGGCACTTAAAGGTTAGCTGTCCAATAGGAATACCTCCATAGTTCAAAAATAACATTGTCTTCCCACTTCACTGCCTTCCCTTTCAATATAATTGCCCGAGGAGAGAGAAAAAGAAAGTGAGAGACAAGTGTGTGTGTGTGTGTGTGTGTGTGTGTGTGTGTGTGTGTGTGTGTGTGTGTGTGTGTGTGTGTGTGTGTGTGTGTGTGTGTGTGTGTGTGTGTGTGTGTGTGTGTGTGTGTGGAGAGAGAGAGAGAAGGAGAGAGACTCAGTGTCTGGTGCAAAAGGAAAAGAATGACAAAGAGAAAAAAGAAGCGTGGTTGTCTTGAAAAGTTGGCAAAGGTGTAAGATGTAAAAGGGCAGAAAGCAAGGACTGAACGGGAGTATGGAAAATGAAAAATGAAGAAGGAGCTGGCTGTGAATTTCCTGTACAAGGGGAAGCTAATGGGGAAGGTCATGGTAATTCTGCCTCCATTAGAGTCTCAGTTTAGCCTAATTGCTTACCCAAGCCTGCATGATTTCCTTAGACATTGTAGAAGTAATTATTGAGGCTAGCAAAAAATAACAACACCCTAACATTCTAAGTCAATGCTTCCCCAGCAACAACTTTTCAATCAATCATGTACTTTTAAGAGGTTATCCTGTCTACTTTTAAGCTATTTACCTAAACACATATTTTTAAAATGGCTGTCCATGTAAGGCCATTACATCACCATGCCACATACCATGCTTGGAAAGCTACAAATCTGTAGATGTCAGCCAAAACAATGGTTTTATAGCTAGCTAGCTGTACCATTGTTAGTGACACCACCTAAAAAAGAACCTTGTCTGGTTGAGCCCAGGGGTTTTTAATTAGATTAGGTTATTCAAAGTTTATGTAACTTGGGTGTGCACAGAATGATTAGGAAATATGTACATATATTTGTATTATTAAATTGTATTCTAATATACTTTTTGGAAACATTTCATTTTTTGTTTATTTATGCCAGGCCATGTTCTGCGTTTGTAAACTCAACGCAGTTGGTCCAACTTTCCATCTTGCAGTAAGCAAACACATGGAATGATTTTGGAGACAAAAATCCAGCACTAGTCCGCACAGTCAAAGTCAACATTGTACATGTGTAAAATGAATGGACACTAGAGACTGATGTCAACATGTCCTCAACTCTCCATAAATCATTCTCTGGACAGACTGTGCAGAGGAGGACAAAATAAGCTGCAGCATGTAGTGGTCTGTGTACCCAAGTTTCAACTGATGTAGGTTGGTAAGCATCCCATTCTCCAGTGCTGTGTTGGACGACAACAAAAGCACGGGGGTTGACTATGGCACTTAACCACTGTCACTTTTTCTTTCTTTTTATTTGAGATAGCTTGAATAATTCAAATGAATTTTCTCCTGTTGGAGACAAAGGTAAAACCTTTTGAATGGCGTTTATTGCTATTCATTTACAATGTGTTTTGTAGAGTAAGGGTAGCTACCAATTAAATATTTCAGGCCCTCAATGCAGTTCATGTGCAGTTGCAACAACATGAGTGTAATTAATAAGGTATTGCAGACTTAAAAGCTGTAATTATCTAAATGGCAGGTTAGGGTCCGTTTTGGAGAAGACACCACTCGTAACTATCTGTGCTAAAACACCAGCAACTTTTCTACACTTTCCTTGATTTGCACCAACGTTGCTACAGTTACTCACCATTCATTTCTGATTCTTACCTTAGAAGTTATTGAATCTAAAACTTACTTTTATAATTAGGAGGAAATGTAATATTCAATTTCTGTTGTTTAGTCTCCCCAGAAGGTCCCAGTCACTAACAGGTAGTTAATTGTTGGTGTTATTCAACCATGACAACCAGGATGTTAACTTTCATGAGATGTCAATAGTATGCATGTGGCCCTTGTAGATTTGGAGCTAATATCAATGTATATTCAGTATGTAATTTTTAAGCGGATTTTCCCAAAATAGCCACAACAAGAAAAGGTTATCAGCAGAAGGAAAGTTAAAAGGTTAGTCTGTTATTTCCTAATTTTCAGTTATACATGAATGGTAATCAAAATAATTTTGAAAGCAATTATGAAACTTACCACAAGCTATTTCTATTTATATATTTATTTCTATAAATTAACACCATTTTGGAGTGCACTCAAAAACCTCCATTAATCCATTAGATGTTTTTTTTTTTTTTGTCAATTGTGGTTTACATGCAAGATTTAATTATTTTACCAATAGAATAAATTATTGAATAGTAATGTCTAGATCTGATAACACTAACACCTTGGAAAAGATAAGAAATTAGGCCTTGATAATTTGGACAAATGTGTCTGGTTTCACCCATTACAACAAGGCACTTAAGGACTCAGATTCAGAGATTCTAGGTCTACAAAATTCCCTGTGTGTCAGTTCACATCAGAATGTTTCCCTAAATAAACCATAGATGTGCTTTTAAAGCATATATCTTCAAGCTTGACTGTTTTTTTTTGTTTTTTTTCTTGAAATCTGATTACAGCTACTTTCAGAAACGAGGTGTTTTCATGCTTGTTTTTCGCACTTCCCAAACCAACTTATCTGGCTCAGAGCTCTTGTTACTGGCACAAAACGAACTGAGAAGCAAGCGTGAGATGGCAATGACTAACATTGTGGCACTACATTTGTCAATACCACGCCTTAGGCTTTCTGAATGTAGGCTTAAGACATGAGCATGTATTGCTGTAAGCGATTTCAAAGAGATACTGTAAGGGGAAATTCGAGAGCTATAAAATACCCGATGTTTAGTAGGTTAGTATGCCACAAAACTCAGCGGGGCAACATTCTCAAAGGTTCCTGTGGGCTCTAGGTTCTAGTTGGCAAGTTTAGACATACTAAGCAGACCACAGTGTTCATATATTAATTAAATACATTAAAACTATTTTTGGTTCAAAACTGATGTCAGATGTGAGAAAACCCTGTGTTTTTTAAACAATTTATTTGCAATTGGCATGCAGCACATAACTTCCCTTCTTAAAAAGAAAAAGAAAGCTGCTGTATCATAGGTATTCGCATGTTTCATTGAAAGTGTCATCTTTTTTCAATAGTGTACATTTACAGTATTATTCGAATGTTAAGTTAAAAATGCTTTTTACAATGTACTTCAGCAGCTGTCTTACTTTAAGCTCCTCTTGCATCATCATAATCTTTGGAGATTAAAAACTGTTTAGGCCTCTTTTTTAAGTTAGATAGACATGGCCATACATCTAGGCCTGTCCAAAATGCGATGGGTGTCCTCTTCCCCAAAAAAATAAATAAAAAATAAATAGAAATGACTGGAAGACCCCTATTTGCACCAAAAGAGAAACGAGGAGGGTTTATCATTGCAGCGCCAGGGACGCATCAAGCAGACCCGTCAAAGCTTCAATAAGCTACATTAATTTTCAGTATGAAAATAAATGCATTACTATATCAAATAATAATAATTGATTGCACTTCAGATAGCTCTTTTCTAGACAAGCCCAAAGGGGGAGGGGGAGACAGTTAAATTGCCAATATGTTGCGCCCACCTGGGTGATGCCACGGCAGCCAATTTGCACTAAACATACACATCGGTTTTACACATCGGTTTTAAAACCAACTGAAGAGCCGCAAGGGTTAGGATAGGGGATAGATCGGTCAACTGGGAACTGAAAGGATGATTAGGGGCAATGATAGATATAAGGTGAGAGTGGGAATTTAGCCAGGACACCAGGGTGGCAATCCTACTCTTTTCGAGACGTACTATGGGATCATTAGTGACCACAGAGAATCAGCACACCCATTTAACATCCCATCCAAAAAACACACTCAGTACAGTACAGTGTCCCTGTCAATGTCCTTGGGCATTGGGCTGCCACTGCACAGAGTGACCCGTAATGGTCAACCAACACCACCTCCAGGAGCCTCTGGTCTTGCATCCAAGGACTAACCAAAACCAACCATGCTTGGCTTTAGAGTCAAGCTAGAGGTGGGATGCAGGGTGCCATTGTTGCTGGCAAAGTGATCTATAGGGGGGATATTAAGGATTATTTAAAAGGATATACAGCCAAAGGGACAGTTGTAATTAGTGTCCCTGTCAATGTCCTTGGGCATTGGGCTGCCACTGCACAGAGTGAACCGTAATGGTCAACCAACACCACCTCCAGGAGCCTCTGGTCTTCCATCCAAGAACTAACCAAAACCAACCATGCTTGGCTTTAGAGTCAAGCTAGAGGTTGGATGCAGGGTGCCAATGTTGCTGGCAAAGTTAGCTATAGGGGGGATTTTAATGATTATTTAAAAGGATATATAGCGTGTGTGTTTGTGTCCGTGTGTACGCAGGTGTGTGTGTGTGTGTGTGTGTGTGTGTGTGTGTGTGTCACACGCCCATGTACTTCTGTGCATGTTTGTACCGATTTGGCTCTTGAAGAAACAAGAAGACATTAGTTTCAGAATGTGGCTCTGCACTGATTGGTCTGCTTTGTGCATTAGTCCACTGTATCTTTGCCTTGTTGTGGCTCATGGCTTATGGCTCATTTGGTAACACCCAGAACACATTCCCAAAGGTAAAGCTGTATACTCTGACGGAAACATGTGTTCTTTCAACTCCCAATGTGGTGCATTCATGTAATCTTAATGTACGTTGTGTTGACACCATTCACACATGCGTCATTGTTTTTTCACTGTCAACTTCGTAAAGGTATATCGTTTCTGTATTTCCCTTGTCTTATGTTTTAAAAAGTACAAGTGCCACAAGTTCTACGTAGACTACATCGTCAAATATGATTGATTTTATTCACCTTAAATTGCACACAAAAACAAACATACCATCATTCAAAGCAGCATTTTGCAAATGGAGATTGTTGACAGCCTGACAAGCTTCACTTTGGGCTGAGATTTAAAACTACTCAAAACCGGCCCTAACTCGGGCATTAAAGGCAAATGCATCATTCAGTAGATGAAAAGGTACAACAAAAGCTACTTACGGATTATATGCAATATTAATGCTACAAGTATGAAAATGGTGTGAAACAGGGTAAAAAAGGAAGATTTCACTGGGCTATTTTGAGTGGATTGCTGAGGAAATTATATAAATGTTTGTATTACGTTACTTTGTGTAAGGGTTGTGTTGCTTCCTGCGGCAGGCGCACTGAAAGGTCATGCAGCATTCATTAGATAGTTTGGCCAAGGGTAAATAGCCCATTTGTGTTGAATCACAGTAGACCTCTGTGATTGTGTAGAATGCCATCACAATTTGAATGTCTCAGATTAGTATGGCTGACGGTTTTCTGAAGCCTAATTAGACTCAAATCAAGACCAGATTGTGGGTGTGGAAACGACAGCAATTAAGCAGTATTTAATGAAAAACACTCATCACCATCTGCTATGGCCTTCAAAACAAGCTTTAAAGTAAGCTTCCCACCAATGGTTGCACTTAACTAGAAAGTACATTTCAGTCAAAGTTGTTCAGTGTTTTCACCTCAATGTATTGTGTTTATCCACGACAACATATCTTACACACGTTAAAATGCATACAGTCATAAAATAAACTTTTTGTGAGAGGGGGGGGGGGGTTTCTGTGATGTACAGTATGACGTTTCTGTCATCGAAATAAGTTTTAGGTGGACAGTGATCCATTGGGTAAGTATTGCATTTTTGCTGTAGAATAATGACAGGTGTGCAAGGTGCGACATGCAAGATTTTAAGTGGTTGGTCACAGGACGGAAAGTCGGAGGAGGCCTTGAGAAAGGAACTCCACCTCTACAGGACAATCTATTGTGCGGCAACATTGCACTGTCAAATCCTTCTCTCTGACTCACTTTTCTTTTTACATTTGAATACAAAGACAAAAAATATGTTGTTGAACGCCTTTTTACCAAACCAAAAATACTGAGTGATACACTTGAAGTCTCCCTTCAAACAACACAACTTTATCAAAGATGTTCATGGATTCAAATTAAACACGTTTGACTTTCCTGTATGGAGATAACTGTCAGGTGATATATAGTACAAGGGAGCTACTTGGGTAGAACAAAAGATGATTCAGTGGGACCCAGTGGGATTAAAAGTTATGAATGTTGAAGCCAATTTCCTTTTGTTGACCCTCAGGTAATTGCGTAAAATGGTTCATCGACACTAGCTGTCTGACTGTCCCTTTCAACTGTCCCTTTGGTTTGGTGACACAGCCTACAGGATCTGTCTTCATGCACACATATAATATATTCCACCCATGTACACCACAGGAGTCAAAGTAAAAAAAAAAATGTAATTAGTGTTTCAATGATGAACATGTTCAGACACATATTCCAATATTATATAGACTAAGGTTAAGTGCACTGAGGGGTTAAAAGGCAGTGAGTGGTAAAGATGTATGGAGTCAGAGCTTTACCTAAACTGTCCTTACAATAATGTAACCAAAGTCAATTACGTTAATATACTGTAGATAGAAATTAAGATTTTCTCAGTCTAACAACTGAATGTAAGGACTAACCCGTTTCTTGAAATGTAATAGTAATATCAAAAAATATTGTTTGTAAACTGTAAATAAGAATAAAGGCGATCAAAGAAGTTAAGTTTGTCACTAATCCATTCAACTTTAAAACAATCAGTCTCATCATCTTTACTTGATGCCTGCCCACTGTGTCTATAAATGTTATTTAACCTTACGGTTAAACACGGCCCTGTGATTTTGACTGGTGACCTGTCCAGGGTGTACCCCGCATCTCGCCCTGTGTCGGCTGGGATAGGTTCCAGCCCCCCCACGACCCTGCGAAGTATAAGCGGTGTAACTGATGGATGGATGGATGGATGGATGGATGGTTTCACATGTGTAACCCTGCAATGCAAGATAAAAAAAAACAGCTTTGGAACCATTTTACATAGTAACATGCAAATGTTGTCTTATCAGCATTTGATAAGGGTGTTCCAGTCAAAAGAATGTGGAATACAGTACAGTGAAAAGAAATAAGATTAGTTAGCATGTAGAGAAATGGTTTGTAATTCATCAAGAACTGGCTCAATTCATGTTGTTAAAGCAGTTGGAAGATGTCTAAGATGTCTCGACAAGATGTGTGGCACAGCCCTGTCTCAAGTCCACAATCACTGAGTGGTCTGCAATTACAGTCCACGAATCAAAATAAAATGCCACTTCAGTGGTGTAATAAACAATTATCTCAACTAATGTTCATGCTGGGAAAAATCTGTCAAAAACATTCTGCATGTTTTCAGCCTTTAAATGTGTTGGATCTACCTCATCCTTCAAACGAATGTATTATTTACTTACTTATTTAATTAACACATATAGTGGTATTTGTATTGGTATGTAAATTGTATACATTTTCTAAATTATTATATTTTATACATTATAAACTATATATTTTCTACTGTAATTGATTTATTCTTCCAGTGAAATAGAAATGTGCTCCCCTATATGTAGTGTTTGTATTGTATTTTTACCGTTTGGAATCCACCTATGACTACTGACTACTAGAAAGGGGAGATGTCTGACAAAGCAAGAAAAACAAACAACCCCCAAAGAAATCTTGGATAACTTGCGTATGCAAGCGCCGGCTCTTAGGTGGAGCAAAAGGCTTAAGTCATTTCATCCAAGAGGAAAAATATTCACCCCATGAATTTATTTATACTCCTGGCTGTTCTGCCATTTACAGGAGTCCCCACAGTGCTGTCCGCTCAAGCTGACTCTCTTGCCCTCCCTACTTCTCATCCCCCTGGAGAGACTTCCTCGCGCTGGTGAGCGTGTAGCGCTTGTCTCTGAGCACTCTGCCCAGCGCCTGGGGAAAGACACCCCTCAGAAAACACCTACATGGAAATGCAATTAAAAGCGCTTTTCTCTGAATAGTGTCGCCTGGTTTTGGGGGACAGTGGCAGGAAATGGAGTGTGAGAAGCGACTGTGCCTGGATAGCCCTGAGATCAGGGGAGGAGACGGGGCGGTGGGGTTGGGGGGGTTAGACCAACCATGCAAAGTACGCTTAACACTCAAACACACACGCGAACTCGTCAGATGATGGAGCTTGAGCGTCACACCACGTGTTTATTGTCCATGCATCCAATACTGCATCCAGTAGTGTACACTGGGAATTGTGCCGAAATTACAACTGTTCCAAAATGTATTTAAACACCACAAGTTGTACAAAGGTACTATTGAAAAACATAATGAGCTATTGTGGAGAGGTGTTCTGTGTCCCCTGTCTGCGAAATTGGATTTACTCGCCGTAGTCACCTTTGTTATGGGATTTTGTTCACAGGGCTTTCAGCGAGTACAAGTCTACCAATCCGACTCCGCCGTTGAAAAGCCACAGCGCAAACACTTTGACCCTACTTGAGTTGAAGTTCCTTGCTTAGAAATTACCATGGCCTTCCTCTCCACTGTAATTGCTCAAATTGCTAATTGGACTGTGGAAGCAATCCCTCTAAAATGCATTGGGGATTTCCACCAGTCGGAAGTTGAAAATAACAAGCAAAAAATGCTTTTAAATTCCAATTGCCACTAGACATCTGGATGGCCTTGCCCTGAATGCATTTTCATAATTAATACAAAGTCTGGAAGAAGGTGCCTTTTTTTTTGATTGAAAGGTCCTTATGCATTCCCCTGGCTAAATATGCAATAGCAATTGTAAACTTGGCATGCAAGGAAGATGACATTTAAAACAGAGCATGCAATATTCATTTAAATTCAAAGAGAGGGCCTAACACAATTTCTCCGCTCTGCCACAGGCTAAATTTGAAGGGCCACATGCCTCTAGGAAGGTCCCTGCTTATGCTCCTCTTGTATATTAAAGCAACACCTCCAACCCCTGACATGAGTGTGGCTGCTTCGTTACTCATGAAGAGCACCTCCTTTTTGTGCCTCTTCTCATTTAAAATCAGATTACGGTACATCATGATAGGATGTTTGAATGAACAGGGTTAGATGCTTTATAAAAGTGATTCAATTACAATCTACATTACTGCAAGAGTTATTTGAACCGCTATGTAGAGGGGCTCATTAAAACTTGAAGCAGACAGAAAGAACTGTAATTAATTTTCCTAAAAAGTAGGCTAGTGTTTGCCCTTTGGAGGATAAAGGTCTATTGTATGAAAGCTGCTTTGCAAACCTTAGGCAGGCCGAGCAGATGCTCCGGCCATAAGGGTGGTGGGGGGTTGTGTGGTATCCTGTCTGTGCCGGTCTTAAAGGTGTGACAGTATGGGTGCCATGACTGCAGTGCAGTCACCTGGCTGTGCAACAAAGAGGCTGAGTGATGTGACGGTGACGGGGCCGGTCCACTTACGACACCATCTGTTCCAGCTAACTGAGGCTGCTGGCAGCTTCAGCTGTTGGAGGGAAACACACCTGGAAAGCAGTCAGCAAGGTTTCGATCCCTCAGCTTGCTACAAAGACTGCTTGAACCACTCTGCTGCTCTGACTCCGAGATCTAATAGGCTGGACAGAGGGCTTCTGTTCAGAGAGGAGACCAAAGAGGAGATTCCTGTTCCCTCTGTGTTACGGTGATATAGTCACACCCCACTGAAGGTAAAATCCTTCTGTGGCTGGTCAACTGTGGTACATCACGGAGGTTGATAAGACAACATGTGGTCTGAGCCAGCAACCAATGCATTATATTATGAAATTATTAAAATATCCCCATTATACAACTCAATATTTGTTTTAGGCTACACACTGAAAAAAATAGCACTTTGAACCAACTTAAAAATTTTCTCTAATTTGTTACAAGCACTTTTGTGAGTTGTTCTCAAAGTATTTTCATGATTCGGTTGACACCATGAATCTTGATTTGATGTCAATCAAAATATTGAATTGGCCAAAGACCAAAATGTTCATTCACACAACATAAAGAGAGCATTCATTCTTGCTTTGTTGTAACTTCATTGTATCGTTTCTCTCAAAGTACATTCATGAGTTGGTTGAAACCATGAATCTTGACTTGATATTGTTCCAAATATTGATTTTGCCAGACAGAAAAGTGCATTCACACAAAGTAAAGAGAGCATTCATTCAAAAGACCATCACACTGTTTTTCACTTCATTGCAACTTCATTGTGTCGTTTCTCTCAAAGTACATTCATGAGTTGGTTGACACCATGAATCTTGATTTGATTTCAATCAAAATATTGATTTGGCCAAAGACAGAAATGTACATTCACACAACAAAGCAAAGAGACCATACACCATATCATTTTTACTTTGTTGCAACTTAATTGTTTATTTTTTGACAGTGTATTAATGAGTTGGTTGAAACCTTATGTCTGGCAAAATAAATATTTTTGAACCTTTAACACAAATGTTGTTAGAGGCAAGTCAATTAGTCGTACATTAATTATTTATACGTTAATCAATAGATTTCTTTTAATAGACTTTAGTCATAAGCCAAAACGTTAATTAGGTCAAAAATAATAAAATACACTTTACAACTTAAATTTGAACAAAATAAAACAGACATAAAATCTAAATTTGCCTTACCTAAAAGTAGAATTAGCTTCAGATACAACAAAAAAACATTGGTTTGTAAAGCATCATTCACATTTGCAGTAGTGATATCAGTGCCGCAATTTCTACATCATAGAAATTATTTTTCACAGAGAAATCAGGAATTATGGGCAGTTTTTAATAAGTCTGTTCTTCATCTTATTTAAATTGAGCAATGACTACTTCCATTACCAAGGAATGTCTTTTAATACAAGCTAGAAAACACAAACAAAAACGTTCTGTAACATACACTCCCCTTAAGACAACACAATTTCGAATTCTTACCTTGTTACAAGAGATTTTTTGGACAACAGGTGAACTTCACTTTCGAAGCGAGGTAAACACGGACAACAAAGCCGACAGGAACGAACGTGAGTCACGTGACATGTTGCTATGTCACGTGTTCATCTGTAAAGTGGTCACCAATGTAAAATGTACTTTAGATCAATGACACAAGGCCAATTCCAATCCCTTAGGGCCAATTCAAATCCCTTAAAGTTGCCGACTTTTCCTCGACACTCACCACTTCTCCTCGACGTGAACGCGCGCCGCCATATTGAGTGTCATTCCAATTGCTTATAAGCGAAGACCGAGTGGCTACATGTAACCTTCCATGCCACCTCCAGCGAAGGGCGCATCAAAGCTGATTTTTAACAGAATCTGCCCCAGAATTCTTTGCGATGAATGACGAACACAGGTTGAAAAGTTTTTCACCATTTCAAATTAACCCTTTTCGTTCTCTCCATTACTACAAATTAGCTAGAACTGATTTATTTTATAACTATTTAACTTAGGTAGCTTTATGCTAAAATATAGCATAGCAAATAGTTTATATTCAAAAGTTAACCAAATATAACTACAACGTCTTCTTCTTCTCATAATCTTCCCATGGGTTATTCGGAGTAATTGAAGAGAGTAAAAGCCACATGCTACTGCTGTAAAACTTTCCATTGTTATTGTTTTTTTCTTGCTGGTGAAGGATGAGTCTGTTCCAATTTGAAAAGTTAAGTCCCACCTCGCCTCCCTGCCTCTCCATCAAGTGTCCACTTGATGATGACGAATAAAACGTCACAAAAGTGGCCACTCGCGGAGGAACCTTCATGAAGTACCCTTCTTTAACATCGATTGGAATCGACCCACTGTCCTTTTACCTTCTGTCAGTGCTCCGACCACAGAGATAGAACACTAGAGGCCACAACGCGTCATCCCCTGTGGGCAAAAACTTCCGCCATCTTACCTGGGTATAGTCTTGCCACGGAATGAATGAAGGTCTACGGACAGCAGCTATGGTTTTTGCATATATAGTGCCAAATTGATCATCACAAAGGACAAAATTAACAACGAATGATGGGATCATCTTTCATGCGTTAGTATTGAGTAGATAACAAGATCCATTTAGCAATCAAACCTAAAACTTTGAGTATGTTGCTGGTTTTATGTTGCAGTGCTAGTTAGTTAGCTAGCAAATGCAAGTTGATTAGCCCAACTCACAGGCCTTCTATTTACATTACAAGCCGACATCAACGGTACTGTTTAAGACAACTGAGTGATTGACGTAACGTTGTTACTATTATTAATACATTTGTGCATATTATGTAGGCCTAAACATCACTTTACTGAATGTCATCATATTTACATATTTCAACCAGCATGTGTATCGTCGAAGTTGGTATGATTTGTTCGAAAACAATGCTGTTCCAGACAGTCTGCTGTGCTACTCAGTAATGTCAATATCAGTAGCTACATATGAAAAAATAAATAAAGCAATGTTAATTCTGTTTTTATCTTAATTTGTTTCGTTGTTGTCTGCTGTTGCTTGCTCTGTTGCTCACATCCTCCGCCCGCCCCTACTCAGGCTTAATTTTTCATGCAACATTGGAGTTAAAAATGGTATATTATTGATTATATTTGATTCCCAACAGTACAAATTTATACTTTTTCATTTTAGGTGATTTTCGTTAATGTATTACTTGAATATGCAAGGGATGTCATAATGTATTACCTTTTATTGTATATCCTGGTTGTAAGATACTTCTGTCTTTACCAATGAAATTATGCATATTAACATAGCCAATACTAGTTTGCTGTTTTGAGAGCTGTTAAAATAAAAAATATATACAAGTAACAAACTAACATAGTACATATTTTGACAGCTACAGGGGTCCTATACATGCTACAATAGTCAAAAAATCAAATTTGATGTTTATTTATACTTAAATATAGCTTTTATTGTAAGAACCGGCCTTTTTTCCCCATTGACTCCCATTATAACAGATTTAGAAGTATACCCAGGTCAGATGGCTGCCAAATTTGGACATTCTTGAAAAGCACTACAGCATCACATGTGACCTCTAGTGTTCTATCTCTATGGAAGTGAGTCACGTGACCGATCGCACGTCATGTGGTCATCTGAAATGAAAACCTGGTTTGAAGTGAAAATACGATTTCGGTTAAAGTAGCCATTCAAGTTGTTCTGAATGTGTGTTATTTGCTTTAAGCCAACGTAAAAAATATAGGTGTCAACCAGAAATCATGACTTTGAATTGGACCAATGTAAAAATGTACTTTAGATCAATGACACAGTCGTTTCACTTTTTTCAGTGTAGTTTAGCATAATAAATAACATTGCAAAGTGTCCTTACCCATATTCAACTAATTTTAAAAAGGGATGATACTATGTGCTATACCATTGCACTAGACGTTACAGTGCTAAAGAGATAGTTAAACTTTTTTGGAAATTAAGTTCTACGTAGACAAGACGATTGGTATAAATTTTATGATTACGTCCAGTAATTATTTCTTTAGGTAACTAGGAATGTAAATGTAGCCTAAATTAGCATAATGACTGTAAGCCAGTAGTTTCAGCTAGCATGGCTCCATCAAAATTAAACAGCCTACCCGATACAAAGTAAAACTATGATTCCACCTTGTAACAATAGGTGCAAAAGTGTATCTGTTTCAATAACAAGAAAGTCTCACAGCTCTGGAGTTTTTCTTAGGTGTATTTTGTCACTTTTGATGGAGTCAGACTAGCCGGAACTAATAATTTGTTTAAACTAGACGGATCGTCTCCTGATTGGTCCGTCAACCGGTGGCAGAAGGTTTGTGATGAGTGGGAGGGAACCAACGGAAAGCAGGCGGCAAATCTGAATGAAGGGAATAGCGAAGGGAAAAAACAGAAGGGAGGACAGAACACACAAACACACGTAAAATACAAACAATACGGACACCATAATATGGGTGGCAGTAACACCGGCTTACAGTCATTGTGCTAACCTAGGCTACATTTACCTATACCTACTTACCGAAATAACTAATTATTGGACAGACATAGTATAACATTAAAATTGATCTTCTCGTCTGACTAGCGGTAAGTAGGACCATATCTTATTTCCAAAAAGTTGAACTATCCCTTTAAGATAAATGTATTCAGGCTATTAGGATAAAATAAGGTTCTTTAAACTAACTGCACACCGACACATTATGTCTGGCTTCAAACTTAAAGTGTAGTTGTTATTTTAAAGATTGTTGAAATGTCTGTAGGTACTTTGTGAACTGTCGCACTGACTATGTAGAATTTGTATTTTAATATTTGTATTTGCATGCGTGAATGTGTGAATTCACCATAGCTACCTTGAGGTATTGAGAGGGAATCTTTTCATGCAGCTTTAATTGTGTTGATTTTGGCCACGAATTCAGGAAAGCCTTGTGACAAATAGAAACATTCAATTCTCCTAATTCCTCACGCAGAAACCTTTGAGTAGTAATAACATGTTTCTTTTCGCTTGGCCATGCCGGACGAGTGACAGGAAGACCGCGGGCCATAATTATCCTGTTTGTTCAGAGGGGCCAACGCTTTCATAATTTACACGTCTTTTGGTAGTGAAAGCACTGAGAGGCGATTCTTTCTCCATTTCTATGTCATGTTTTGTTTGTCCGCATTAGCACAGCTCTTTGTAATTAGTTGACGTTCTGTTTGCTCTTTCTTCAACGAAAATTATCCTTATCCCGTGGGAGCAAGTAAGTCTCATCAATGAGTAAAAACTTTGACTTGATCATGCATGCCAGCATTAAGACTGGTAGTAAATGTGAGAGAGAGAAAACACTTTGGTGTTGTGGGGAATCAACAAACACATGCACTACACACATGGTACTCTTCAACATTGCAAGCACTCTAGTCTTCAGGGACCCTACGGTGTTGGCATTTTCATCTTGCATCCAGAGTTCTTGCTGCTTTATCTACACCCTACAGCATCCTCTCATTGTCTCTACCCTTTCACGCTTGTAAAGTGTATCAAGCCATCTCATAGCTTGAAAATGTATTTCCTCCTTCAAGGCATCTATGAGTCTGCACTGCAGACATTGCATTGCGAACTTGCGGTCCAGCAACGCTAGACCCTTTTTGACTGTTATCTGGACGCCGTAATAAATATGCAATAAGGCCTGGCTCATTTTGCTCTCCCGCTTACTGCCCCCTCCTGTCCTAACGTTTTCCACTTTCCTGCGGGGAAATGTAATAAGGCCGATTGGTCAGTTATTGGGTCTATTAATTACTTCATGTATGTTTCATAAAAGCCCTAGCTCTTAGACCAGCCTCGGCATCATGGGGGGTCATTTGGGTTAAATTAGGCTATAGGCCTACTTAGTAGGACGATAGCGATGTAGACTAGGCTAGGTGTATTTCTTAGTCAAAGTTTGCTGAATTATGTGGTTTGTAAGGCAACCAAATTATTGATTTGAAATTAAGAGAGAGAGAGAGAGAGAGAGAGAGAGAGAGAGAGAGAGAGAGAGAGAGAGAGAGAGAGAGAGAGAGATGTGGTGCCTATACATTTTGTGGGTTACCAATTCCCAGCAGTTTATTTTAATCTTTCTTATTCCTTATACCCCAGAGTCTACACCTTGGGCTACACCCCACCTCCCCCCAATCGTTTGCCTTTGGAGAGGAGAGGAGAGGAGAGGAGAGGAAATATCCTACCTAAGAGGACAGTACACTCCCTGGCAGTCAGGAGTCGGTAGAGGACACAAAGTGAGCCTGGCTGGCCTATCTAAAAATTTTATTCCATTGACTCCTCACATATCAGTCCTCTCGAAACAGTCATTTCACAATTTTCACAATATGAGAAAACATTTTACACTTTACCTTTGCAAAGCTGAAAAAGTTGCTGAGATTTTTTCAAATCCTATCACATGTAGGCCTACTTCATGTATTGATCTCAAATGAAAACAATAAATTAACAGTGAAAAAAATCTGACATAGTCAAATATTTTGAATACTGCAGCTCCCATTGGTGCTTGTTGCTAGGGAACTATAGAATTGAATTTCGTAAGAATACTGCTTAGACGTCTCCTGACTATAATTTGTGCAACACATGAGCCTACGCACTGCTTTTGACTGTTGCATTTTAATACTAACATTGTCTTTACAAGAATGACAGAATAAAGTTCAGTGTGGCAATTATTTTTGAATAGTATTAATTATGACTGCATTGTTCTACCTAAACGCTATACCGTCTACCATTTAGAGCTCGTTTTGAATTGTTTATCTGCTCAGAAATATGTTGATCTGTGTTTATTGGCCATGCATTTCACCCTCAATGCTCCAGCTTGCTTTAATGTTTACCCCGCCACTGATTGGATCGATATGGTGATAACTTGGCAAGGCCCTGCAAGAAGTCCCTGTGTTTCTTTGGACAACTTTTATGAATGAAGTAAAATACTGCGCTAGCAGCTTGATGTGTTATTCCAATAAGGAAAAGTACAAAGATACTTAGTAGGCTACAGTAGGCCTACTTTTTTTGAGAAGCTACCACTGACATCTAGTGGAGTATGATTGGCCTCTTAGGTCTCCTCTGTAACTGGAACAAAAACTGAAAATGCAATGTCTCATATCATCATCTCACAGGGTACATTTGTTGTCAGATATAAAGCAGTTGTTATCACAAATGGCATGTCTGTATAAAAGAGGTAAAAAAAAAGGTTAGGCCCCTCAGAGTATTTTAGAATATACTTAACAATGACATTATTAATCATAATCAATTTATTTGTACAGCAAAATAGCAAAAATAACAATAGCAAAAATAACAATAAGGAATACAGAAAAACTATAAACAATAAATAACATTGCATTGTTGGTGCACTAAACAGGGTACCACACTGTTGGCCTCTGTTATTATCCTCAAAAAATGCCAGAGGGAAGGTCAATTGCTCATAGCACACACCCGGAAATACATTCCAGGGAATAGATGTTGGAATAGTGACGTTTGCGTTTAATTATTTAGAATGGGCCATATACATAACTTTTGGGTTTGCTGTACAGCTGGACAAGACCTGTCACTACCTGGACTTCAATGGACCTAATTAGGTTACTGTTTACACCTGCCTCTTGTTCTCTTGTTTTGGTTTCTTGGTTTTTCATTGGTTATTGGTTTTCCCTTGTTTAGTATTTAAGCCCTGCCTTAGGTTAGTTCTGTGCTGCTGTGTTGTCTTTTGTTACTGGCCTCTGATTCCTGCTTTTTTGGTTGAAGGAAATAATTAAGACTACTTGACCTTCCATCTCTGTGTTTGGGTCCACACTTCCTTACAAGCCCGTGACAGTCTCATGGACATGACTTGAGAACTTCTCTGCTTTACAGTCTTCTGCAGGGCTATGTCTGCTTGCCAAGAGTTTGGCTCACTTTAGAAACTACTTTGCCAACTAACAAAAGTGGTCAGGTTAGCTTGTAAAGTTGACTTTGTTTAGGTGAGGTAGGCTATTATCTTGGATGATAACGGATCTGTTTTGCTGCTCTTGTTTGGAAAAAGGAGATGAAAGTGTAGCTGTAGTTTTTTTTTCTTTTCACAAAAGTCAACAAAGCTGTTCATACATGTATATACAAATGAACGTCTAATTTCTATGGGTTGCATCAGCGTTGTAAAATTAATGACACTAAGGGTTGCCAAAAATCACAATTTAAAAAAGTTGCCCATAGATGGTTTATCTTATACTCTGTATGCAACTACTTCATGTAGACGTAATGTCAAGTTTTTCCCCAAATTGATCTGATAAAGCACTAACAATTGTGCTCAACATTTGTTTTACCACTTGCTTGCTATAGCTATACAAACATTTTGCAACTCAAATTTGGGATAAATATTGTAATTATGGCAAAGGATTGTGCAGTGCAAGTGTATTTCAGATTCACAACATTTTTCCCAAGTTGTAATTTCATTATAAACAAATATGTGGGCATACACCTATATACGTGCAACTACAGAGTAATGTGCAACCACAAAATTATCTGAATTATACATACAACTACACACCATTAAATACATCACAGTCTATTACAGATGTGTGTAGAAATATTCAAAAAACTGCACTTTACACTGAAATAAACAAACATTCAAGGTTTGGCCACAAACTAGAATCCATAGCTGTGGGTTACCTAAGAGTGGCACCCAAGACAGGGGCCGGGATATGTTGATGAAACGAGTGTCCCACTGTCATTCAGCTTGAACGAAGTCGTAAAACCATGATTGTACCCAATTTGTATAACCTGCAACACATTGACCAGATGTTCTATCTTTACTATAGGCAGGCGCAATAAGTATCTTTACTTGTATGTAGGTGGAAAGACTGGAACCACTGAAAATGAGGAATGAGTGTTTAAAGAAAGGGTGTGTTCCTGTGAACAGACCACTGCGGTTACTAGTGCAGTTAGTTCATGTCTGCTTCCCTATGCAGGAACAACGGCACACTCTAATGGGCTGATGCTGTATTAGCACTTTGAGTCATGATGTATACAAACAGTGAGAATCCACCAAAGTGTCTTAAATAAAAACTTTTTTTTGTAACTTATTCGGTTTTAATATTGCCTTTTTTGTTGAGAGTCCTATCCTGGGATAACATAATTCCACCAAAATATCTTAAATAAAAACCTTTTTTTTATAATTTATTCGGTTTCAATATTGCCTTTTTTATTGTGAGCCCTATCTTGGGATAACATAAACAAATTAATTTGACATTGTGTAGGCTATTGGTTTACGTGCAAAAAGTACAAAGTGGACATATTAAGATTCATCTGCACATTAACATTCATCTTGTCATTTTGTTATAGGATCAAAACCAAAATAATAAACTTCTGTCATTGGTACCATAATGAACTAAGGGCTCAAGATTCCTTATAAAGGAAATTCTCCTTTATCTATCCTTTCTCAAATTCTTAAATTTAGCAAATTGGTTTCAAAATAACTTAATGTAAATTTTACCTTCGATATTTAAACAGATACAAAAAAGTTTTTTTAAACCATGGATAAAAGAATGCATATACAACTGGATTCAAACAAGAATTCATATAAATTATCCAAGAACCCACTTGGAATGATGTCAAACTGTAACCTGTGTACGAACAAATGAAAAAAGGTATCCAACAAATTATATAGCTGAAGATAACAATACCAAGAGTTTTTGCAGCTTTTGTTTCAGGCTTTGTTGAAACTGCAGGGTTTGTCGAAGAAGATGGCCATGTGGGCTTTACCTTGGCATGTGATTTAGCAACTACAAATATTTTCAAGTACAATGTTATTATCATAGAGCAGGGAATAACAAGAGTTACAAATATGTCTACAATACTCCAAACAGATCCTAAAGCCATCAAGCAGTCATCAAAACATCGGGAGTGGTGCTTGCGGATGGTTAAAGCTTCATTCAAAAGAAGAGCATTGTACAAAATACAGCAAGACCAAACCAAGAAAACAAGAAGTGCAGTTCTTCTCATTGTTATTCTAGAGTGGTACAATAATGGATCACATATTGCAACATAGCGGTCAATAGATATCAACATCAAGTGACCCAGAGATACAGAAGTAATCAGATATGTAAAATACAAAAAAACAGAACAAAAATGTTTTCCGAAAAACCAGCATGATTCCATCACTGCAACAGTTTCAATTGGAATAACAATAAGTCCGACCAGAAAGTCTGTCAGAGCTAGAGAGGCGACGAGCAAGTTTGTTGGAGTATGAAGCTTCTTCACCAAAAAGATGGAGATTATTACAAGCAGGTTTAAAAATATAGTAACCAATGACAGAAATAACAAAACAAAGTACAGAATAATATACACGGCTCTCGATTGTGTAGCCTTGAAGCAGGTTGTGTTGTCATCTGGAAAGCAAAACTCCAAATCATTGAGATGGCTCATTTCTTCTGAAGGGCTAGGTGGATGTGGAAGTGCCTTCAGTTCTCTGATAGAGATCTTATGATGCACTGTTGTCACATGTGGACTATTCATAATTGTTTTTAGTCAAACGTTTGACCATGATTGGCTGGAGGCATGTCCTTATTAATAATAATTATGTGTGTCTTGCATTGAGTTTGTAAAACACATGTTTGAGGCACAAAAGAATATGATACAATAATTTTTGACATGCACATTTCTGCACAGTTGCATGCATAAACATATCCCGGCCTATGCAGTATTGTGACTAAACTGTCTTATTTAGTGAATTGATTATGATAAGGTGTGAGTGTGAGTTAGTTGTTGTCTGTCCCTATGCGTCAGCCCTGTGATAGACTGGCGACCTGTCCAGGGTGTACCCTGCCTCTCGCCCTGAGTCGGCTGGGATAGGCTCCAGCCCCCCCATGACCCTGCAAAGGAAAAGCGGCATAGCTAAAGGATGGATGGATGGATGGATGTTCTCAACAATCCTCTTAGTCATCATTTGAAGACCCTAATTCAAAACAACAATTTTGAATTGCATCCATATCTGGATTACTTTGGTTTACTTCTGTATGTCCAAATAAGTAATGTAGTTATCTGTCAATCCCTAAAACATAATGTTGGTCCATTAGATTTTCCCCTGAAACAAGTAATTTATCATGTTTGGTATTTGTCTTGGGCAGGTGATCAATTTACTGTACATTCACGCTTTGTTGTATGTTTAACCCGTAGCTGAGGCTTGATTAGCAATTTAGGCCTAAATGTTGTTGTTTAAATGAAAAAGGTGGTCAGTATACATGCTGTTCACTTTTAAAGCCTTGTTTTTACAGTCATGTGGTTGTAACATAGAAAATTTCAAATATAATGTATAGTATATTTTTATATCCTTATGAGTTTCCTGAGAATAAGCCAGGGTAGTTACATTATTCCTGGCTTATATAATTCAGCAAAAGCTATGTTTTAGCCCTTGGCAAGGCCACTACTTCGTAAATAGTAAAAAATGCTTTATGACAGCTATCCCATTACAGTTTTGTGCTCTTAGCTCCAGCTATTCAACTGTTGAGCCAAATAAATATATACAGAATTTTGTTTTACTATTTTATCAACATAAATATAGACACAATCCTAATTTATAAACCAATTTGGGATGGGGGGTGGGGGGTGGGGGTGCATGAGGTTTGGAATTTTCGATGATTGTATGACGGTGACCCTTTTTTACAAATAATATATAAGAAGAAGAAGAAGAAGAAGAATTCAAACATTAAACAACACATGCATGGGACAAAGATGGGGCAACTAGAATTATCTCAGGCAAACTCAGGGGTGTTGGGATGGGGGCAGGGGTCAAATATGATGACTATAGACTTGGTCTGATTTATTCTGAGAAAATAATCCATTGAGAGATTTTGGGCCATGATGTGAAAAAGGATACCAAGTCTACCAGGGTCACCTCACTCCATTTTCAAGTCCCTTAGTAAGGTCGTTTTTGACCATAGCAGAAAGTTGTTGACAACAAATAACCCTTCACACTTTTTTATCAAGTTTAAGCTTTGTGCCTGATTTGGTCACAAGGGCCTTAATTACAAACCGGTAACACCTTCACTGATCTGGTAGTGTTTTCCTCCGTAGGGCCCCATTATTATACAAACGCAGGGCTCTTATGGTTTCCCTCTATTCACAACCGGGTCTACCCAACTAGAGGTGTGAATCACACAAACAACAGTTTGATTAGTGTGTACTGTGAAAACAACAGGGAGTTATAAAGAGACCTTGTATGAACATATGAAACACTGCACCATGGTATTAGGCTTAATTATTTGCATATACAGTGCCTTGCAAAAGTATTCACCCCCTTGGCTTGTTACTTATTTTGTTACATTACAACCATCCATCCATCCATTAACTTTTACCGCTTTTCCTGTACAGGGTCACGGGGGGGGGGGGGGGGGGGGGGGGGGGGGGGGGGGGGCTGGAGCCTATCCCAGCGGACACAGGGCAAGAGGCGGGGTACACCCTGGACAGGTCGCCAGTCTATCACTGGGCCGACATATGGGGACAGACAACAACTCACACTCACATTCACATTCACACCTACGGGTAATTTAGAGTCACCAATTACCCTGCATGTTTTTGGACTGTGGGAGGAAACCCACGCAAACACAGGGAGAACATGCAAACTCCACACAGAAACGCCCTTGGGTCAGGTGGGGATTGAACCCAGGACCTTCTTGCTGTGAGGCAACAGTGCTAACCACCGAGCCACTGAGCCACCGTGCTGCCTGTCACATTACAACCTGTAATTTAAATGTTTTTTTAATCTGAATTTTATGTGATGGATCTGCACAAAATAGTCTAAGTTGGTGAAGTGAAATGAGAAAAAAATATATATTGAAAATTATTTTTAAAAATAAAAATCTGGAAATTGGCATGTGCATATGTAGTCACCCCCTTTGCCATGAAGCCCCTCAAAAGTTCTGGTGCAACCAATTACCTTCAGAAGTAACATAATTAGTGAAATGAAGTCCACCTGTGTGTAATCACCTGTGTGTAATCAGTGTCACATGATCTGTCAGTATAAACACACCTTTTCTGAAAGGTCCCAGAGGCTGCAACACCACTAAGCAAGAGGCATCACACCATGAAGACCAAGGAGCTCTCCAAACAAGTCAGGGACAAAGTTGTTGAGAAGGGCTAGTCAGGGTTGGGTTATAAAAAATATCCAAATCTTTGATGATCCCCCGGAGCACCATCAAATCCATCATCTTCAAATGGAAAGAACATGGTACCACAACAAACCTGCCAAGAGAGGGCCGCACACCAAAAATCACAGACCGGGCAAGGAGGGCATTAATCAGAGAGGCAGCACAGAGACCAAAGGTAACGCTAAAGGAGCTGCAGAGTTCCACAGCAGAGACTGGTGTATCTGCGCATGGGACCACAATAGCCTGTACACTCCATAGAGCTGGGCTTTATGGAAGAGTGGCCAGAAAAAAGCCATTACTTGGTGTTAAAAATAAGATGGCAAGTTTTGAGTTTGCCAAAGAGCATGTGGGCGACTCCCCAAATGTATGGAGGAAGGTGCTCTGGTCAGATGAGACTAAAATTGAATTTTTCGGCTACCAAGGAAAACGCTATGTATGATGCAAACCCAACACATCCCATCACCCCAAGAACACCATCCCCACAGTGAAACATGGTGGTGGCACCATCATGCAGTGAGGATGTTTTTCAGCAACAGGGACTGGGAAACTGATTCGAGTCGAGGGAAAGATGGATGGTGCTAAATACAGGGATATTCTTGAGCAAAACCTGTTTCAGTCTGCCTGTGATTTGAGACTGGGATGGATGTTCACCTTCCAGCAGGACAATGACCCGAAGCATACTGCTAAAGCGACACTCGAGTGGTTTAAGGGGAAACATTTAAATGTGTTGGAATGGCCTAGTCAAAGCCCAGATCTCAATCCAATTGAGAATCTGTGGTCAGTCTTGAAGATTGCTGTTCACAAGCGGAAACCATCCAACATGAAAGAGCTGGAGCAGTTTTGCTTTGAGGAATGGGCACAAATCCCAGTGGCAAGATGTCGCAAGCTCATAGAAACTTATCCAAAGCGACTTGCAGCTGTAATTGCCGTAAAAGGTGGCTCTACAAAGTACTGACTTTAGGGGGGTGAATAATTATGCACGCTGAAGTTTTCTGTTATTTTGACCTATTTGTTGTTTGCTTCACAATAAAAAAAATAATAATCACATCTTCAAAGTTGTAGGCATGTTCTGTGGATAAAATGATGCAAACCTTCAAACAATCCGTTCTAATTCCAGGTTGTGAGGCAACAAAACATGAAAAATGCCAAGGGGGGTGAATGCTTTTGCAAGGCACTGTATATATATATATATATATATCTATACAATACAGTGTATTTAAATAATTATTAAACAAAGTTTTGAAATGTTCTGATGTGTTCCAACTCTAGGATCACTCAAGTTCGGTGACAGCTATCCGTGAGACATTTAGGATTAGTATTCACAATTAGCCAAATTAGATGATGATGCAATGTTTGAATCTTTACCACCACCGGTCATATTTTCACTGCCAGCCTAAGCAGTGCTAAGATGTGCTCACTTTATATTCTGTTTCTCGATTTAGACAACTTTACATCTATTTAAAATTGCCTATCGATATATTAATTCTTGATAGGGTGACAACGTTTAATAAAACACAATTGCTAGCCACTCTGCTGTTGTCAGGTTTTGTTAGCCCTTGCCCAGACTTGCTGTGCTTAGGCCTGCAGTTGCAGTAGTGTTGTTGTTGAGTTGTAGATCTCATAAGTTAATAAAAGACGTCCTTATTCAAGGTTGTGTCGATTGTAATTCCGCAGATGTTAAGAATGTATAAACACAGGAATGTTAACAACAAGGGGTGTGAGAAGGTATGAATTGTAGAAATGATGTGAAACTGACCAATCTCAGTAAATTAATTATTATGAAGCAACGTGCATAACCCTTAAAGCACATAAAAGGCTTTGTTTCCAGTGCTAGTTAAAGGTTGTATCTGACGTTTTATTGATACAGAATAAAACCTTCTTTAAATTGTATTACCGACATCGGTATCCAGAAAATGTTGCTCTCAGAGATAATTGTATTTGGTCACATGGGCTGAGTCAACAGAGAAAATAAAGAGTCTGGCATGGCTTGCCTCCTCCTCATCCTCTTTAAGCAACTCAGGATTCGCAGACTGAACTTGTACCACACTATTGAAGCATTATCAAAAGTCATAAAATAAGCTGTAAACAGCATTGGCCTACTGAACAAAGATCCCAACTACATTAAGCAAGTCACAAAAGGCACTGTGAGTGTCAAATGAAAATGTGCTGATAGTATGAATTGGTCTATATAATATAGGCTTGGTGGGATTTTAAATGTTTAAAGGGTGACACACAAAAGCGTCTCATAAAATAGGGCCCACACATGAAAGTGTTTGCCATGACACTAAAACATTTAGCAAAATGAGAACACTTCAGCTCACAGAGTAAATAGTGTGTGATAGCTATGGTTGAGACTCTGCTTAATGGACCAGGGCCCAGAGCCTTTGGGGGCCCAAACGCAATGTATACATTTCAACATTATTTAATACATTGTACCAACATTATCAGTTTGTTGCTTTTATCATCAGTAGTAGTCGTTGTAATTTATGCTTATATATTCTACATTGCTATATAAATAAAATACAATTTGCAAAATCTTTGCGATCTGCCACAATCCAACAAAGAAAAAGTTTTTAATCAATTTGCAATACTGCCCAAGTGCCCCAAGCAAAGTTTTCTTCCTGCCAAAATTTTAGGAAAAGAAGCAGTTAAGATGTATAGACGTACTGTAACGGAAAAAATACTACGATGACTTGTTTAATTGATAAGAACTTGTTTAAACTGATTTAAGTAAGAGCAGCAGATCGTAAACTGAGAAGGAACTTATAACCTTGAGTTCAGAGCAGGAAACACTGTAATTCTTGTTGTGAAATCATTACCCTTTTGTACCCCACCTCTTGCCCTGTGTCGGTTGGGATAGGCTCCACCCCCGTGACCCTGCAAAGGACAAGCGGTATAGCTAATGGATGGATGGATATTTCCCAACATAGCCATTCACACATAATAGATAAAGACAGCTATAGATAAGACAGACAGATAGACAGGCACTTTACTGATCTCAAGGGGCATATATGTTACAGCTGCTGACAGAGTGTGCATAAAAACTATAGACACATAGCTATGAACACTAAACACTAAACCGTTCTAGTAGCAATCTAGTAGCAAAGACGTAAAAAAATGAAAGAATTTGAAATAAATGGGGAAAATGTGAAAGGCTTTTGCACTAAGTGTATTGATTATTGCATCGGTGTTTTAATTACATTTAAAGTGTAGTGTTTAGTCAAGACAATGATACAACTCATATGTTTGATTGAATTAACTTTTTTTTTTACGTTGTTTTTCATTTACCCTGCTAGGTTTTTAGCTTTATCCATTCATGTTAGTGTAGAGGGGTCATCGGTGATATCACGGCCATGCTCATATTCAACTGCCAGTGAGTGTGCACCCGCTCAATAACCAATTGTTTTTCCTTCACTCTCTACATATACACTGAGGACTTTGCTTCCATGAAGTCCAAGTGGCTTAACTTTTAAAGATCTGAAAAGAAAACTTTTATCTATGAAGCCTAACTCAAGAAATACTTGAACGTTTGTATTACTGTTTGAAAAGTGTATTAGTATAATTATTGTGTTTTCATTATTGTTATTATACTTACCTACTGTATTATTTCCTGTTTTTATTTTAACTAATAAAAGACACAAAGATTGTAGATGGTGTTCATGACTTCCAAACGGGCCCGACCACAATCTTGTCCAGTGTCCTTATCAATGTACGACAAGTCCTGAGTGAAAAACACATATAAATCTGAAGACTGAATTGAAGTGGATTTATTTGTGACAAGGTCAAAAGGGGGGCTGGACTTTGATAGTTACCCCCCCCCCACACACACACACACACGCACGCACACACACACACACACACACACACACACACACACACACACACACACACACACACACACACACACACACACACACAATCTGTTACCCCATATGGCTATAAATAAAGCTCTGTATTACTGTTGGTTTGGACACATTGGTGTACATGCCTCTTTTAGCCCTTCTCCAATGAATTTTCCAGAACCTCGAGATGTTCATTACTGTTATCCTCTTCAGAACACATCTTGTGTTAGGGAGGTACGATCCACAGCAGAGTATATTCTAATGTACATTTTCTTTGGATCTTTGTCATTGTTTACTGTCTTTCTGAACCTGCTGGTGATTGTGTCCATCTCTCACTTCAAGCAGCTTCACACGCCAACGAACATGCTCATCCTTTCTCTAGCTGTGGCAGATCTCCTGGTTGGTCTCATTGTGATTCCTGTGGAGGGCATCAAATTGATTCAGTCATGTTGGTATTTTGGACAGCGGATGTGCACAGTTTTTAAAGGAATGGTTTACATCGTTGTTTTTGCTTCGCTGTACAATTTAGTTGTCATTGCTGTCGACCGGTACATTGCTGTATGTGATCCCTTGGTGTACTACTCAAAAATAACAATGGGTAAAACAAATGTTTCGATATTTCTGATTTGGGCGTTTTCGATAACTTATAATGTGACTATACTCTATTGCAATGCGCATTGGAATAACAATTACTTATACACTGAATGCTATGAGGAGTGTGCTCTGGTTGTCAGTTTTACTTGGGGTATTGTTGATCTTTTTTTTTCCTTTGTGATGCCATGCTCTATTCTGATATGCCTTTATATCAACATTTTTAAGGTTGCAAGAAACCAAGTAAAAATAATCAACTCTATTTCAAACAGGATACAGGTTGATGCTGGAATTGAGCGGTGTAAAATATCTGAAAGGAAGGCAACAAAAACGCTGGGGCTTGTGGTGCTCGTGTATCTTGTGTCTTGGATAACGCATTATGTGTGTGCTCTCTCACTGGATTCTCTGAGGAATTCATCTACTGTCATAGCCTTTCTTTCCTGGGTGTCGTTTATCAATGCTGCCCACTATCAAACCCACTGATCTATGCATTGTTTTACCCGTGGTTTAAAACAGCTGTGAAATGTATCATAACTTTGCACATTTTTGCCCCTGCATCGTCCGATTTAAGTCTAACTCCTGGCAATTGTTAAATGTTGTATAGTGTGGTGGTTTAGTGATTATGTGTCAATTGAACAGGTCTGTTATGTCAAACTGTTTGTATCAGAAGTGAACTCTTGTTATTTGTGTTCTTTTAGCCCACTAGACTAAACTTTTCTTACATTGTGAATTTATTTAATCTTTAATGATACATTTCTCTTAGTCAAACCCTGCAAACCAGCTTTGTGAATTTAAAAGTTGTGTAATAATAGTGTGTGGGTTAGAGGTTTCAAATTCAAACGGTTTACAAAACTGTTTATAGAAAAGTCTACATAATTTCAACTATCTGAATATGCTATAATAATAACTAAGTGCAAAAGGGGAAAACAGTCATAACTTATGTCATGATAATAACTTGTGGAGTTGTATGTTACTCAAAGGCTGGTTTCAATATTAAAGTAGCCAGTTGTGCATTTCTGAACTGTAACGTTTAATTGCACTAAAATAACTTTCAACTTGATAACCTGTTGTTTCTAGCTGGGTGGTTGGGGTTTTCCTGGTGTGGGACACAATGTAAGCACTGTTCTAAACATGCGTATGTGCCTCATTTAAGAAAAAAACTGTTTAATCATAATCGTCCATAATCCTTGCTTCCCCAAATGGGATAAATGTGTAATGTTGTGCTATTTTTGTGCCTACAGAGTAGGCAATGACACTGTTTCCTGCCTTAGTTGTTATGTATAGAAAATAAATGTTACCCTACTCTCAACACCAAAGTTCTGTGGGTTGTTCCTTTTCATTGTGTGACAACCCAGAGCTGTGAGACATTGCAATTTCAGAGCATTATTCTTGGTAGCAGATTAGGGATCTACACTCTGAGATTGATATGACATGTTCGTTGTGTCTTGACCTATCAGCAATACTTTAGTACTCACGTTTATTTGTTTATCTTTATATCAGCCCTTTGCAGCGGTTCATTTCCAAGCTGGAAATCATTCTCAGTGTCAAAATAAACAGAGACGTTTAGCTTTGTACTCTAGTACTCTTTGTACTCTTTGTTTTCTATTTAATTCTAAACAACGAATGCTTCGTGGAGATGTACAGATAATCATAAATCAATTGGATAATTGTTTATTGTTTATGTAACAATTTATGAATCTTACCCAAAGCAAAGTCTAAATTCAAGTCTAAAGAGGTATTCAGCTGAAAGTCGAAGATGTGTATGAAGCTGTGCTACAATACTGGCTAAAATAGACAACTTTCTTTTTTTTTTCCAAATAGGTAATGAGTTAGCTAACAGGGCACTTATGTTTGTTAACAGGTGAGGTGCTATGATTTCTGTAATATATAATATGTATATAAGTGCAGGCATTTAGCCTAGACACACATTTGCTATTGCTGAATGCAAGGGAGCAAAAATGGTAGCAGATGCTCAGTAAGTTAATGAATACTGCTATTGGGCATGAATCCAGAAGTCCTCCATTCTGTGATTACCTTAGCAAGACAGTTTTGTAATTATATGTGTATTATGCTTTATTTCAGTATGAGAGAGCGCTTTGAGATTGTTTTTACAATACAAAGCGCTTTGCAAATAATATGTATTGTGATTATTATTTACCTCATCTGGCATTATTTTGTATATCTAGATGTAGTCAATACAATCAGCCTATTCCATCTAGGCCTAACATAAGAAAAATTATACACAAGAAACTCTGACTCCAGTGTTATGGATAATGTCAATCTGTGACAGAAAATAACCAATTATTAAGAGGGAAAAACTGTGAAATGATTCAGAAAAGAGTACAATTTTATTGATGAACTACCGAGTCTGATTCAGAGTCTGTACACAGAGAAATTACTACAGTCAGATCAGTCTAACAACATAGCAAGTTTTGATTAGTTGACGAGGCTGAAACGAGTGTATTGGTCTAAGATAAACAATCATCCCATCGGTCAAGGCGGAGGGGAGTAGACGTAATCAGCATTAATAAGGACACCTACATAGGACACGTAGACATCTTTTTATGTTATGTCTAAGACACAAAACTTTAGCCTTCAGTGTCTCCAAAAGGCACATACTGTCTCTTTCGTGACCTGGTCTTCACTCTGATCCTTCCCCCACATTGGAACAACAGCTTTGGCTTGAACATCTGTGAGGATGCCAAGATTTCCCTTAAACCAGTCAACCTTTGCTTCAACAGTCATAATACATATGTCTCCAATACGTCTGCATTAGCAGATTTGTTTGGGTGATTTGAAGTTTAGTTGAAATGAAAAATAGGTTGGTTTTTTTCCATATATTTCATAAGTAAATAGTAGATGATTTGCATTGTGTACCCACTTCATATTATTGTTTATTTACAGAAATATTTCCAAAACAAAGTTAAACATTGTAATGCCAAACCTCTTTGCATTTGTTTATACTAGTTTACTACTGTCCTCTTGTTTTTGTCAACATATTGATGCGCACTTGACTGTTCCAAGTTCCTTTTTGAGGATGTTGTTAAACATATTGTAGAAGGACATACTTTTGTGACCTCCAATGTTGGGCATCAATTAGCAATCAGTAACACCTTCATCAATATTGTAGCGGTTTTACATAGGGCACCCTAATAATACCAACCCAAGCTCAAATGGCTCACCTCTCTTAACGACACTATACCACAATAGAGGTGTGAATAACAGCGATTCATGTTTGATACGTTGGACTAAGACCACCTTGTATAATGTGGAAAACTGTACTAGTCTCAATTACAGTTTTTAACAACCTTATTAGCTCTAATAACGAAAATTCGTGGTCGTTTTTCAAACTTTCAGACACAGAACTCAGTACAGTCCATGAAAATACACATAAACCTATAAATATTGGTTCAATAAACAAAGTTCACCAGTCTAAAATGACACATCATAACTTTTAAGTATTACTGTTTCAAAAGACAATTCACTACATATTATTTTGTTTAAATTTCAGACAATGCTTCAAACTATCAACTAATGCAAAGTTTGCTCAAAATTGATGCTCAGTCAATGGTTCATGTTTAGATTGCCGGTTCATGAAAATTCCAGGCTAAAGAGATCCATACAGCATTTACAGTGGAAGGCCCTACATGAACATGTAATACTTTATTCTTTATCTGACACGTTTCATGGCAGCAAGGTTTTGTATTTTAAGTCAGTTGAGACACTTTGTAGTACTTCAGTTTTAGACCATGATACATTTGTGATTTAGAGTTGGGCCTACATTTAAACTTTTGTTCAATTATTCCGATGTTTATCTCAAATACTCCTTTTACAAGAATGCATACTGAAACATACTCAAGTATTGTGAACATCAATATTGTAGGATTGTACCAACAACTAAACAGTGAAACTATCGGTAGGCCTATGTTGTGTGCGGGTGGTCTAATGTTCCTATGGTATTTCATCATAAATTAGTGGTTTGGACCAATAATTCTGAAGTTGCACGTTTTCTTCAGATATGAATGCAAAAAGCAATATTTCAAACACACGACAGCCTTTGTCTAAAGTGTTGATGGTTTTGAGTGTTAAAAGTTTTGAAAAGTTAGCACAATGTTCTGAAATAAGTGCCGAAACGATTGTAGTAAAAAAAAAACTGTTATTTCTATCAATCATGCATTGTTCAGTGTATTGTGGATAATTCCATCTCCGTGACATATCAGTAAGACAATTTCGGTTACTTCTTACCCCTTGTCTTTTAGCTGTATTAATATGATTCCCTCTGCCAGGGATACTGTGTTTGCAAATAATTGATTAATTCTACTTTACCAAAAAATAAACTAATTCATATTCTGAGATTGCCTTGGTGTTTCCATATGATTTATGAACCAGGAATAGCGTTGACTGAGATCCTACTGCTATTTTGTTATTGGAAAATGTATCTGGCTCTGGCTGCCTGCTTCTAACGCCTGCAGTAAACAGTGTTAAATCTCACAGGCACTGAACCAATTAGAAGTGTTCATAGAAATTCACACTGATTGTGGTGCAACAATAGCTGTGATACTGTAATATTTACCCAGTAGATGTAGAAAGTGTCAATTACCCACCAGAAGTCACCAATTCCCTGGGCAACTATTCAGGCCACAAAGTAAGCTTAATATGAACTAACTTTGAACTTGTAAGGTGCTAAAGTAAGTAACAGTTTGTCACTGTTGGTAAATAAACAAGAAAATAAATTCAGGACAAATAATTAACACCCGTTATTTTTTTAAGTGGTCTAATAATTTTGAGAAAGAAAAAAACAGTTACACAACATATTTGTCAAAATACTCCATGTTACAATACACTCCTACAATAATGGAGAGTATTTGACACCTCAAGTATACATATTTACAAACATTGTAGGCGTTAACCAGATTTCTGGTTTTAAATTATACATGTAATTTCTTCACCTTCTGTTGGGGAGAATACACAAGATGTCTTGTTATAATGAAATAGTGTACTTGCCACCTCAATACCAAAAGTGGAAAGCTACACATCAAGAAACTGTAGTTCTAGAGAAATTACTTTTGCAAGACAGATTTGCTAGTATTTTAAAAATGTCTGGTTACTATTCAGGCACACACAACCAGAATTGAAGTAGCATTTGTCAGCAGAGCAGCCACTATATGGCAAAATCACTGAAACAGTGGTTACACTACCGAACATCCTAGATGTCCAATAATAGAATAATAATGTAAGCCTACGAACTAATCAGAATAGCTCATTCAGAACAGAGTATAAGGTGTCATACCCCGTTACTTTAACACAAAAGTTAAGCCAACTCTTCGAGACAAGCAATAGGTTTAAAACTGAATGTGTCTTACAAGGGTTTACAAACATGTAATATGAGCTATTTTATTGATGTTGTGACTGATGTGACAAAGGGCCATGAAGAAATGGCATTTGAAATAACCCACAACACAGCCCAACAATTCTTCCTCAGGTGAACAAATCACACATAAATTGCTAAACAAAGGACAATTCTGCTGTAATGTACACTGAACGTAACACATTGCACACACATTTGGAATCATTCAGGATCGTCTGTGACGCTGCCAGTCTCTTTGACACTGCCTTCTTCTTCCTCCTCTTCATCGTCTTCTTCTTCAACGTCTTCGGCCTCACACTGTGAAGCCTCCATTGGCTCATCAAGTCTTTCTATAGACGCCGATGAGGTTTCGTCCACCCGGGGTAACTCCACCTAGTAAAATGTAAATCCAAATTTAAATCACAATACTTGAAACACTCAATATTTCAGGATCAGCATGTAGGAAAAACGACAACCTACATCAGAATGTATTATGAAGTAATTATTTACTTGTTCAACTGTTTTCGTAGGTGGTGGTAGACCCTCCGAGATGGGCTCTTCTTCTTCCATTGGCTCCACTTCCTCTAACTCTTTCACACAAGCAGGAAGCTGCTGGACTACTGGTTCTGGGTCTTTTAATGACGTTTCAGTAGGCTGTGGTATAATAGCAGGGGCTGTAATTGGAACGGGTGGACACACACACACACACACACACACACACACACACACACACACACACACACACACACACACACACACACACACACACACACACACACACACACACACACACACACACACACACACACACACACACACACACACACACACACACACACACACACACACACACACACACACACACACACACACACACACACACACACACACACACACACACACACACACACACACACACACACACACACACACACACACACACACACACACACACACACACACACACACACACACACACACACACACACACACACACACACACACACACACACACACACACACACACACACACACACACACACACACACACACACACACACACACACACACACACACACACACACACACACACACACACACACACACACACACACACACACACACACACACACACACACACACACACACACACACACACACACACACACACACACACACACACACACACAATCACAGGGATTTTATCATTGGGGCTGTTATCACTGGGGCCGTAATCACAGGGGCTGTAATCACAGGGGCTGCACTAGGTGGCAATTCAACCTATGATGTGGGAATACAGAGGCGTTGAATGAAATCAAAGAGAGAAACGTTTTAGCGAAAAGGACAACGGCCATTTTTTGCCAAAAATTTTTTGATTAGAAAACATTTTGCCTTTACAAAATACAAATTACCTCTTTCTCCAAAACGAGCTCAACAAGCTTTGGCTCTGGCTGCTTCTTGGTGGCTTCCAGTACAGACATGGTAGAGGCAGGGATGTGGGCTTGCTGTAACACCAATGAGGGGAATGGGTTAGGAGCCATTCAATAACAACTTGGGAGGGAGCCAAATTTGGGGACAGTTGCGAAGTAAAGTATTTTCTCTTAAGTGCGGTTATAAAGCCAATACCCAACTACCCTATATTGTATCCTCTTCCAGATAGTACGTGATGCTGAGAAAATACAGCAGAGAAGATAACATTTCCACGGTACACCCTCTATAACTCAAAATGGTGAGAAGAAACTCGGAATGACCAATGGTTGGTCACCTCTCTTCCGAGGAATCATAGTCATCAAAAAAAAAAAGCAATCTAAAAGCGCTCCTTTATATTTTGTCGTTGTGTACCATGAAAGATGTTCCCACGGATCATTTGAAGGCGTGTAAAAGAAATATAATAGCAGACTTGCTTCGAGAGCAGCCTCGGCAATTTGACAAAACGGTTGACCCCTTATTAACAGCGCCTATAAAGATTTCGACCCAAACCGACTCCAAACGGGTTGGACAGCGATATTACCTGATGCGGGGTGAAAGAGAGGACGTGCTGAAGAAGGGGCTCCCTCATCTCGGGACAGCGTTCGAACACGGCCGTCAGCTGTGTAGCCGGCAGCTGGAGCAGCACGCTGTAGGACTGGGGCCTGGTTCTCTGGCAGCACTTCACAAAGCCCTCCCACACTTTAGGGTACTTCCACACCTGCACAAAGAGAAGCACACGTTTATACCAAAAAAACTATGTAGAGAATGATGTAACCAACCAACACTAACGGAGTGAGCAAAAAAAAAAAGAAAGGGAGTTTAACGTCTACTAAAATGTTATCTTTAGTAGTCATTATCACTTTCATTATTCAGCTAATTTATTTTTTGGACATGATTTGAATGAGCTGGTTCTCAACCGTGTGTTTCTATACTCCATGAGGTACTGAAATTGGTGCTCAAGATTGAAATTAAGGAAAGAAGGTTCTGGGAGTCAACCTCCACAACATTTATATGTGGAGAACTTCAAAGCTAGCTCCTTGGTCAGAGCAGCACTTCAGCCTAAAAAGCAGAACAGTTGCAAAACCTTTCCATGAAATGGTTTGACCAGGCAGTGACATGCTTATGTCCTTTGATGCCGTTTGCATTCACCCAGTCCCAAATTTGTGTACGCGGGTCAGAGTTTCCTTAATGGACGGACAAACCTGCTTGACAATGAGGCGAGACAGGATGTTCATGACAAAGCCTCCCAGTCGAGGATACATGGTCAGGGACTGGATGACTGTGCGCATCAACAGAATAGGCAGAGGACTCTGCTCCATCAGCTGCTGCATCACCACGGCCAGCACTTCGGAGGTGTACACATTCCTCTCGCCAAAGCACAGGTTGGTGGCTGAGGGGACAGATTAATAGCACCGCTGTCAGTTAAAAAATATTAGCTAGGATATAGATCGGACGCGGGCGAATGTGCAGCACAGGAGAAAAGGAAGACTACTTGTGATTGGGGAAAGCTTTTGGAAAACAATACTGACCTTTAATAATTGACTTCATGTCACACTTGGTAGAGTCAATGTTGTGCAGGGCAATAAGGAGCTCGCCAGGAGTGAGGGGGGACAATGAGGAACTACCCTCACCTAGAGGGAAGAGGAACACATTGAAAGTCAACTTTCTTTTAGAATAGAGAGAAAAAAATTAGGCTATTTTATTTAATCATACCTGACCTTCCATTTAAAAAAAAAAAAAAAAAGATTGGTAAGAAGAGCTAAGTGGCTTCATTTAAAAATCAACTATCATATGTGATGATACAGAAACTCAGTCTACGTACGTCAAGAAATGAGGGGGGGAGGGGGGGTAAAATAATGAATTTACCAAAAGTTGGTATCTTTTCCATCAAATCCTACAGTATTATGTTCATCATACAAATAATGAGGTCACTAGTGTAATAGATGTATAATAAAGTGTAAAAAGTATGGGAATACATAAGATATTCTTACTGTGCTGAGTGCCAAGGAGACGGTTGAACACTTCCTTTACAACAATGGGGTTGAGCTTGATCAGCTTGGGCAGTGCCTGGATCACCTCTTTCTAAACAGCAACGTCAAAAGATTCAATGTCTCACGATCCTTACCCAACTTACTTACAAAATTATTGTGGGGGAAAAAAAACATGTTTTTTTCTCAGGCCATTTTCTCCGTAAACTAAACCTTACCTTTTCCAGACCGTTTATAACAGGAATCAGGAATCGAACATCCGGCACCCTCTTGTGGTACAGATCTCTGACTCTCTCCACCAGCTCAGGTGATGGAGGCACTGTGAGAAAGGTGCAAAAAAGGATGAGAAGACTATTTGCTCTCCTGTTTTCTAAAAACACAAACTATGTACAGCTGTAAAATACGAATGAGCGAATAAGGTTCCCTACCTTTATCAGTGAGAATATGCAGGCAGCGAGTGACCAATGTTTCTGCTCCTTTTGGACAGTTTTCCACCAGCAGCAGCAAATCTGGAGAGTTCATCCCCATACCACGGATCTGTAGAGTTGTACGAGAGAACAACCTAAGCATTGTGCTGAATTGTGTTGAAGGACCTGTCTTTTGGCTATTATCGCACTGCCATGGCTGAAATGCTTTAAAATGCTTAAATGGCGTGACTTTGTAACAGTAAATAAACATTCTTAAACACAAACAAACTACTTGTTGCCTTTTCTCATAGAATGGCACCATCATGCTGTCTTAAAATTATTGTCTCTTTCATGCGATCCATTAATTTCTCTTGGAAATCCTGAAAATCCCTTTTGGAAAGAAAAAAAACGAATCCCTTGACCTGCACATTATCTCATGCAAAGCATGGTGTGGATAGGACTAAAACAAAAAATGTCTGTCCAACCACTGCTTATTAATGTGGCACTCGGCATACTTCAAGGTTCATACGCAGTTACACTCAGACATTTTTGGCAAAAGTAGAGAGCCACTAGAAGTTTACTAACAGCGCATGATTTAGAGGATACAAAATGCTTACTGGCTGCTCGATCACCCTGAGCACGCTGCGTTTGATGTCAGCAATAGCCTCGGTGTAGACTGAGGCCAGCTCATGCACCAGGCGGTGGTTGAGAGGCAACAGGGAGAGGTAAAGGTACAGGCACTGCCTCACTGTCTCTTCTGTCCAAGGGGAAGCCACCTCTGTGTGTGAAACAACATGAGAAACAAGGTGTGATGAGAAATGTTTCAAATAAACATATGACATTTATAAAAATAATAATAATAATAATAAGATGTAGCAGAGGCAGTGCTAAATGTTAAGGCAATCGTTAAAAAATTTTAATTGAATTAGAACTGCTCCTTAATATTGGAAATAGAGCCTGCAGAACAAACCTGTATCTTTGTCAGCCCCGAAGAGTAAAGATGGAGGATTAGGGTGGACAAGCAACTGCATGTAGTTCAGCGCAAACTTCTCAATGTAGTCTCTCAGTTGATCCTTCTCATACATTCGCTTTATGAAGGCCAGTGCGTTAGAGCGAACCTGAACAGATAACACAACGACCCACGTTGAAGAAAATAAGAACCAAAGACAAATTGAAAAGTATGCGGGTGCATAACATGTGAAGACAGCAAGTGTTAAAGGAGAATAAAAAGTGACCTTCTCCTTTTCGTGTGAGCTGAGGTCGAGTAGCACGTGGAGATACTGGAATTGCCTCGACGGGCGCTTTAGAATGAGCTCCTTTAGAGTTGTCATTCCCAGGTAAACCCTGGACTGAAAGAAAAGTCCGAATTGGTGCGAGTGGCGTTATGACTCATTAAAAGGCTGGAAGTGTTATGAGTCTCATTTAAAGGCAGGAAGTGTTTGAAGTTAATTTACCTCATCTTCACAGTAGCGTCTTATTACTTCAAGTGCTGATTCCGTGATTATAGGGGCCTCCAATACAAGCTTCGTGAATAGTCTATAAGATCAAGACAATGTCAGGGAAAATGGCCTGCTCTTCAGAGTGGTAATGACCAAGTTCCTCGTCACTTCAACATGATGGCATCCAAACCTCTTCACAAGGTAATACACTGGCAATGTTTCTCTCTCATAAAAACATCTCTTTTCATTATAAGTTCAAACCAACTGTCATTTTATGAGCGGTTCAGAAGTGTTTCCTTACCCGTCCCTCTGCTCCGGCTTCTCCTGCAGGCCAGACAACAGAGTGTAGAGACAGTGATCGTAGCTCTCCAGCAGGCCAGACGGCTGCTGACTGAGATAGGTGTTGTACTCTTGGTAAAGGAGAGAGAAGGCCAGGTCACTCCTGGTCCTGATGTCCTCCAGAATGAACTCCAGCACGTCTTCTTTCATCACGCCCTCAAACTGGGTGACGAGCCGCGACAGGAGCTTTAGACGGACCTGACAGACGTAAAATTCATAAATATAATCCTCCTTACCTCACAATGACTCAATATACTCAAATTTGACTCAAAACAGTGAAATTAGAAGAGTGTTAAAATGTTAACTTTACCCAATGAAAGGTTTAATAAAAAATGATTAAAAAAGACGACGCAACAAGGATTTCTGGGTGCTGATATGTACCTACGGTTAAAATGCAGGAAAGGAATTGTCCAGATGTAAAAAACAAAACAAAAAAACACTTTCTATAGACTTACATGGGACATCCCACTCTGTGCGATGGCTTTCTCAGAATGAAGGATGCGCTTCACAGCCATAGCGGTCAACTTCTCAACCTGGGTGTCACTCAAAGGCTGGACAACGTCGGACAAACGGAAAACCTTTTTCCTCCCACTTGCCCCCGCTGATCTGTGTCAGGCAAGACGTTAAAAATTAACATGTGTCAGAGATAAACAGATTGTAAGGAAATTAAAGGCTCCACATAACAGGCATACCTTTATATAAAATAACATTTAACATGTCAAATGAAAAGGCCCAGATTCTTACTTTGGTTGTGTGGAGGGAAGGATAGGTTCTGGCAGCCTTTTCATTACGGGAGTCTCAGTGGCTGAGGTTTTGTCTCCATAGCCTCCAACCACTGATATAGCCTGACCGAGGGACACTGCGGAGCCTTTACGTTTAATGAGCTTGTCCTTGGAGCTGGACTCCCCGTCGTTGTCCTCCTCTTTCCCAGCATCCTCTTCTCGGGCTCTGCACTGCTCCAATCCTAAAACGTTTTGAGAGGGAGTCAGGTAGTTTGTTCAGTGTTATACAACGTAAAACTGTCGAGTCATAAACTAAGAAAAAGCAGCAGCCATTCGAGTAATATATAGTAATAAAAAAAATTCTCAGAAATAACTAATGAGCAAGCATTTGTCGCTCAAATTGGTTTAGGAGTTAACATTAACAATGCATAGTACAAACATTTACATTCTGAGCAACTGACAAAAAGAAATACCAACTACCACTAAATAAAAAAAATATAACATTTTGCCAAACTTTAGCTACGACTCATCTTTTTATGATCAGTCGAGATATCTGAAGTTACACTAAACATGAATTCTACACCCTTATTTACCTGGACCAATCCCAGCCGATGTCATCTGCGTGGCCATTAATCTAGCCAGATGTTTAATCTGGGCGTCAGTGCCTGCCGACTCCACTGGAGTGTACGTTGCCTGGAAGGAAGCAGGCATGACGTCCGGCAGATACACCATGCTGATGAGGACCTGGAAGTGGAAAAGGAGGGGCAGACAGACGATCAATGACCCGGATCGTGTGGTGTGGCTGTGGGAGAACCACCGTGAGCCTTTTCATTGAGAGCTCACCAGATTGGCCACGTTCTCAGAGGAGAGCTGTGGGCGCAGGAACTCGGCGGTGAGGTCAATAGCAGACTGAGCGACTGGCACCGCGGAGGGCTTAGAGACCGACGGAGGAGCGGGCTCCTCTTTGTCTTCATCGTCTTCTATCATGGCAGGCTCTGGTAGTTTAAAGTCGAAGGAAGGAACATAAGTATTTAAGTACTTCAAATGACTTCCTGAAAAAAGCATGGCAAAATGAGGCTCTAGTTCACAGAGAAAATCCATATTTGATCAATATCACTACTCACCAACTTTTAGCTTCTTTCCCTCAGAGTAAGGCTCGTTGCGAGTTCTTTTGCGTTGTTCACGCGGTGCCGGCGTGGAGCGTGTGATTTCATTTTGGGACATACCCAGGTCCAAGAGAAGGGTGCTAATTTGACCCTGAAACTCCACGCTGCAAGGATGCTTGAGCACAGCCACCAGATGCAGTTTGAGATTCTTGCGCACACTGCTCACCTGAGATTTGGCCAAGGTCGGGGGCAGGTTTGCTGAAAGAAAAAAAATTATAAATGTGATGTGCGCTAAACGGAAATACAGAATGGCTGGTCCTATGATATACCCAATGACCTTTTTGGGCTTTGACTCACCATGTAGAGTCTCGTAGGCCTGTACCACTTCAGACATGAACATAGGCCTCTGGCGAGCCAGTGTGGCCAGGGACCCTAAGGCTGTAGTCAGGTTGATGCTGGTGATAGCAGGGTGGACCATGAACTTCAGAAGTTGCTCCAGGGCAGACTTTCCTTCCTCACATAGACTGTCTAAAGACCAAAATAAATTATACATGACAAATCAGAAAGCTAATTTCTACTAATTCTGTGTATGCAATTCATCCCTCAATAAAAGAAACTGCAATCTTGTGCTGAATGCAAGCCTTCTTACCATAGTGAATGTAAGAGTGGTCTTTAGGAATTTTATCCAAGCTAATATCACCCTCTTGTCGCTTGGGGGTGTCAGAGTCTGAGGTTCTTGGTGAGAGAGTGATGATGAGTGACTCTGTAAACTTAATGGCATGAGTTCGCACTCCGTCGTTCTCAGAGTCCAACTGGGCCAGAACATCCTCTTTCATCTGAGTGACCAGGTCCCAAAAGGCTTCCTGCATCTCAGATATGACTTTGGAACGCATCAGCCACTGACATAAAAAAAGACACATCAAAAATCTTAACGCTGTCCACAGCCTTAAACTACATATTTACAGACGTGACACCCCAAAGCGAAGCTGTACAGAAACTAAACCTGCACTAAAATATAGAAACTAAATACATTGGCTGATGAACCAGTACCAAATATCTTATTCATTGCCTTACTGAAGAGTTACGAAAATATGTTTGAATGATGCCTATACCCATGTTAAATGATATACCTGCAGTGCCACTTTGTACAGCTGAGTGAGTGTGAGGATGGCTTTCTTCACCACATTCACACTTTCATCTTTCAGTAGCATATTAAGGTTCGCAATAAGTCTGAGAAGAAGCTCGTTGTCTCGTTTGCTGTTTGTGCCAAAAAAAAATTGTGAGCATCAATTTACGCAAACGCGCAATTGAAATTATTTGGAGGAAAATGTGGGCGTGTTTCAAGTTTGACCTCTTACCATGCTTCTTCAATAAAACCAATGACAAATTTTCTCACTTCCATTGATTTATCAGTCTGAAATGCTATGATCTCCTAAACAAAATTATAAGAAAATAGACGCATGGTTAATGTAACAACATGTAAATGTAACCTATATCATGTTTTTAGTAGGTCACTAACAATCAAACAAAACTATTGGACTTAAAGCAACAACAAAAAAAGAGCAATTGTGACGTATGAAGAATAAAAAGCAGTTTGCTTCAAGCTTTAATTCTCGCTTAGTATTTCAAAATTTACTAGTATTAATTTCAGTAGTAATGAAGTTTAAATATACATAAGTACATATTCTAAACTCAAATTATATCATTGTTACATATAATTCACATATTTATATTATATTTTCCCAACAATTCACAACACAAACTCTACTTACATCCAAGAAATTGTCAAGTAAAGATGGATCCTTGTTGATGATAAGCTCCTGTACCTGAATGTTGAGACAGGTGCAGATTTCAATATTTGAAATCAAAAGCGCGTGGTTACAGTTTGGGCTAAATAATGGAAAATTAAACTGGGGCTTTATTAAGGATATTACAAACCTGTTTAAGAATTGTAAGTTTGCTGTCAGTAGCAATCAGAGCGGCTTGATTAAGTAAATCCACAACCTATTTGAGCAAAAAACAATGAAATGTTGAAGAATTGGCTGAAAGGTTTAGATTTTATAGAATTGTACAGATAAGGCAAACCATTGTAATATGTAAGAAATACCTTTTCACTGGTAGTCATATCAATGACTGTAGCGGTCTCATCGTCTGTTAGTAGATGGGAAGGCACCGAGGTTCTGCCTGCTGTACCTTCTCCACTGCTTGAAGCCATCTTTAAAGAACCCTAAAGATTAAAACACATAACCTTTAGTTACTTAGAATAGCAACATGAAGAATGACAAAGACTAACACCCCATACACAAGCATTAAATGTTATCTAACCAGTAATGGCATTAATGCCATGCAGAAAGATACAGAGATATGTGCGGTTGTTAATACATCTTTAATATTTTATACAAAATATATCTGGAGTAACAGAGGTGGTAGTTTCATGGGTACATTTGCTACACCAGACACTGTCATATTGTAAGAACCATGAATTCGGGTAGCAAATCAAACAATTCTACAGAGAAAGCCCAAGTTCATACCCTAAAGCAAATTGAAATGGTGTGGCAAAACAAAATAATTTGTAGAAAATATCATCACAAAACACCGACGTGGTGTGCATTGTTGTTATTCTGATAGTCGCGATCAGACATATTGTTGATGACAGTTGGACAGTTGCAAGCTTATAACGCGTTTAGAGAAAACAAATACAGTAAATCAACGATGGCGCTACATGTGAGTTGTGTTCAACTGACTGCATTCACTAATCAAATGCAGAATTAAAGTATTTTAAAACCCTAATAAAATGGAATGAATCCATTTAGCATCAACCCAACCAAGGCATAGTCATATTAAGGCATCTAAATACCCGGGTTACCTGAACTGCAAGGGTGCCCAAAGACAGCACACTTAACTGTTCTGTGGTGCTGAGTCTGATGATTCAATCACTGATTGTGTTGCAAGTTGGGCTATGTTAGCTTAGCGTATTGAAACTAGTAGTAGTTGGACGTTAGTCTTTTAAACCGGCTAAGACGTAGAAAAAAAGTTAATTCTGGTGCCTCACCTTTAAAATAAATCCACTTCAAATGTATAATGCAATTAAATAATAATTACCCACTAAAATAGGTTAGCTATCTAACATTAGATCATACAGAAACAACGATCCCGCCTGACACGACTTGCTTTACGGCAGGCTTCTGCTTCTTCTTCTTCTTCTTTAAGGTTCATTTGGCGTTGGCAAACAACAAATTGGTGCGTTACCGCCTCCAACTGGTATTGAGTATGTATCAGGGTGTCGATTATAAAATAAAATAAAAACTAATTAATCTTTATTTATTTTTTTATACTGAAATATGTATTCTTTTGTGTCCTGGTTTCCTGAGTTCTTTTGTAGAATATCTATTGGATCAAAATGTACTTTTATCAACTGAATCAGTTGAATACCTCTGACAGTGCACCATGCTCTTTTGTTTATTGTTGTCTACAGTAGTCACATCTACCTGTATTGTGTTGACCTATTTTGAATAGTGTACTGTTTTGTCCAGTGTGTCCAAATCTAAGTCTTCATATTAATGTATCATCTCTCTTATTCCTTCCTTCACACCTCCTTTCTCCCTCTTTCATTTGAACTCTGTAAAACCATCTACCTTTCCTCTCTTCCTCCCATTGCTTTTGCCGTATTTCTATCAATATCTACTTAATAATGCTCTTGATTTAAACATATTTAGAACCATAGTACCTGGATCAAATTATATTCCTACGCCACTGTGACTGGGGCAGTTTATGTGAGTTCCTCCAGGTACTGGATAGAGAGAGCATTATATGTGCTGGGGAAATCAGACAAATTATAATCTTTAGAAGTCTGGTGTAAGTAAAAAACTCTCTGACGTTGTGAAGTTTATTTTAATTTTTTCATTGTGTCAATATGACACATAACCATTGTGGAATCCAACCCTGCAAAATGGAGGTTCAATGGGCCGGCAAAGTTATGAAAGTCCAATATTCTTCTTGAGTGACAGTACATTTGCAGCGTGAACTATATTGGTCAGATATTGTTATTATTTGTTAAATTACTAGCTTGGTCAACCATACTGACCAATGTTTCATGTTGTGACACAGAATGTGAGCTGCAAGATCGCTTTGGTATAACCAGCCTATACTTTGTTACAGTGAAAAATAAAGCAGAAAATCCTGGACATTGCAATGAGGCTCTAAAGAGTGAGTACTTGACATCTTTCCAATCGTCTGCCACTGTTTGCCCCCAAAGATCTGGGCAGTAGACCAGGAAACAACTTGGGATGTGGCAACATGGATTTCTTTCATTAACAGTTTGAGTGATCTCATCAGAGACACAGTAGAACCAGCAGCTATGTATAATAACGGTCAGATTTTTTTTAAACTGCGTGATTCATTTTGGAATATAGGGTTACATTTTAGGCAACACAGACACCTAAACTTTATCCCCTCAGCACAAGAAAATGTGTTGTTCCAACTCCACCCTGTCCCATTTGACGACTTTAAATCACAGCTGTGGTTACACCCTCTCCTCCCTCTGTGCCCCCCCCCTCCCCCTCCCCCGACCCCCTCCCACATTACATGATATGATATACGCAGCTGTACATGAACCCTGTGTCCTGCTTATCTTTTTTAGATATATACTGTTGCTGGTGCAATGCAAATAATTGTATTCTTGTGGATGTGTTATACCAACAGCATTCATCATGTCTAATGTAGGGCTTACAAATAACTTAGAAACAATTGGAGTTTTCAGTGCTGTCACAGAAGAGCTCAAGAATTTGTATTACAAGAGGTTATTGCCGATAGAAAAGTACCACAGCTTCCAGCACTTCCACTCCCCCACCTTGGATGATGCAGATTTTGACAACAAACCAATGATTTTGATAATGGGTCAATATTCAACAGGAAAGACATCGTTTATCAAGTAAGTGTTCAATAAGTTTACACTACTCTTTTAAATACCAACGAGCATCAATATTGTGTTTTTTGTTACAATATATGAACACAAATAGCCAACAGAACTTGTAAAAAAAAAACATTGTAAATAGCAACGGCAAGTTATCTAGATGCACAGTAGTCTCATCACCTCTGTGTGTGTGTGTGTGTGTGTGCGTGCGTGCGTGCGTGCGTGCGTGCGTGCATGCGTGCGTGCGTGTGTGTGTGTTAGATATCTCATAGAGCAGGATTTTCCTGGCAGCAGAGTTGGGCCAGAGCCAACCACTGACTGCTTCACTGTCCTCATGCATGGAAAGACAGAGGGAATCATCCCAGGCAATGCCCTTACTGCGGATCCAAAACAGCCCTTCCGTAATCTCGACACTTTTGGAAATACATTTCTTAACAGGTAAATGTTTGGGGATTTATTTAACACATAGTTGCTGGCAAGGTAAATGGTGTGTTCTGGAATTTGGGAATAACAAATAGCTTGTTACGAATTTCAAGATTGGTCATGAATAAAACTAGAAACTACAAATGTCACAGACAGTGTGGTTAAGTGAAATAAATAGAACATCAGAAAGGGCAAAAAGGAGAAAGGGGACATAGCGGAGAGAAAAAAGCTTAGAAAATGTTAAAGATGTATGATATAAATGAAGACACAACAATTAGCTACTGGGTTGCCTGAGCTGGCTTGTGACAGGGTGCGGTTGGGAGAGGTAAAAGAGTTTGAAGAAACCTTCTTGACAAATTCTGTATTAAGATTGTCATTAATTTTTTTTTTTTTTATAATATAGTTTCCATATCACAGAGCAATGACAATTTCATAGAATATGTCATTTATAATAGGAGCATGTACATGTAAATGCACCGATGTAGCAATTTCATTGTATTGCCATTTTGTATTTAGGTTCCAGTGTGCTCAGCTGCCAAATCAGATGCTGGAGAACATTACGTTCATTGACACACCAGGGATTCTAACTGGTGCAAAGAAAATAACTAGAGGTGAGATAAAATGTCATGATTATAATGGCATGATCTTTCAAAAGAAGCATCATGGAAACTTCTAATGCAATTGCTGCCCAACCCCATACTACTGTGCATACACTAGTGTAAGCCTATGTTTGTGAAGTGCTCTATTCCTGCATGATTATGGAACATCTACTAGGCCAATTGGTTATTGTGTTACTGTATCATGGAATTAATACCTTTATTTTGTGTTGTTGTTGTTCTTGCCTTAGGATATGATTTCCCAGCAGTACTCGGCTGGTTTGCAGAGCGTGTGGATCGAATCATTCTCCTGTTTGATGCACATAAACTGGAGTTCTCTGATGAACTCACTCGTGCCTTTGGAGCTCTGCGTGGCCACGAAGATAAGTTGCGCGTGGTTTTGAACAAAGCTGACTCTGTTGAATCCCAACAGTTGATGCGAGTGTATGGCTCCCTCATGTGGTCATTGGGAAGAGTGTTTCGGACACCTGAGATACTCAGAGTGTTTGTTGGTTCGTTTTGGTCAGAGCCAAGACGGTTGTTTGTCCACAGCCAGCTCTTAGAGCTTGAGGAAGAGGATCTCTTGGCTGACATTCAAAACCTGCCGCACAATGCTGCTCTACGGAAGCTGAATGACTTAGTGAAGAGAGCTCGCAAGGTTAGGGTAAGTCTACATGCAGGCCCACTAACACATTCACGTGTTTATTTGTTTGTTTGTATATTAATTCAGTAATCTCAATAACAGTGATACTTTGAAATGGCTATAAAAGTATTAAAAAATATATGAATAAAATAGACAAATTATAAATGTGTTTAAACAATTATTGACTTAAGCAAAACCTTGCATGAAAAAAGGTAAATGTACTGTATCATTTTAATAATATAAAATACTTTAGGAAATAAAAGAAGATTGCAGTTTTTGATATATATATATATATATATCCAATAATAAGTCCTGCTTTTATTAAATTGTCAGTTTTTCACATGCCTGGCTCTTAGGCTCATGCACATATAATCAGCTACCTGAAGCAAGAGATGCCAACTATCTTCTGTAAAGAAAACAAGAAACATGATCTTATCTATGATCTTCCTCTCATCTTCACTAAGATCCAGCAGCAATGTCATGTCCCTGCTGGTGACTTCCCTGACTGTTCCAAGATGCAGGTTGATTACTTCGAATTGATTAAAATATATTGCACTCAATGTGTCTATCTGCACGTCAAAGGCGCATTTTTTTCAGTCATTGTTCTGCTTTATTTTAGAAAGCTAAATTCCAAATTAATGTTATTTCTAATCGCCATGTCCTGTGCTGACGTTTTTTGTTCTAACCTTGTCCTTATGTTGCAGGAACAGCTTTTGGGTCACAATTTTACCAAATTCAAGAAGCTCAAGCCTATCCACATGGTATCATTGGAAAAATTACTATCAACAGACATTGCAAAACTGATGCCCCTGCTGTATCAACAGAATGTGAAGGAGACCCTGCCAGGGGTGCTTGATGGAGATTTTTTGGGAACTTTTAAACCAGTTTACAAGAAGGATCCTTTCAAAGAAGTCCCCATAAGTGATGGTGGCAGTGAAGTAGAAAACAAAGAATGGGTTTTAGGGAAAGATAAACCAAAATATGACGAGATATTCTATAGCCTCGGCCCAAATGATGGGAAACTCAGCAGCGCGAAAGTCAGGGAGTGGATGGTCAGAAGCCACCTGCCAAACTCTGTGCTTAGTCAAGTATGGAATCTGTCTGACGTTGACTGTGATGGCATGCTAGATGACGAAGAGTTTGCCTTAGCCATACACCTGATTGAGGTCAAGCGAGAGGGCCACACTTTGCCCAGAGAGTTACCCTCTCACCTTGTTCCACCTTCAAAATGTCTCAATTGAGGTCCAGAATTGTACAAAGGTCGGTTGAAGCTTCACTCTGTTCTCACTTTACTTTGCCTTGTTTATTTTCTTTGTCTCCTTTATTGATAACATTATTCTTGGAATAAGTCAGGACTAGATTTGTCTGTGCTTTCCTCGTGGCCCAATGTTTGTCGCTGATCCAAGGATAGTGTAACCCCTTCATAACAGTTGGAGGTGGCAGACACAATATCCATCCCGTCTTCATTATTAACACACCTAACACTAAGTTAAGTTACTAACCGTGTTAACACAAAAAAAATCCATTGTTTACTCTCATATACATTAACACGTCTTCGAATATAGTATTTAAAGTTTTAGTTCATTCTATTTACTTTTTCATGTTTTTTGCATGAACGCCAACACCATGATAATGGCATTTGCTGCTCCTTAATGGCATTTGGCATGTCTCTCTAAATTATATTGTACTTTAACTGTCTCTCTTTGGTCATAGCCTGTACTGTTCTTAATACCTGTTCAGCCGAATTATTATCCAGCAGTCTAAGTCATATTAGTTGACAAAATGAACAAACCTATACTTCTAAACTTCTTTATCTGTCAAGCACACTTTAATTTTGAAAAATATTTGGTCTCCAAATAGCCTATTTGTAAAATTTGCACTGCAATGGCATTTTACAATGTTATCCCAAACAACTGACTACAACATTTGATCTTGTCTATCTAGGCTATGTTGTTCGTCTTGGGTAGGGAATGGATCTTTCTTTGTGTATCCTACGCGCCATTAAATTGCTCAACGATTGCATTTTTTTTATTGATAGCGCTTGCATGATACAATTTCCTTAAATGGCTCAAATGTAAGATTTAAGATGTGAAAGAACTAAGGTTTGAACAACCCGCTAGATTTTTCTTAGCTCCGCACTCTAAATTGATAATTATAGTACAATAATAGCTTCTGAAACATAGCCTTCAACGAAGGATGTTTCAAAGATAAATGTTTTCCGGTTTGTAGTCTGGTGAAATCGTTGAAGGGTTGCAAATATTGATTTAAAATACGTCAGTAAGCCGTGATAAAAAAACGCTTTAAGTGTTCCAAGTTTCTTTATTGTACCGTATGTAATAAAAAAAACACTAGATTCTTTGATCAAATCTAAAACTTTTATTTGTAAATAATTACCGGAAACACATTTCTAAATTGTCTGGTGGAACACAACATTTACGTAACAGGAAACCCGATCATGACAAAGCTTCGGAAATCCCTCCTTCTTGCTTATTTCATAACATCCAGTTTGGTAAGAAAACGCTGGAATCGGCTACCACATATTTTACCAGCGAAGCAATTTGTAAATCCTGTCTCCTGCGGCTTTTACATTTCCCAAATAAGAACAGTCTCGACTTGCAACATGGCGCTTAAAATTAAGGTCACTTACTGGTAAGAAGTGATAATTTCTCAAAATAGCATAACATGAAATGTTTGGGGGTTTTTTGTTCTAGTTTTCTGAGTGAAATAAATCAGTGCCACGTCTGAGCAGGAGGTGAACCAGTCTTTGAGCTTATGAACACTTTTGATTAGTAGATCAAAGATCAGTGTTTTTGCTTATGTAAGAATCATAGATGATTATAATTACGTGATATTGTTACTGTGCTCGTGTATAAAGTAGTAGCCATGTTAAGTTAACATTCTTACAGTCACCAAGCCAGGAGTTGCACGCTCCTGTAACTAAATGATTCCCGTCATGTAGTTTTGAGTCAGCACTTAATTACAAATCAGAAAAAAACTGTCATTTTTACTGTTGGGTTCTTTGTCTGCAGCGGTGGATGAGGATACAAACCCAAGGTAAGCGATGTCATGCTTTTGCAGTTGCAACATAACAGTGAGACAGGACATCAGAAAACGCTTACGCTATGATAGATGGGGGCCAATCTTTCATACGATCAGTATAGCCATTCGACTTAGCCTATGTAAAACCTAGTTTAGTTTGAGCTTTTTCCCTTTAAGTGGTGTAGGTCTACCAAAACCACGGAAAAAAGCCAATTCAGTAATTCAGGTTTGTGTCCCTGGTCCTGTGGGGAATTTAAACTATTTGTGCAGAGTCATATAATGGCATTTACTTATATGGTCTTCAATATAGATTTCAGGTTTTTTGTATGGATTAAACAATGTGCAGCATTTTAAGTAGCCTACAACATTTTATGAAAGTAGAATACATTTATAAATTTATTTAATGTTCTTTTCAGTTCACCAAGCTCAAGACACAGCTGGAGGATGAATTCCCTGGTGACCTTGAGATTGTAAATACCTGCACAGTTTAACACTTAAATAGAATGGATGTGTTCGAACTGTAACAGATTAGTAGTAGCATGCCATGCCATGCAACTTAAGACCCTACTCTCTTACTTTACTTATTTAACACAGACTGGTGAGAGCACTCCCTCAACCACTGGATGGTTTGAGGTTGAGGTAAACGGAAAGTTGGTCCATTCAAAGAAGGTAATCGGAAAGCTTTTCTATAGAACTTTACCTATATTTCCAACATAAAGTCCTTTGTCACTATTGGCGTATTTAGAATTCACTGACATATGTTCCATGCTATTGTGTGTTTGTTATTGTGTGAGGTGGATTGTCGAAGTGTACACCGGCAATACCATGTTGAAACCCTCGCTGTTGCTTGTACCTTTATAGGGCGGGTTGGGCTTTGTGGACAACGATCAGAAAATGGCAGCTTTAGTGGCTGCCATTGAACAGGCTTTAAAGAACTAAGTTTGGCGCTGTAGGGGTAAGTAATCTGTTGGTTTAATTTGTCGGCGGGGGGTAATTTTAATGAGAACTTTTTTTTATGTGGTGTTACTCTTTTCTTTCCACAGGTTGATCTCTTTGTCTTCTCTTTGGCTTAGCAAACAATGACGGTGGGGTCTGAAGTGTCAAATGACATGGATTCTGCTTGATGAATTTTGCTGTGCCGCTGAGGTGACAAACAGCAAGTCCCCAGAGGTGGAGGGCATTTATTTGGCAGGCATTTTAAAGGGAAAACAACTGCATCATCTGCAGACATATCAATTGAACTATGTTCATTTTTTTACATCAATAATGCGTTCTCGATTTGTCCAAAGGTTTACATGAAATCCATTGTATCTACTATTTTCCAATTGGAAATATAGTTGATTTTAGTAGTTTAATCTTGATTAAAATGCATATGGAGAATAACACAGTGGTGATGTCTTGTTTTTTCCTGTGTATTTGTGGACGAACCGAAAACATTAGTTTGCGGGACCAGCATGCATTTAATTATCAGAGACGTTTTGATACTTGATTGGATTAATTTAATTTAATTTAATTTCATGTCTGAACAAAATAGTCAGGTGATAGGGAATTTGAGAAAATATTTAGGGGAAGTGGGATTCAAAACAACTTTCTGGTTCTTAAATCCCAAAGCATTTGACATTTGACTTAACACCCAAAATTGGTTTTAAATTGGTGCATTAGTTGAAAAATGCCACTATCGTTTCAATCAATATGACCAGAAGGTGGAGCTCATAGTCCTTTTAAAACAGGCACTATGCAATGGGACAATTGGCAATGTTGAAGTTTTCTTTTCTGGGTGTAGTAACTGAGACCATAGTTAGTCTGTCAAAATTAGGAGTCCGATAAAAGATACTCCCAAATTGCACAACACCTCATTAAATCTGGAATTGTACACCACAAGTACCTTAGGTCAATCAGAATATTTTTATATTGCACACATTTGTACCTGAATTGGCAATACATAGATTTCAAAATGTCCTGTTTTACAAAAGTAAGTGAAATAATTTGATCAAAGAAATTAAAATGAAATAATTTGTTCAATGAAAATCAATCTTCACTCTACTTCTGAAAACGTGTCTTTGTATGTGTCCCATAAAACTCAGCAAACAAATACGAACAAATAAAGGCTTTCAATTATTTGGCTGCAAGCGGTGTGTGAATTGAACTGTTTCCCTGGCCCTCAGCAGAGAGAATGGTGTAGCAAACTGGTTAAGTTTATACATTATACTGGGATAGATGGAATACAGCAGGTGAACACCTGCTAATGAGGCATTTGGCATTTAACACCATGTGGTAAGCAAGCGATGAGTCCCCCTGCAGCCAGCCCTCTTGCAACAATAACCATGCAGCCTGCAGGAAATATTTATAGTTGATGTCAATTTATTTTACCTTGTGCAACCTGTAAAATCCGATCTCACCAATAATTGATGCTGTTGATGGGAATGGCATTTAATTAGAATTGTCCTATGTTAACACTTTACATCCTATTTAAAGGGATTTCTAGCATGCATTGAACATTGTTCTACACTGTGCTGGACAGTTCATGGAAATGTTCTGTATCTTGATATAGTTGCTTGTCATTATTATATAACAAACAGGTGTACATCTTATTGAAAACACAATCATCCAAATTCAATTTATTAACCAGGATTGGCTTGGAAAACAGCCTTTTTTCTAATTGTCCACAGAGACCTCTCTACTTCCAGCCTTAGGCTTCTAAATCACATGGGAACGCAGGCAACTGAAAAATTTATTTAAAAAAATGCATGATATAAATTAACACACTTTAAAGAAACAACTACTTTCAACCAAAGAATATTTTTTGATTTATATATTTCAAACCACAAGCTATTTTTGTCAACTGTGTAGGGTAGAGTCAGGACAGGAAGGTCACACCACATGTTGCCTGTTATTGCTGCATTACGCCCAACATGGGGGCAGAGCTACCAGAGCTAATTATAAGAGGGGGTAACCTGTCTGTGCCATCCTTTACAGTTTAGCCCTTAATCTCAGTCCATTTGTCAATTTGAACTGGTGGAGAGCTCCATATCCAATCGGACCTTTACTTAAGGGGCCACCACTATCGCCACACTTGTAAGCCTTTTGGTAAGTAGCAAATGATAAATAATAGTTTACCTGAATTAATTTTTTGTGCAATAAGATATTTGTTGCTTGTGTATTATCTGCTGTTAAGCTTGAAGACATGTTTTGTCACAACTTTGTGTAATATATTTCACCTAGGGTACAACAAAGGTCTACTGAACTTAAATAATTTTGAGGTAGCAGTCAGTGTAGAAGAGCTTTTTTTAAGCATAGGCTAAATACAGAACACACACAAACAATTATCTTAACGTATACAAAGAAAGTACTTATATTGTCCACTGATGTTGCCACTTTCTGAAAGTGCAAAATAATGTTGTATGGAAGACGTTTTAACAATACATATATATGTATATATGTGTGTGTGTGTATGTGTGTATATATATATATATATATGTATGTATGTATATGTATGTATGTATGTGTGTATGTAGGTGTATATATATATATGTATGTGTGTGTGTGTATATATGTATATTAAATATTTTTATATATAAATATGTTCTGATGCAAAGAGGGAAGAAGGAAAGCTCTGCTTCTGTTGCTTTATGTTCATGCTGGAAATATAAAGGAAATGGTATGATATTCATAAGTTCATTTAAAGATGCTCGTGGTTTTTTGTAACATAAAATTGTATCTAAAAAATACATTTTACATGAAACGTATAAATAAAACAAAAACGTGTTTGTGAAATATCAGCACATACTGTACATGGTACAGTAACAAATAAAAAGGTGAGGTGTGTTACCTTACCTAGCTAACAGGAGACCCTAAGGAAAACAGCTCCTGCTTGCTCCTCCTGTTTTGTCTCCCTCTGAGGCCATCACTGTGCTACTTCCAGCTGAGACCCGGGAAGCAAGAATAACAAGCAGAACAGAAGCACACTTTCAAATAGGGTTGAAATAATACCTTCCTAAGGAGTGTTCGGTTGTTAATATTTAACGTTGTAACACATCCTTTTTAAACTGCTAAATTAAAATTTAAATAAAATTTAAATATAAAAAACAGCAGCAATAAAAATGTGTTTGTCATCTTGTTTAATCTAAGCTGTCTGTGTTACACTAGGAGGCAGGATGTCCAACAACATGGCCAAGATTGCAGATGCTCGAAAGACAGTAGAGCAATTAAAACTGGAGGTCAATATTGAAAGGATGATGGTCAGTACAAAATGTATTATTTAGTCTACACACCACAAACATGTTCTTGAGGATAGAAACAGCATTTAAGGAGACGCCTGTGTGCATTTGTCTCCACTTTTGCTGTTGTGGTTATGTTGATGATCAATTGTAAAATGTAAATTGGAAGGACTATGACCACAATGAGTTAACGCACACAGTCGCATTTCTCTATAAAATCCGATTTTGTTTATGAATAATTTACAAAGGTTTCCAAAGCAGCGGCTGAACTGATGGCCTTCTGTGAAGCGCACGCCAAAGAAGACCCGTTGGTGGCACCACTGCCGTCTTCTGAAAACCCTTTTCGAGAGAAGAAACTCTTCTGTGCAATACTGTGATCCGCATTCTATTTGGGGGATACGAACTGTATATGGTCTCATGTCTTTTATTTTGTATTTTCTAAGTTAACAAGTACATTAAAGTACGTTTTTTCAAGCATATAGTTGGCAAACAAAGTTACCTTGATCAACATTTGTTTGAGAATGCACATTTCGTGGTTTCCTATAAACGACCCTCTAGAGTTGTTTCAGACCCCCAAGACCCCCTCACACTGAGACCCAAAAGGTTAGTAGGCAACGTAGGTGACTGACTTCCATCCATACAATACATATTATAATGATCTGGGTGAGTATTTTAGCTAGTATATTTTACTACATGCAACCATTTTGAGTCATGCTTGTACTTAAGATGCACAGGATGTATGCAAATCATGTAAGCTGAGAGAATACAAGTAGGACCACAGGCTCTGCAAGGATCAAGAATGTAGTCTCATTGGTCTCCTGCATACTATGCAGTCCTATTGTTTATATATACTGCCTCAGATTAGACACTCACTATTGAGATTTTTCCTATTTGGGAACTACATGAGATAAGGCACATTTTAAAGGACTACACAGTAGGAATACCAATGAATACCAAATAATTTACGATATGGTGAGCTCTGAAAGTAATTATGAGTTTTATAGGTTTCCGGAATGTCATAACAATCTATTCAGCAATGCATTAGCGTATCTAATATGCCAAAACAAAAACAAAATAATTAGGCTCCTCACATTTTTATCAGCACCATTTAGGGTTCATCCTTCAAATTATCTACCTGTTTTCCTGTTGATTGTAATATCGACGTATAAGTAGTCGTACATATATTAAGGGATGAATAGCTTTTGGGAATGAAAGATGATGTCTGTAAAGAAAATTAAAAAGCCATTACAAACTGAATGGCAACTACTGCTCAATTATTTGGTCTTAGTTTTGGCCTTGCTATCTGTTTCACATGTTATGTTGTTAGCTCTCCTATGTGGTCTTGTTTTCTTTTGGTTTGTTTCAGTTCCTATTGTATATGTCATTCATTGAGTTATTTTGTATATATTTGTATTTTGTTATATATAATGCATTCCAGTTATTGCTTTACAATTAGCCTAAATATCCCCTTCTAACTTTAAAGAAGTTTTCTTTCCTCTTCATTACCATGCAAGTCATACTCCAACATCCAGCTGTGACTGTTAGTGCATATGTTTTTTTGTAGGGTCTGCAAAAGAAGCTGAAAACCAGAAGGGGGAGTGGCAAAGTTAATTGAGAACAAATCGATACCACCTTTCCATTCCTAAAATAAAATAAAACGATAACTACACAGTTTAGTACACATGTCCCATAAACATAGTAATCCCAAATATTGAGAAATGCTTTTTTATTTATTTTTATTTTATTTTATGTTTTTCCTTTAAAAAAAAACATTGTTGAGGGATGTCAGTACAGAGAAGGTTTCTGGTCAAAATGTGGTAGTGGAACCAAAAGAAAGAGAAAGAGAAAGCAAGAGTATTGGGCTACGATAGGATTTCTGTTACAGTATCCAGTGAGAGGGGAGAATGAGAGTAAACTGTGGTCCCCCAGATATTTGATCTGTTACCAAGTTACAGAATAGCTAAACAGGTTTACATGGGGATGTGCCCTACAGATCAAAATGTTCTTGTTTGTCTGGGGTGCAACTAAAACAGCCTCAGTAAAATAAAATCACATGCTCCTTTCTGCAAAATAAAGTTTATTTACATTACCAACAAGTTTTAGCTGCATTCATCATTCAAAAACAGGTTACAGCACATAGGGGTTAAAACACTATGCAGTAATTGATGTTATATCCACATCACCCATAACTACAGCAAAGATGACACTTCGACTACGTTTGCTGTACAAAAACGATTAATTCAAATTGAAGTGTTTTCAAATACTATATAACAATTAGATGGGATTTAAATAGTCCGAACAACAATAAACTCGACAACTGGCTCTGAATCAAATTTTCGGGATATAATGCTTATATTTTTGTATCAGCATTTGATAACTTCGATATAGGGTTAGGGTTCCAGGTTGACAGTTTGCACTTAAAGTCATGCAAATCAAGGGTGGGGTCTTATTTCAGGTAGCAGGTGCAGCCTAGAGTAAGCGGACATTCAAACACTCAGTCACTCTGCAAGTAGCCTACAGTGGCATATCTCCATGTGATCTGGGAAAGCGGCCGCGGATAAGGTAGGAAAATTATCAATTATCGTAATCGACTGCAGAAATTAGTATAGGTAAATAAATCCACTTATGATAACAGCCTTAATGTGAAGTGGCTACTATAGTCATCTAAATAGACCATCCTTTCACTAGACAATCTATAAGTCAGAAAACTTAACTTTACTCTGAAATACGTTTTTTGGAACGGTTTGTAAGGACAAATTATTTCAAGTAAAGCCTAGCTTTTCAATTAGAAAAAAGTGATTTAATTGACTCAGAAATGTCCGAGAAGTTTCCGAAAGGTAGTTGAATTTAGCTATTAAGAGATTTTTTTTATCAAATAGGTAATAAAAATTCACTCTTTCAAATTTTTTTTAATCAATTAGGTTAAAAAAATTCACGCTTTCATCATATCGTAAATGATACAACAGTGGGTATAATAGCAGGCATAGCAACCAAAATAGGCAGAGCAAGTATGAGCTATCCACCAGTCAGGAAAAACTTGTTCAACAGAAAATACCACTCCTTCCTTAAATAGAGCACCAGATATACTTGGTAGAGGCGATACATGATAGTCAATACAATACGTAAACATTTAAATGTAAATATAAAATATAAAACTTCTGTTTATGTTAGATATAGACCCAGATTTAAAATGTATGTTTGGATGATTCCAATGGGTAATAACTGCCAAGAGACCTTGACCATCGGCATGACAACACGGCTCATGTGTGTTATCACGGCCTATGTTTATTTAAGAACGTCATATAATCTTGAATAAACTAAATAAAATAAAAAACTGATAGACATACATGTACATGTGTCACAACTTGTGTGTATGTTAGCTATAGACCAAGATTTAAAATGTATGTTTTCATTATTCAAATAAACAAAGGCATGGCAACCGGGCTCTTGTGTGTTAGGCCTATCACTCAATGCATATGTTTATTTACTATATGCAAAGAAGTTATAGCATGTCCTCATTAAACAATAACAGGACCTCTGTGACACACTTAGACAAATCTAAGTAACGTGCACATTGTCTATTTCAGACTGTACCTTTTTGTGCAGATATTTTTGTTTACATATTTAGTCTGCATGCGTCTTCTACGCTAACTCTTAGTTATATCTTTGAAAACCAAATGAGCAATAGCTCGTCAGGTGCTACATTGGGCAAGACGAACAATCTTGAACTTTACTTGGTTTAGCCTGGTCCCAAAGTTCATTTATTACTATGCATTTATTATCTTCTTCCTGAAACACACCAGCTGTCATTTTGAGATCCAGCAATACCAGTAATACAACTTGTCTAACATTGTTTAAAAGCCACTTAAGAATTCATTGGTGTTGTGAAAGCACCCTCATATTTATTTACAATGAAAAACTTGTTTCACCTAAGAATGAAGTGCTTTCAAATATAAAGTATATCCAACTGAGGTGAATAGGCTTTCCTTATGGGGATGTGCTAAGCAGATTTACAAGTACAGTAGTTTGCATTATAGGAAGCTTAGAACAGTTATAGTGACATGCCAACTTTAATAAAAGTGTATTTTGAGAAAAATAAATGTTTTTCCTATTTTGTTTCTCATATTTTATTTAATCTTAAAGGAAAACACAGTTATTCCCTTTGTGAGCAACTGTGTATATTTTTTGCAAGCCTACACTTATAACTATACATAAGAATGTTCCAATGCTTATAATTGGGTAATGTGGTACATTAAATTCAGATCTATATCTTTTTGCAAAAAAAGAAAAAAGAAAAAGTGAAAAAAGTTTAACTCAGTTTCACAAAGCCCATTTACTGTACCTTAAGAGTTTATATACAATACGTGTCTTGGTGAGCACAAATGTTCAAACCCTGTACCTTTATTGATTAGTGTGTCGGCATGCTTTCATATTTTTTCTGGATTCTGTTATTAAGTGTAGAAAATTCTCCTGACAAATCTTTCCTGTAATCTTGGTCCCTGACTTCCTATTAACCCCATAAAACAATCATCTAATTTGTCCAACTATTCTATTGAGCATAGGACCCCAAGGAATTGCTGTCTAATTAGTGTGCAGGCAAGGGTTGTTTACCAAAGTTTTATTTTAAATATTGTACTCTCAATCTCAAATGCAACACTATACAGACCTATTCACAGAACAAGACTTTCAGCAATAAAATTGAACCATAAAGTGCTTAAAACCAACAACTATGTAAACAACAGCAAACAAATTTTAAAGGGAGTGTAAAGTGGAAGTTTCCATTTAATTCTAATGTGGAAACACAATGTATCTAATAATAGTCCATAATATCATACCTTTGCTTTTTTGTATATCAAGTGTAATTCATCTTTTTTATTTCAACATACAGGAAGATGGCCAACTTTGGTGGGCATGCTATTCCGGGCAGCTTTTTTTTATTGTTTGGTTTGTGGTGGTCGGTGAAATTTCCACTACGACATTACTGTAAAAAGAGCCAGCGAACAGGAAGACACAATGTGCCGCTATTCACAAAACTCGACTACGTTGAGGGGGCATTCAAAATCTTTGCTTCCTTTGTCGGTCAGTTCCTGTGCACATTTAACAATTTCCTGTGGTCAAAAAAGTTTAATGGTTAATGGTCTGTTAAATTGCATGCTTGATTTGCAGGTATCATGGTTGAGCAGTTTGTGGTGGATGGGCCCCATGCTAGGCTGTACAGTAGAGAAGCTCAATCCTGGGTGAAGCTCATGAACTGGCAGCACAGTACAATGTACCTGTTTTATGGAATCTCTGGAATAGCAGACATTCTCAGTCTGTCGTCCACGTCCGTTCCAGTTGGTCTTGACCGCCTTGGCATGTCTTTGGCCCTCTTTGTCGAAGGTGTGTTTATCAAAACGATCCATATCATTAATCATTACACAAAGTATACAGTATATTGACCTCAGCATTCCTTCTCTCATTGTGAACTTTCATCCTTTGTTTATAGAATCAATAAACACGTTTTAGTGCCTCTAACACTGCACCTATACCACCGTGCTTTTCTTGATCCTCCAGGGTTCTTGTTTTACTTTCACGTGCACAGTCGCCCTCCTTTGGACAGTCACATCCACTCTCTGCTGCTGGTGGCTGTGTTTGGTGGGGCCGCCAGCACCATGTTGGAGGTCTTCATGAGAGACAACATAGTCCTGGAGATGCTCAGGGCCAGCCTTGCCTTGCTGCAAGGCTCCTGGTTCTACCAGGTGCGAAGCAGTCCTCCTTTAAAGGGCTAGAATTTGCATTTGTCATCCATGAGGAAGGCAACTGAAACGTTTGCATATAAATGTGTTATCCTTTGTCCTTAATAGCCTGTTATTTTGGCTTCAATACCGTTTTCAGTCTAAGTGAAACCAACTTAACTGTGATCCTGACATCATGTTATATTATTTATATAATATCATGACATGTAGAAAACTAAATTGCATCATGAATGCATTGAATACGAAAGTGTGTCCAAACTTTTGACTGGTACTGTATATATATTTTAAAATATGTCAAAGGTTTCCGGACTTGCTTCAGCCTCATTAATCTAATTTCAGATAGGATTTGTGCTGTACCCTCTGAATGGAGAAAAGTGGGACCTGACGTTACACGATAACATCATGTTTGTCACAATGTGCTTTTGCTGGCATATAGCTGTGGCTATACTCATAGTTACAATGAACTCCTACTTGGTCTGGTTGTAAGTATACTAGTATACTAATATGCTACATTCCACTGTAAAAATGTTCATAACAAATGTCTACTAGGATCAAGAGAATTTAAAAATATATCCCAGTCAGGCCTGCTAACAGTGAAAGTATTCCATGACTGCGCATTATTTTCCCAATTACCTAATAATGAAACTTTCAAAGTGGAATAAGCTGTTTGATTCATGTTTAATTTTTTTTTCTCTCGAAACAGTGCAGTAAAAAAACGTTCGAGGGGAGTAGGAGGTACTGAAATCGGAATGAGAACCACATCTTCTTTTGCTAGCTCAGAGAAAGCCCTGCTCCAAGAATCAGATGAAGACTAACAAACAGACTTTTTTTTTGTAACCTTTTTAAATCGTATTTCTGCATTTGAGGTGAAGTACAAGACTGACCTCAAGGCATGCATTTTACGACGGATGGTATTTCGCAAATGATCATTGAATCAATTTCACATTGAAACTTGTTTGCTTCTCTGTTCACAAAAATGTGTTGTTGAAAGTAGTTGGCTCTGGATCCTCAATGGCTCTTGCCATTTTTCCAGCAACAAAGCTAAAAAGTAAAGAGATTAGGAAAGTTTCTAGAGATGTTGGATTGTGGATAGGATCTATCTTGTGCGTTTAGTTGTGTTAATATTACTTATAAGTATTGTTTTTATCATATTTTACCATTTTACTCTACGCCTTATTCCACATTGGTGATAGCAATCTATTGAGGGAGCAAATCACTAAATTGAGGGGTGTAAAATAAACACAAAAAAATGCAAAAAAGAAACTAAAGACTCTTTTGATTAAATAATTGAAGTTTATTAATTTGCTGGCCCCTCATACTCCCTACAGCATACAATGAAACTAAGAATGTTCTTTTGAACAATATACACACACACACACACACACACACACACACACACACACACACGCACACGTCTCTCAATAGAAACTGGATTGGTGTTGTCTGGTGGGACTACTGTTGAGGTGGTGGAGGTGGCGGTAGGTCAGGCGTGCGTTTGGGCGACGGGGCGGACGTGACCACAACGGTAGATAAAGTTTTTGGGGAGCCTGCAGATGTACGTTGGTGAAGCTGCTGAGCTGGAACTGTCTGGATACGAACCTGTATTACACAAGAAAAAATAGTATACTATACTTTATACAACTGTAGGACTGCAAGGGTTAAAGCCACGGAAGCGACATATAGCCATGGCTTATCCACTTGTCAGTAAAACAAAAAAAATAAGAATTAGTCGTTCGCAATTTAGGCCTCACAAATATATTTGTAACATACATATATAATCTAATAATATATCATCTTTTTCCCTTTCAAATGGTTTCATGCACAAGTGCAAATAATGTTCAAAGTGCTTACTTGGGTAGCCTGCCCTTGCTGTTGTAGTTGCTGCAACTGTTGAGCTGTGACAAAACTGACTGGCTTGTTCCCAGCAATCAGCTTGGTGCCTGCAGGCATGGTGGTGAGGATGATGTTTCTTCCCAAGCTGCTAAGGCTGTTCAGACAGAGAAAAGCATTTTAACTAATCAAACACTACAGTTTCGGACCTTGTTTGCTTTAGACACAAGTATCTACTACGGCTAAGTGACGTCCAGTGAGCTAAGCTGCTCCTCTCCACTGGTAGTTGGTGTAGGAGAAAAGAGGTTTTCAAGAAAGGAAACAGATTTTAGAGAAGATATAAGGCACTATCGTTTAAAAGAAAGGTAGAGATTGCAAATATGATCTTACTTGGTATTGAGGTTTCCTTTTAGTAAAGGTGTGGTCACAACACCCTTATTTTTCAGCGGTTGACTGAGCACAGACAATGGTACAGTAATCCTTGCAGGTAGCTTGCCCTGCGGTGATGAGGGACAACAATCAACATGACTACTATGCATCTTAACACACACAAAAAAAAAATATATATATACAGTGAAGAAAACAAGTATTTGAACACCTTGCTATTTTGCTATTTCTCCCACTTAGAAGTCATGAAGGGGTCTGAAATTTTCATCGTAGGTGCATGTCCACTGTGAGAGAGATAAACTAAAAGGAAAAATCCAGAAATCCCAATGCATGATTTTTTTATGATTTATTTGTGTGATATAGCGGCAAATAAGTATTTGAACACCTGAGAAAATGAATGTTAATATTTGGTACAGTAGCCTTTGTTTGCTATTACAGAGGTCAAACGTTTCCTGTAGTTTTTCACCAGGTTTGCACACACTGCAGGAGGGATCTTGGCCCACTCCTCCACACAGATCTTCTCTAGATCAGTCAGGTTTCTGGGCTGTCGCTGAGAAACACGGAGTTTGAGCTCCCTCCAAAGATTTTCGATTGGGTTCAGGTCTGGAGACTGGCTGGGCCATGCTAGAACCTTGATATGCTTCTTACGGAGCCACTCCTTGGTTTTCCTGGCTGTGTGCTTCGGGTCGTTATCGTGTTGGAAGACCCAGCCAGACCCATCTTCAATGCTCTGACTGAGGGAAGGAGGTTGTTCCCCAAAATCTCACAATACACGGCCCCAGTCATCCTCTCTTTAATGCAGTGCACTCGTCCTGTCCCATGTACAGAAAAACACCCCCAAAGCATGATGCTACCACCCCCATGCTTCACAGTAGGGATGGTGTTCTTCAGATTGTACTCTTCATTCTTCTTCCTCCAAATGGAGTTATGACCAAAAAGTTCTATTTTGGTCTCATCTGACCACAAAACTTTCTCCCATGACTTCTCTGTATCGTCCAAATGGTCATATGCAAACTTAAGACGGGCCTTGACATGTGCTGGTTTAAGCAGGGGAACCTTTCGTGCCATGCATGATTTCAAATCATGACGTCTTAGTGTATTACATACAGTAACCTTGGAAACGGTTGTCCCAGCTCTTTTCAGGTCATTGACCAACTCCTGTCGTGTAGTTCCGGGCTGATTCCTCACCTTTCTTAGAATCATTGAGACCCCACGAGGTGATATCTTGCATGGGGCTCCACTCCGATTGAGATTGACCGTCATGTTTAGCTTCTTCCACTAATGATAGCTCCAACAGTGGACCTTTTTTCACCAAGCTGCTTGGCAATTGCTCCGTAGCCCTTTCCAGCCTTGTGGAGGTGTACAATTTTGTCTCTGGTGTCTTTGGACAGCTCTTTGGTCTTCGCCATGTTACAAGTTAAAGTCTTACTGATTGTATGGGGTGGACAGGTGTCTTTATGCAGCTAAAGACTTCAAACAGGTGCATCTGATTCAGGATGATACATGGAGTGCAGGTGGACTTCTAATGGCAGACTAACAGGTCTTTCAGGGTCAGAATTCTAGATGATACACAGGTGTTCAAATACTTATTTGCAGCTGTATCACACAAATAAATTGTTAAAAAATCATGCATTGTGATTTCTGGATTTTCTTTTTAGTTTCTCTCTCTCACAGTGGACATGCACCTACGATGAAAATTTCAGACCCCTCCATGATTTCTAAGTGGGAGAAATAGCAAAATAGCAGGGTGTTCAAATACTTATTTTCTTCACTGTATATATATACACTGTATATATGTGTGTGAAGGACATTTAAGTGCATTTTATTTACATATACACACACACACATATACTGTGTATGTATTAATAAAAATGAAATGAAATGCACTTAAACGTCCTTCACAGTATATGCATGGCTACGGATCAAATTTCAACAAACAAATTCAGCCAAGTTGCTAGCTTCGGCAAATTTTCACTTTGGTTATGTATACAACTGCAACACAGGAAGTGAGGGTTATTTGCCTATGTGGCTATAAAAGCCTGTCCAGACCAATAGGCAGGCACACAAACAAACAGGCCACTTATCGTGTCATGGAGACCAGAGTGCACTCAGTGGTTACAGGGTGTGGTGTGTGTCTATAGAACATATTAATGATATCAAAGCCGTAAATCGAACCTCGCCCCAAAGCAACAACTAAAATATTCCATGTTGTAAAACTTTTGTTGGCATGGTTGCGTACGTAAGACGCCCTGAAGAGCGTTATGACCTGTGACCCATGACCCATGACCTGTGACCGCTGGTGAGAGACACTTGGCGTACCGTGTGGGTGGCTGTGCCCAGAGTCAAGGGCGAGCCGGACACGGCGGGGCCTACGGTCATCCCCTTGGCTCCGGCCAGCCCACCGGTTCCTATGGTGACCGTGGCCGTGCTGCTGGAAGACGTGGCGTGGACTTTGCTGCCCGTGGTGGTGGTCGCCAAGGTGATGGTCTGCCCCTGTTTCTGCGGGATGACGCCGAGGCCCGGCATGATGCGGATGGTGGTGCCACTTTTGGAGTCCGGGGAGGAGACGGTGGAGAAGGTTCTGGTCTTCTGGTCGGCCACGGAGACGGCCAGCGTGGGCATCAGACGGATACCCGTCTCCCCGACTGGCTTTAACAGGGCGCTGGCCCCGCCGGTTGCCTTCCCGCTCTGGACCTCCCCTGCGGCGGCGGCGGCGGCCGGGCTGGAGATGGACGGGGAGGACGAGTAGGTAGGAGTCACGTGGAGTGTGGCCGATATGCTCTTGGCGCCGCCGGTGGTGGCGGTGCTCAGCATGTCGGGGCTGAGTTTGACGGTGGTGACGGGGGACTTGGTGAGGGTGGCCATCATGTCGGGGGTGATGCGCAGCACCGTCTGTCCTTTGGCGTCCGTGGTGATGGAGGACGGCGGCAGGCGCAGGACGTCCTTCCCTTGGATGCGCAGGTTAGTCGCAGTGATCGGGATGCTCGCTCCTCCCGGACTCTTCATGCCCAGCTGGCCTGTGATGGCCACCTTAAAAAAAAGAAGAGATTATAAAAAATAAAATAAAAAGTTATATATACATATACATTTTTTTTTATATGTAATGACATTGTAATAAAATTAAAAAAAGGTCATAATACAAATAAATAAAAAATATGACACTTTAGGATAAATGTTAAGCCATGTTAGCATGTTTATTGATAAAGCCCCTGCACCTGTTTGAGGAGGCTGTGGGTGCTGAGGCCCTGCAGTACCGTCGCTGAGGCCGGCTTGTTAGCCTGGATGCCTGGGGATGGCTTGGTGACGGTCACAGCGGTCACAGACAGGCCTGCCTGACCGCGACTAGCCTGCACCTGGGTGGGACTACCAGCCGACTGGGTCCTCAGAGGCAATGATACCACAGTCTGCGCGGGCGTACACACACACACACACACACACACACACACACACACACACACACACACACACACACACACACACACACACACACACACACACACACACACACACACACACACACACACACACACACACACAAACACATGGACACAAACAGGTAAGACTCAAAATATTTCTATTGTAGCTAATATACATGCGAGTGGCAAACACGCACCATTATCAAGAATTAATAAATCTAATTGGCAGCAGAAGTAAAAATTATCAATGCAAATCCACAGCAATGACGACTATAAAACCAAAACCAATTATTCTTTTAAATTCCCACTGCTCTGTCATGGGTACTAATGTTTACCTGAGTAATGCCCTTTGTACCAACTGAAACGGGCACCCTGGTCTGGTGAGGGGTCTGATGCAGCAGTGTGGCTTGCTGGTGTCCAGCGGAGGCTGCCAGGCCAGGCTGAGTGGACACCACTCGTACCTGTGGCAGACCGGCCGCTCCGGCGTGGGCCACTATCCGAGCTGTGTGCTGTGAGACGGTTGCCTGGGAGACGGTTGACCCAGATTGACAGGTGGACAAGATGGTGCCCAACTGGGGCATGGAGGGAGGAGACACCAGGAGAACACTGGGAGGGAGGGAAGGAGGTTACACGTGACTCATCAATGTCTTTGGACCTGGTAAGCATGAATGGAATTCTTAAAACACCAAAGCATGCTCTACGGGTTCCTACTAAAACATGCCCGTAGAAGAGATGCCATTTGAAAACATCCACAGATGGAATCTTTTCCGGGGGCGTGTTACAGTGAATGTAAACACTCACCCTGGACTGCTGACTGTGTCTGAGACTCCTGCCTTTGAAGGCGTGGTCGCTGCAGGGGCCAGGGGTGACTTAGGGGTTCCAGGTGTGCTCAGTGTAGGTGTTGTGGGGGTGGGAGACATTGGGTTTGCGCCGACATCACTGAGAGTACCTTGTCCAGTCTCCAGGGACCCAGGGTTTTTTCCCCCACCCTCCTTACAGCCAGACTTCTAGAGAACACATAAATGAGTTAAAGGGCCACAAACTTCGAACGCGCAGGTTCCTAGGAAACGGTTAGGCTGTATGAAAACAGAACATCGGGTCAAGGTGGTTTGACAAGACTTTCAAGTATGACAGCAGACTGGAAGCAACAGAACTCACAGGCTTGGATGGAGGTTTGGGTTTCTGCTGCAGAGCTTTCCTGGCCTTAGCAGCGGCAGCTTGGGCTTGGTGAATCTTCTCTGTATTGTGGAAAGAAAGGCACGAAAATGATACGAGTGTGCACCCCTCAATGTATTTTAGTCTTATGACTTTTGATCATTTACAACTATGGCAACTGCACCATGAAAATTGTTGCGTTTTTGGCTTTCGAGAATTCCTAATTCCTTCAAGTTACTGAACTGCAATTCTCTCTTTAAAATAAATACTTTAAGGAAACGTAACAGTACTTTTAATTAGACCAATTAAAGGCCCCAACCAGAAAACAAAATGTTGAATAATTTATATTCTTGTTAACATTGATCATACTAACTGAACTTATTTTTTGTTTTACTATTATTTCATAGTTTACTCTGGTATGTAGCACTGCTCACCAAACTCTTCCTGACTGCGACTGCGGTGAAGGTAGATCCACAGTTTGCGGCCTATGTCATATTTCACACAAGGATCCTTTTCATAATGAAGTCTGTCCAAAGCGCCACTCACAACAGTGTTTACCTGTTTCGATTTCAGATTAAGGTTTAGATCGTTTTTTTGTTATGTTATTTTTACAAACACGGCAAGCCATTCACCCATTCAATCATAACAGAGATTTCTACAATTAGATTGGGCGAGATAGCAGCAGAGTAGTCGGGCCTGACCTGAGCACTGGTGACGTCGGGAGCCAGAAACTGAGAATCCTTAAGCAGCTCACATATCTCTGCCCTGGTCCCCTCTCCATTTGGTAACCTGGCTGCTGCATCACGCACTGGAGCAAGATAGGTGACAAGTCTCAAAGTCAATGCACAGCTCCGACACAACGTGTTGTAAGTATCTACAATCCATCCACATAGTAGCAGGGACTGCAAGTTAAACGATTTATATGCTAGATCAATAGTTACACAAAGAGAGGTCTTTAACCTAGAGAGAGGATGGTGACATATGCTGGTCGGTCCGAGCGTAGCAGCGTGTGCTCCCTGGCTTTGTTGAGAGACGTCTCCTTATCGAACACACCTTTCACGGGCCCCACCACTGATTCAAAGCCATGCATCCTGAACGTGAAGGCTTTGTGTGGTTTGTCGTAACGTTGCTGTTCCTGATCACAAAGTAGCACATATTTTCACACAGTAGAATGTTTTACAGCAGCTTTCACTTGATTGAGATAATAATCTTTAATTCGAGTCTATGAATCAAAACATTGGCCATATTTTCAGAGCTTCTTGAGGGACTAACCTGGACTTGGAAAACGTGTCTCTCGTCTCCAGTGCTGGGTCTCACCACGTAGTCTGTCCAACTGCTTTGTCAAACAAAACAAAAAAATATCAGCCACAGCACTGAATAGTTTAGACCCCATAGCTGCAGTTTGATAAAGCATAATAACTTTGTTAGCTGGTGACTGGCCACTGGAGTAGCTCAACCTTGGCTAGTCTTGTTGCAAATATCCAAGATTGAACATCATTGCCTGTACGTCTCACAAAGGCATGGGTTTTAATTTTGGACACACGCTTTTCTGTCCTCTCTCCTAAATGCATTGCCCTCCTTTTTCTATTCTATATAAGAGGTTAATATGTCAATACAAAGCACACATTGTCTTGGCATCAACATCAGAATACCACCCAAAAAAAAAATTCTTTTTCATTTTCGACCAATCTTAGATGTAAATCATGTTCACATGTTGAGTTCACCGTCTTGGCAGATTCATTATGCCTGGCGTTAACCATCTCCAATGATGAGCCGCTACCAACCGGTACTGTCTGTATCAAGTATCACCCCCTGTCCTGATTAAAGATGAGGCCGTTGTGGTGTTTTCCTCTTATAAGTACCTCACTGTCTTTGTGGATAATAGGCTGGACTGGAAAGAGAACACCGACGCCCAGTCCAGGAAGCTCCAGTCTTTTGGCGTCAGCAGGCTACTTCATCATGTGTTTAATCAAAGCATTTTAGTAAGCGTCCTATTTTATGTTGTTGTCTGTTGGGGATGCGGCTTAAGCTCAGAGGAAAGAAACAAGATCAATAAACTGATCAGAAAGGTAGGACTCCCTGTTAGTTTGATCCCTGGCTCGCTAGAAATGGTCATGGAGCAAAGAATGGGTAGGCGGCTCTAGAGCATTATCCATAATAATGATCATCCAATGTTATTAGCGAGCTAGTGCTCTATTAGCAATTGCCTTGTTATGCCCAGGTGATCTTCAGAGAGATTCAGGAAGTCCTTTGTACCTATTGCGATCTTTTTATTTTTTATTGAACACTGTTGATGATGGCGTTCTGATGTTGATGACTAGCATGGGGGATGTACTGAGGACTTAGGTAATGTTGACGTCCATGAATATGTTGATGCTATATATAACCATTAATATATAGGTCTGTTGTAAACATAAATGTGACTAGTACTTTTTTATTATAGTACTGTGCTCACCCCCTTATTTTGTACTGCTTTGAGATGTAAGGCTTTGCGTCTATTGTCTTAGCGGTTGTCTGTCCTATATGTATGGTGGCATTCAGCTTCCCCCTTGGGAGATTAATGAAGCATTTTGTATCGTATCTAAGATGTGTAAGCTTGTCTATTTGCTTTTATTAAATGACAAGTATTAAAAGTAAAGGACACTTACACTTTGGGTGTGAGAGAAGTAATGTCTGCTTGTTCCTCATTCTCTGCCTGTGGGGGACAATACACATTAAGTAAACATATATTTATCCAATTCCTATCATGGGATATATTATAGCTTGGTTACGTACTTTGACCACTATTAAATCCTTTGAGTCCACCCATAGCTGAAAGAGGGCACTTAAATCTTTCTCTCCATTTTGAGTGGGACCTTCGAGAAAAAGGGAGCATTTCAGCTCCGCTACCAATCTCAAAACAGAAATATTGGCCAAACCATTAAACCCTCAATGAAATAAATCTTACCAATCCATTTCCACTGCTGAGAGATTTCCTTAAATTCAACATGAGGAGAGAATCCAGTGGGGAGAACCATTGCACCAGCTAAGTAAAAAGCAGAAAAATATTTAACTTTATACATAAACCAATTAATTAAACACAACATTTTGAGGTTAGTGCTTAATCTTAACAATGCATTTAAGTTTAGCGTTTTTGGCATATGTGAAATAGGTAATTATTAGAGATGCTAACTTGAAATCCTTAAACTCACTTTTAGTCTCCCCTGCCAAGAAGTGCAACGCCGGCAATACCAATTCTGACCAGCAGGACACAGTTGAGAACCATGGGTTGAGGGAACTGGCTGGAGATGATTGCCAGTGTTGGACTTTCTCCTCCAACTGCGAGCAGAACACAAAAAAACTAATCCCCACAGAGATCATAGTGGCTAGTTGTTCATCTGTAATCATCATACTTTATATGGTTACAGGGACGGCAGGTGTAAATATTTGAGTAAAAAGTGATTACCACGGTGGTGCTGCTCAGGTTCTCCACCCTCAGGATGTTCTCCAACAGGTTAAAGAAGCTCACAGCAATCTCCTCCACTACAACAGGGCTGTTCTGAGACTCCTCCATGGGCCTGCATTGTACAGAGGAAATACACTTAGCGATAGCAACCCCTAGTGTAAGAAACGTTTTTTTAAGGTTTGACCAAAACTTTAAAAAAAACGTGTTCCCACATCTTCTCCTACTTTCACTAAAAATGTCTATGTTACTTTTCTGTAAAACACATTAGAAAAATATGTGAAAAAGAACTATTTACATATACATCATTTTTTTACTTTTTACTGTTAACAAATGTATTATTATGGTAATAAATACTACAAATCTAGACTCACTCCTCCTTGACAACGGGCAGTGGAGTGGCTGGTGTGTCTGGTTGTGCAGAAATAAGGCTGGCAGATGTGTTCTCTGACGGTAACAGGGTGTCACAGGGATCCTCAAATTCCACTTTGATGGTTCTCATTTTCTTCTTTCTCCTCTCCTCCCTCAACTTTCTCTTGGGCAATGCCAGATCAAAGAGTGCTGTTGAATTCAATTTGGGTAAAAAGGGGGAATATTTGCTCATTTAGGAGAGTAAGGAAGTCTGTTATGCAGAAAACATTACAAGCACATCAAGGGCATGATAGCAATGTATAACAGTATATGTCACATTTGGCAAACTTGTTTTTTACAAGATATTCTAAATATAATAATAGCGTTCTGGATTTTGCCATATTTGACTTATTCGGCTAAATGGCAATGCACTCACCCATAGCTGAACCTTTCCGCCCAATATTGACTCTTGACATCATGTCTCCAAGGTGGATATCAGAGGTTATAAGGTCTGGATGATCCTGTGAATGAACAAACCATAAGGGAACAATAACAGAGTAAAACATACAGTACAATCAATATTTTATTCATTAAAACAACTTACAGGCTGCCATTTCCTCTTCTCTCGATGTTTTTGTAACATGGCTTTCAAGTCTTTTTCTCCTAGATCTTTTTTTTCTGAAAAGGAACCCACCAAATATGTTAAGTGACTATACTGTACAGTCTAAACATGCCACTGTCTGTAAGAGATGATATGTCAGAACTGACCAATGGTCTTCATGTCCTGAGTGAATAGACTGGGCAAAACTCTAAGGGAGACAGTAGGCGTAGGAGAGGGTGTGGTTTGGGCAGCAGGTAACCATGGAGATGCGTCTGAAAATAAAATGTTGTGACAAAAACATTGGTCATGCAATAGGGGTTTCCAAACTATTTGACTTACATATCCATAGCAATGTTAGAATATATCTGTGCTCTCTTCATCCATTTAAAGAGATATTAAAGAATATGCACCACATAATGTTTTATGCTATGGCAGTGATATAATACTTACAATAACTTTAAACATTAAATACAGAACCGCAATTTTAAAGTGGAGAACCTTAAGTAATGACTTTAGCCTCTGACATACTTTATTTACATGTGTAATAGACTTTAATAAATGTTTTTTGACTTGATTCTCTCAAAAATAGAGTCGGCTGATATTCACCATCATCAGATGAGGCGTTGCTGTCGCCACATTCAGTTCTGATTTCCTTTAGTATTCGTCGCACTCTTCGCCTGACCCTTTGTTCATGCATATCATCACGAGCCTGAGCGGGCAACTTCCGTTTAATCGGAATATCTGGGCCGCTGCGGGCCGCTAAATCCAGGAGCTCCTAAACCATACAAAGATGCATTCTTTCAAAATAGTTGACAGACATTATTTATTTTGTACTTGATAAATAAATCCTTCTGTCATACCTTCCTGGACACCAGGATCTGCTTCAGAAGTTTTTGGTAGTACTGCTGCAAAGAATTCAAACTATTTTTTCGTTGGGACTTTGCACAGAGCTGTCTGTACTTGACCACCTCAGGGCTGAAGTGTCCATCTGAAAAAGAAAGTCAAACAAAAAGTGCTTTTACAAAACTGTTTAAAGGTTAACTGATCAATCAGTTATAGAAAAGATAGGCAGACCAAGACACCCATTTTAAAAAACATTGTGAACATTGTGAAAGCTTAGTACACACAAGTTTAAGTGCCCAAAAAAAATGTACTTTTTTACTAGTAAGAAATCTATCCAAAGAACCTCACCAAATGTGCCTGGTGTGAAAGTCATTTTACATACCTCGAAAGAGCTTTTGTGAAAGATGCAAAGGATTCCCAAAGCTAAAGTTCTGGTTGTTGAAGAGATTACTGATGGTATTGTCCTGCTCTGCGATATTGTTGTTAGAGAATTGTGGCAAAAATTGACGAAGGTGCTGCTTCTGGTCACCTGTCAGCACTTCAGTCCAGGTGCTTTCACTCAGTACTGAGAAGAATATTTCAGGCTGCAGGCAACAAATTGCGGACAGTATAAATCTCTCTTACAATTATAGAAATTTTGAGGAGTCAAACACTTTTGGGTTATGGTCTACTTAAAATTCTGAACGATTCACTGGCAAAAACATGTCCGCATTACCACAGAAATAGGCGTGCTGTTCTTTATAAAACACAGATTTCAGTTGTACTTACATCCTCAAGCAGATCCTCTGGTAGGTTAACTCGACTGTCTCCCAACATGCACGCCTCACTGACTTGTCCATTATTCCTTTCCCCAGAATCTAGAGGGTCTGTAAGCATATGATCAAGGGTATCCATTCTTCTTTTCCCTTTCAATCTACAATGGGCAAAGCAATTGACAAGGAATCCAAAAGTAAGCAGATTAGCATAGTTGTTCATTCAAATATATTGCGTTGCTAATTACATGTTTCCTCTGGTATTTTGGAATTACAACCTTTTCCAACGACTATGTTCTTTAGATATATTGATGTCTGTTTGTAATACCATATACTAACGCTTATTAGCAATCCCCACTCCTAGACACTGACTCACTCAGCTGTTGCAACTTTGCTAGTTAGCTTGTTAGCTGTCAAAAGATAAGTACAACATATTCGTATTTCTTCTCATAAAATTTCTGGCTGGTCGCATACAGCTTCAATGAGCATTCCGCTAGTAGGGACATTCATTGGAAAAGTAGCCATCGTTAACTTTGGATCAGAACTCGAGGTGCTCCACACATGTAAATTATTGTTTCACGTTCAAATATTCTTCCGGGCACTAAGGTAAACTACATATTTGTTCTAAGCATATTCCTTACCTGAAACATGTGTGGGAGTCAGGGGTTGGACGACAACTGTGCAGTATTTGCAGTGGAACAAATAGAGAGAAAAGAAAGGCCTCAATTAAATTTAGATTTATTTGAATCAACGAATCCTAACAAATAGAAGGATTAATAACATCGACGTACATGCAGCCATTTCCGTTCCTTCCACCAAATTATTCGTGTGAACACAGTGTAAAAGGTTCCGACGACAATATTTCAAATACATTATTGTATTTAACTATAACTAAATGTTTTCAGTATCCGTAAAACAAATAATAATAGATATATAATACAATAAATATTTCTATAAATAATTTTAGGAATTTCAATAAATATCTGACACATTCAGCAATATAACCAACATAATTTTTGCTGCAATGTAGCCACACAGACTGTAATGTAGGCCTACAGTGTTCTTGTGATGATGTAAATTACTTACAATATTATTATTAGTTATAAGTAATGCAAAAAGAATAACTTAAAATGATGTAGACGAACACCCAGAAATCCAATAAAACGTTTTAATAGTCACATTCCATTAGCCCAGGCAAGTAGTATCACCTCTATATAATGTAAACCCCTTTTAATTTATATACTGATGCCCGTGTATACCACTTTTGTTTAATTCAAACAATTAGGCAGATTAAACATTGACAAAAATACAAATCTAAAAATGTATTTGCAATTTGCACAGTTTATAGCCTTGAAATAATGCAATTAAATGGCTAAAGTTGTAATTGTTAATTTACTAATCGGCATGAGCTGTTGGTGACCCTGACGTGAAAATGTTGCTACTTGACTGTCATTTGCTTATGACACAAACATGTCAGTGGTATTATGTAACCCATAGAAACAAACTGTGTGCTGTATAAACGTACTATATCAATGAGCCTGCCAAGTGCCAGAGAACCTGCACATTATGCACATGACAATTAAAAGTCACCAGAACTCGTGTCTCAACAAACAACCCAACGATTGAGCAATGTGAGGTGTGGCTTTTTTCGCACACAGTAGTGAGAGTCAAATTTGCAAGCATGCATGATCTCAACCATACTATATTTACAAGCAGCAACATAACAAAGTCTACTGCCTGTTCTCAATCAGACAGTTAGAGTACCAAAGTCTGAATGGTGTCAAGTGTCCACTGCTTTCCATACATTTTTTGGGCAGCTAAAAGTCTCAGAACACAGAAAGTACCCAAAGTAAAGAGTCAAAATCCGAAAGAAAACCATGAACAAATGAAATGTTTGTGCTTTTAGTAAGAATGATCATCCTGTAACATAAACAGGTGTACACGATTTAACAAACTATTGAAAAGCATAACAGCATCTCTGGATATTATTAAACGTGCACATTTCTCGTTTAATTTCCTCATGCAAAAAAAGTGAACAAAAGGTGTTACCTTGAGCATTTTTATGATGTCAAAAGCAAAGAAATAAAATAATAAATAGAAAAGGTCTTTATAGTGAGAATTCACCATTTCAAGACGAATGCTGTACATTGTGAAGAACATGTAAGTTTTAAGCACTTGAACTTTGACCCACAGCCTTCAGTCTGTCTCAGTGTTGTCTTTGACCTCCGTTGCAAACCTGATTTCCAGTCTGTTACACCCCAGTTTTTTCTTTTATCCAATCACGATATTTGGTGACACGGGTGTAGACACCGGGCTTGTTTCTGCGAGCACAACCATCACCCCAGCTCACCACTCCAGCCAAGAAGGTACGTTCATTTGAGTCTATCGAGGACAATGGGCCTCCAGAGTCTCCCTGAGACAAGTAATGAACAAAAAGACAGCATTAGCCATCCACAATCTAGCCCCTCCATACCTGTCTGACCTCATTCATATTAACACTCCCACCCGGTCCCTCAGATCTACCTCCTCCATCAACCTGATCGTCCCCCGAATTCGTCTGTCCACCATGGGATCGCGAGCCTTCAGCTGCTCCGCACCACGTCTATGGAACTCCCTCCCCCCTGACATCAAAAATCTGGACTCAATTTCCTGTTTCCAAAACCACCTCAAAACCCATTTGTTTAGGCTGGCTTACTGTCCCACGTGATGCTTTTTTAATGCTCGATTGCAGGCTCCATGCCTTTTTAGTTGTATACTACTTATTTTGATCTTGTTTTATTTTATTTATTTGTTTATTTTTATTATTTTTATGAGAACTGTTTTTTATATTACTGTACGGCGACCTTGAGTGCCTTGAAAGGCGCCTTATAAATTCAATGTATTATTATTATTATTATTATTATTACACATGTGCAGATATAAAACTGTAAGTAGAAAATATGGATTTGTAGCTAGGTTACCTGACAGGCATCTACTCCTCCTTTAAAATCTCCGGCACATAACATGTTTGAAGTGATTTGTCCGTCCAACAATGTGTTACATTCCATGTTGTTAAGCACGTGGATCTCTGCCTTTTGCAACACTGGCGATGACAAACCTGGCAGAGTGAAAACACACATTTCACTCTATTAATCACATATGAAACACAAAAAGAAGACTACGTTTAGTCAAAATCTACATCCACACATCTAAAGCTTACCATTCTCTCTGGTGTTCCCCCAGCCAGTGATCCACACAGCGTTACCAGCAGGGAAGTGGTGCGTGGCAGCAGGCAAGCAGATAGGCCAGATGTGCTGGTTCAGTGTGACATTAGTAAGTAGCTCCATTAAAGCGATGTCATTGTCATATGTGTGGGCATCGTAGTCAGGGTGAGAGATGATCTGTTTCAGGCTCTTTGTTATCGTCCACTTGTTGGTCTGACCCTGAACATGAAGTCCGAGGTACGCTTGCCATTGTTCCGGTTGAGAATACCTAATTCAACACAAACTTAGTTTTCCAATTTGAAAGATATTACACAATAATTCCATCTATTAAACATAATATGTATGTATATATATATATATATATACATACGTATACTGTATGTGTATATATATACTGTAGATGTATATACTGTATATACACTGTATAAATATATACATATATATATATATATATATATATATATATATATATATATATATATATATATATATATATATATATAGTTACATTTAAATTGGTGAGTAAATACCTGACTAGGTCGTTATCCTGCACACAGTGGGCAGCTGTGATCAGCCACTGATTATTGATGACTGAGGCTCCGCACACATGACCAGTACCACGGATATGAAGACTGACCTGCCAGGGCCACTCTCCTTCACTGGAAATCTGACCGCCTACAATTTGAAAGCTTCTGTATTGCCATTTTCCACACTCTGCTCAGACGCACATACACAGCAGGGGGAGGGGGGGAAAGTCACACTGTTGATAGTGAAGTACAGCCAATACAATGTGAGCTGTGACGGGATGTAGTCATACTTACGACAGTTTGTCTCGTCAGAGCCATCCTCACAATCCTGTTCACCGTCACACTCTGGGTTCAGTTTACTGATACAATTGTTGTTCTTACACTTGAATGTGTATTCTGAACATTGCTCCAGTACCTGATCTGCACACAGTGATTTTTTTTATATAATGATGAAAGATGCAAGTCATTTCATTCATTTATAGGTCTTCTAAAACATGGTAATGCGTTATGCGTTGCTGCCACTTTGCATTTCCTTACATGTCTTACACATAGATTCATCAGAGCCATCGTTGCAGTCATCATGTCCGTTACATTTCTGTGTCTTTAGAATACAATTCCCATTTAAACAAGAAAATTCTTCTGCAGTACAGTTTTCTAAGGAAGGGATACAATGAAAACATGTGAACGAACTGTAGAAAACAACTAATGCAGAACTCAATGATTATTTATTTTTGCATGAATGAACGCGTAACTGTCTTACTGTAAATTGGTTCAAAAGCTTCAAATTCAGCAGAAAATCCTAGTCCAACGTATGACTCATCAGAATTAAATTTCACCTCGATATTGTTGGTATGGTAAGGGACCACGATGTTGTCTGGCTTGTCACCACAAAGTCTACAACACAGAAGGTCACATGGTTATTACTCAACAGACTTCTATTAGGTGTAAATAATTGTAGAACAAGAAGTAATTTTGACAGATAGGATAGGCGAGGCCATTTAGTGTAACACACTTTTCTATAACGTTTTTATGTCTTTTCTGTTCAACTTGTCAGTAAATACCATTACAACAAGGGAAAGTGAAATATTCCACAGTATACACAGAACCTACTATTTTGTACACGGAGCCAACGCCCAAATATTTTGCTGTGTGCATGTGTCATTACTGCTGGTGCATGTATCAACTTAAGAGGTTGTGCAATGTGTCATTGCTAACCTTTAGTTTACTTGTTATCGAAGTATTATATGAAGTATACATTTTTTATTTTCAATAATGTCTCTATTTACTCCTGTCAATTTTGTTACCCCTGAATGTTGTCTTATTTTGTGTCGTATGATGTATTCATTTTTCACTTCGCCTTTCACTTAGAAAAGGTTCTGTATAAATACACATTGTCAATGAATGGTACCATTCTATCCTAAACTCATTCCAAGGCTTTAAACTAATCTGAAGGTATCAAGGGGACAAATTCAGCTGTCATAGCATGACACATGCATGAGCATAGATTTCCCTGTGGGATTGGGAGGTCACTGTAGCTGGATTCAGAAATTGGCTTCTATGTTAAATGAGCATTCAGAAAAAAATTTAAACCTGTAAAATATGGTAAAATAAACAGATACAGTTGGCACACATCTCATTATTCATGCTATAAAAATATCGATCAAATATAACAAAAATGTATTATGGGACTTTGCTTGACAGTTGCTTGTACAGAATGTTTTTTGGGGTACTTGCATGAGGCGCACTGATTTTGATATTATGGTTTTCTCAGTAATTGAGTGTGTGCAGCAAGAGAGGAGAGTGCGCTATCTTTTGTTTTGTTAATTATATCATTACATCCGTATACATTTTATGATTAGCAATGGCACCAACCACAAAGCCTCCTCATGCGCTGTCGTCACAGATAATTAGAAAAAGGGGCACAGCTTGAGCCATAGTTTTTGTATCTACGCATTACCGATTATTAAGGATTATTAACTAATATGAATTATGTCATATATGTCAAATAAGCACTTACTTGTTGCCATTGATCTCAACGTAATCCTTGGGACACATATCATTGCTCTGTCCAGGCTCAAACATAGAAAACCTCTTAAACTGAACTTTCACAAACTTCCCTTTTGGGACCTGAAAGAAGCATAAAGAAACATTGAGTTGGTTTTCATTGGACAAAAGCCATACATAGTTGTAGAATTTTACAGTAATATCAAATGTACATACATTCATATAAACGTTCTCATGATACCTCAATATTCCAGACACACTGGATAAGTGGTGGGTAATGTGAAGGAAAGCTTGGGGATGTGAACAGTCCATTGAGTCCAGCCAATTTACCACCGCATTCTAAGTGAGGAAATAAAGCCCAAAAACAAGAGATTTGATTGATTGAGGACAGAAAGCCATAAAGGGATTTGTACTGATCTTCGTGATTACATTATCAGTTCTCTAGAACCTTCGTGATCATGTTATCAGTTCTCATAGTACCTTGACTCTCAAAAGGAATCTGAGAGTAGCTGGCCCTGAATCCCCGAAAGTTGTCCTCTTTGCTGGTGACCAGTGTCAAAAGCATGAAGTTGCTGGAGGAGATGAAAGCCAAAGGTTCCTTGGATTTCCAATTTCCACACTCCCTAAACATAAATAAATCAAACTTGATTTGATTGACAATCTTACACTAAACAGATACAGTTGGCACACATCACATTAGTAATAATATAACTACCTTTATATAGCATTTAACTGTTTTGCAAAGTATTTTACAACAGCACCATAATTTGCCCACAACACAGTTACAAGGTATTAAACAAAAAAGGTAAACAGATAAGAAATAGAAATGAGGTTTGTGACTATTCATCAATCGAAGTACAATGTATATCTATATCATAAGTTCAAGCAAAGCAGTGAGATGTGTCGAATTGTAAATGTACTTAGGACTGTTACTCACTCTGCCATGACATTCTTTTCAATAGGGGCCAGAGAGTTATACACTTTGATGAAGTCTTTCTCACAGTCTTCCTCGAGGTTAAACGCGTCAAATTGAAGTTTGAGCCTGTAACCAGGATCCGCTCGCAGTCTCCACTCCAAGAATGTGCTTGGCGTGTATGGAGAATCAGGAAAGCCAGGTGTCTGTATTGTGCCCGTTGTACTGTCACGCGTGTTAAGGGAATATGACTTACGTACTGATGTAAACATAAAAACAGAGGAGTCAAGAAAGCTCATCTACATATTTCTAACATATTTTTTTTGAGATAGCTAGATACATTTATGACAGAGAAAAAAGTGGTTCTTACCATTAAACTTGGTCTTTATCATACGTGCATCTAAAGCTGTGAAATTCAGATAGGTAATTGTAACAAAAAAAGATCAGGCACATTCAACGTTTTTAACTAAAAACTGTCAACACCTGTTTAGTTTTGGTGGTTTTCAGCATGCTGCATACTTAGAATTAATTAACAAAAAAAATCTGAAATGAACCACAACTTTCTTAAAGTGACAGTGCTATACCAACTCTACTTTTAAATTAAATGCTCTTAAGAATTTGGTAATAATGAATTAAAGAGACCCCACATCTTTCAGTTGCAAAATCATTTAAACGCATAAAAGAGTCCACATCCTAGAGTAAAGTTAACATTCTGGCATTGTACCTCCAGACATCAAATTATTGACTTGCAGCCTGTTGCCACCATGACGTCCCATTAAGCGGCCTTGTTGCGCGCCTAATACTTGGTCCATTGAGCCAATCGCTTCATCCACCGAAGACTCCAGACGTTTTGGAACTTCAAACTCCGATATGTAGTAGGCCACAACACTATCTCGACTGCCATCATATCCTTCACTACCGACGGCATAACAATAAAAATCATTAAACATTGAAGCATTGTTTTGATTTTAAGGAGGCTGTTTGGTGGTGGGTACAAACAATAAAATAATACCTGAATGCTTGTACTGTGGATCCAACAAAATGTTTGGAAAGCTGTTCATTTTCCGAATAGATATTTTTCAGCTAAAATAAATAAAAATCCATGTTACAAATAGTAATTATATAGCAATAGTACGCAATTATTTCTTTTTTTTTACTATATGACTTAGATTTACATATTTAATTCTTACCTGTTTGGACGCTAGCGAGGCCAGATTTAGGAACTGTTTACTGTCAGGATCCTCATAGGACTCTTCATATGTTTTGTCATTAATGCTCAATGAGCCACTATAAGACTTAGTTACTTTTTCCTCACTATCTGTAAAAAGAAGTGAGAATGAAGAGTATGGAGTGACTGTTCAACTCATCGATTTCATTCTTACACTTATCATAGGCCAATATAGACGCAGTCTGTGGATTTTGTGCTCTTTTTAAACTAAAGCATTATGAAATGGGATTAAATGCATCCCTTTTGGAGGATGCTGCCATCTGAAGTAATCATAAACTGATATTATTGACCCAATTTGAGGATAAATTACGTCTTAAATTAGGGATTTTACAGTTTAACACCATGTCAGTATAACGTTGTTCTAAATAGTTATAAAGTTGCAGTACTTTTCCAAGTTTTGTTTCGAGACTGTCTAAATGCCACTGTTAACTCAAATGTCATACATCTGTACTCCTCAGTCTTAAACAAGTATAAAATAATAACACTCTGAGTTTGGTGGAAAGGCATTTCATTTTTTACTTTTAAGAATCACTTTTGTAATGTGGATATCACAGACTGCCAATCAAAAAAAAAAAAACTCAAACAAATAATGATTAACATTATGTCCATACATAATTAAGCCCGTCAGTATAAAGGCCAAAATTAATTTTCAAAAGTCAGATCTGTTCTGCGGAATATGAACTTGCGGACACCATTTATGTATGTGTTGCATAGTATACTAGGTCAATAGCTCTACAGCTTATGTAGCTGGTTGTTACTCTGGTATGAACATTTTGTTTAGTAATAGTAAAAGAGACATGGATGTTGGTCAGAACAAGTGATAAGATGATGGACTTATACTTACAGTGGAAATGCCAAACTAGCAGCCCTGTGGTAAGGGCAAAGATGCCTGCTAATGCAGCAAGTCCAAATCCAAAGTAACACTTCTTCTGCTTCTTCTTCCTACGGCGTTTCTTCTCAAGCTTGCGATGGTCTGCTGCTTGTAGCAACTGGGCGGCAGTTTCCGAGTCCTTATCCTACAATTGATTTTCAATTTAAAGCAATAATACAGTTGGACAAACAAACATAACAGAATATGACACTGTAAAAAATCTAATTTAAATGTCACATGGATTATTTGAATCTCATATGACACATTAGTATACCAGCACAATAAATAAGACACTCTACTCATGGCAAGCCAGGATGAGCCAAATTCAATATTTTCATAAATACACACACTTCTAGTACACATCAATAAAACTTGTGGAGTCATCAATGCAGTTGAACTGAAAATGACAGGATTGTCTCATTTACATTGTTCATGACCTCTTTAACACTTCGAAAAATGTTGTATGTCAAGAACATTACTAGAGGTCTTGTGAAAGTGTGCAGCGCCCAATGCAGGGGTTGGGCCAAAAAAATTAAACAGAATTAAAGGCATGGATGGGTTTGGGGAGGGTGTGAACAATGCAATTAAATCTTCCTCGCCCCAAACTGCCAACCTCAATAATAAAAAGGTTGACATGTAATGATGCTGATTTTTTTTGTTGCAGAATGCTATGGTGGGATGATGTATCTTCTTTTTAAGACCTGAAAACAAATGAAGTACATTTGTTTGGCCTTGATACAGAGAGGAGCAAAAAATAAGTAAGATCAGAAACAAGAACGGGAAGTTTTGACATATGTACATACATGATTTAATAACTAAAAAATACCAGTTGTTCCAGTTTTAACCCTCGCTGTATGGAGTAACTCCCTGTTAACAACCAGTTGTTCCAGTTTTCATTATTATGTACAGAAAATGTACTACAGCGCTTTCCTTACCTATGGTGCTGCAGTTTGTGTCTCAGAACACAAGTTAGGTATGGAAGCAATTTTAAAGCCGAACCTTACAAATTAAAACAATGCTGTTTTGATCTCTGGGAAATGCCACTATTAATACCATTCCTGCCTTTCTATATCATTTTTATCTTAAAGGTCACTATAGAGATGAGTAAACTGAGCTGTCTGTTCCAAAAAAGTTATATATTTGTTTAGGTGAAAAATCCTTAAACCAGCTCTAATCTGATGGACCACATAAAGAGATTTCAACAGGACAAATCCCAAGGAACTTGTTAGGATCTTGAGCATGCCTAATTCCATGTAAAAGACCTGAATCCAGAATGTATATCACAAACACCACCATAAACGTTTCGGTATAACCTCAGATCATTATTTTAATGTATGTTTTATGTTTAGATGGAAAATACACACAATAAGAATTATTTGTGTGGTAAAATAAAGTAAAAACATGCCATAAAGTCCATATTAGACCGGAGAATTAAGAGAAAACAGACTGTCCCATCAAGAGTCAGTGAACAGATGGAAAATAAATGTTCGAAGCTAAAGTTAATTCAATGACCACTCCACGTCGCCCCAAACGGAATATTACTCTAAGCATAAAATGTATACGCATAAAATAAAGTACCCGGTGCCCCAAAAAAATGTTTACATTTGAAATTGTTTACATATTAGTTTGATGTGCCAGTTCAAGAAAGTACGACCTTGATATATCCAAAAAGTCTCGCCCATGCCAGTTTCGTTTAACATAACCAAAAAGGGCGACGGCTATTTGTTATCGTTTAGAATACTGATAGGTTGCAGATAGGCACATCGAGGTTTTACTTACATTGTGATCGTTGAGTGGCGCATCCATTGTACCTTTGTGATAAAAAAAGAAAATTGGCTCCTACCATGCGAAAATGTAAACAGTCTTTAAAATATTGTTTTCACTGTCCGTAAGTATGTAGTCCATAAGCACTACCCATCATTGTATTCCAATGATGGCAACAGAAACCGGGAACGAGTTATGCAGGTAATAGCCAACACTTGAAAAAGCTAAGCAAATATAACAAATATTCTTGTTTTTATTGTCTACCAAGTTTGAGTGATTCCTGCCTCACAACTTTCTTGCGCTTAAATGGCGACAAATGGCAGTCTAAAGGTGACAGCACACAGTAGGTGTTCAAACAAGGAAATTATCCTTGCAGTCAAATTCGTCTCGGTGTATATTCCACTGCACGGAAGTCCACAGTTTCCCTTGGATCCAAATCATTCAATTTTATTCAGTTAATTTCGCATTTAATGTATTTCATTTTACATTGTCTCAGTAATTTTTAATGGACAATGGTTTTCATATTTGACAGTGGGTTTACCAGTGTATTTTTTTTTTTTTTTACAGTGTGGTCTGATTTCTATTAACATGTGTAGTCTTGATGGTCATAGCCTACTACATCAAATTTTCTCTCTAGCACATCTGGAGCGTAGATTTGAGATTATCAGCACTAGGGGGCATTGTTATCAAATCAAGTTTTAATGTGTTTGTGTGCATGAGGACTGTTGTTCTGTCAACAAAAACCTCTCGCCTCGCGCCATTAAAGCAGGTTATTTTGTGCAGTATGATTACAGTTTTACAACATCAGCATAATTATATTTAGCTAAAATCATTCAGACGCGCGCTCGATGCCAGAATCGTGTGTCCAGAAAGAGCAGCAAAACACAGAGCACTGTGTTGCTTTCTGTATCAATTACATTTATATTTCCTTCACTTTGAGCCTTGTTATATGACTCGGGGTTTATTCATTTCAGCAAGCTTTTTATGGTATGGTATGGAGTATTTTCCGTCAATCTTCTTCTGACTGCTGGACTATGTGGAAGATTATGTAAGTAACCCATATCAACTATGTTGTTTAATGGTAAAAATGCTAACTCTTACATATATTTGCCAAAATGTATTTTTTATCTAAGAGGGCAGAAACAAGTTTGTTTAACTGGCAGACATTTTTTTTTTTTTTAAACATAGAACTCTCCATCTTTACTGTTTTAAACATACTGACATCCTCATTCCTTCTAAATTAACAATTAAATATATTAAGAAAATATCTTGTTCCATCAAGACAACAACATGACCCTCAAGGCTTTTACTCAAACCTCTGTCATTTAATAATACTTTGTTATTGTGATTCAGACAGTATCCATTGAACTCCTCCCACTTGGCTGAAAAAACACTATATAAATACAGCATCAGCCCTGTCAACTGCACTGTCTGAGAACTTAGTAGCGTCAAAACATGAAGAGATTGGGCTTGGTTGTTCTTGTGCTTCTCCTGATGCTCTCGGCTGGAGAAGGTAGGCAGTGTGTAGCGTTTTCAAACTACAGTACACTCTGCTTTGACTTAGCGATGAGGTCATTTTGGGTAGGCCTTACACTTAATACATTGAATCATCAGTAGGCCAAATGCATTTGTTAGTTTACTTATAGATAAGTTGCCAGATTTGGAATGTTGATTCATAGACAATTATGTGCCTCATACTGTGTGCAAAGTGTAATTAAATAGTGAATATTAGTTTACTTTTAGTCTTGCACATAGTTTGCTTCGATTAATGTGAATAGTCCTCTTATATAGGTTATCCATATCATACAGAAATATGAACAATAGTGTAGACAGACACTGTATATGTTTTGTTTTGCCTATTGTGAATATTGTACTGTTCTTTACAGCGGATGATACAGAGATGCAATATTGGACATGTGGATATAGAGGACTCTGCAGGCGGTTCTGCTATTCCCAAGAGTATATTGTTGGTCACCATGGTTGTCCACGCAGATACAGGTGTTAGATTATCTCTTAGAATGAATGCAAGCTAAACATACCCACGATGATTCATGACAAAAGAAATTGTAATGTCATTATTTCTTATTAAACAATGCTTTGTTGACTCAAGCGTGTAAGGTACCAGATGAACTTCATAACTTTCTTTTCAATCTTCACAGGTGCTGTGCCATGCGGTTTTAGCAATTATCTTGAGGACATAGAAAAAACCCAGACTGATCTACTTCCAATATCCATTCTTCTGCTTAGTTGCAATACATGGATATAGGTATATTACTCACAGTGATGTGCGCTGCATATATTTTGTCTGATTTGGAGAGCGAAAAACGCACAACCCTTGTCATTTTCTGCAGTGCTTCCTATTAATGAAACCAATGCATTGACAAACTGGTTTTGCACTGAAAATAAATTGCTTGCAATAAATTCTTAAAAATAGTTAAGAGTTTGTTCTTTGATTTATTTATGCTTTTTTAGGCTTTGATCATCTTACCTAAGATGTGTAGTTTGCATTTTGTCAGTGTCAGATCAAAAAGTTGTATATCTCCACAAAACTTAATTTGATAAAAGATGTCAGATTTTATGATTGATAACCATTTAAGAATCAAGGACAATGATGAGTTACAGGGTTCTAATTTGAGACTGATGATATGTTTGTTTGTATTTTTTACTAATCCTTCATTGCCCATTTGGATCAAGCTGTCAAGTTTGTTTGTCTGGTGTGGAATTCTTTCCCCCCTGCATTCTATCACTACAAAACAACAGTCAAGTGACCCAAATAGCTATGACGGAATGAAGCTTTGCGAATGAAGTGTTTGCTATGTTTGGATTGTGGTCAAAGGTCAAACTGTGCTACCAGCAATTGGTAACAATTTTACATTGTGGACCATAAAAAGAAAATTGTACATTTCCAGAAACAGACTTTGGGCAGTATGCACTGCATCATTCAAAGATGGTTAAAGTATTAATGTTTTTTCACACACAATAGGGAAATTTAAGAAAAATAGATACAGAAAAATAATTTGTTACTAGGGTTTAAATCTGATAGATCACTCCCAATAATACGAGTAGAATAACTTAAACAGGCTCAAAACCACGTCAGTAATTAATTTTCTCTGTCACGAAGGGAAACATTGGGAGTACAATGAGAGTTGGTGTTTGAAGATGGTTTGTGGTTGGCCTGGTGAACCAGAGGTTAAAGGCATGGACGTTATCCGTAGACATGTGCCACTGCATTGTGGCATTGTATTGTGTCGTCTGGGTTATCGTTCTATCTTTGTACCTCTACCGCTATTCAGTCAGGGCAGCGTGACCCAGCCACAATGGGGTAAACCCCTACAAATCTGTTTACATGAGGTTTTCTATTACACAGTTATATCACAGCAAACCACTGAGAGATCACAGTAGGACTGTTAAAGAAAAATACTATGTATAAACAATTTTGGACCATTATACTAAATTACCAATACAATTACAAAAAGCCACAAAGATTTGAATTAGATAATATAACAACTATTGTATTCAAATTAATATTTTACTGCGTTTAGCCTAAACTATGTGAGTTTAGTCTAGTATTGAATTAAATTGTTTAGTTTTTTAAATTATTTTAACTAATGGGAACAATCTATACTGGCTGACTTTACTCGGTGAAGATATCACTAGGAGCCTCTGAACAACCATAGTATACCCCTCGACTGGTTTCAAAACAATGTCAACTCTGACTCACCAACACTTTTGTGTAATGCCCAACCAATCAGGCCTCTCAAAATCAGGCTAGTAAGAAACAAAAGCAAATACATTTCTGTTTTGTTAGTTTACTCCAAGAAGTTACATTTCGATGACCTCCACCAAACTGCATTAATTCCGTCATATAGCCTACTTACAATAAAGGATCCTCAACTGGAGAGCTTACATTAATCAATTTACCTGTTATATTTAATGCAAAAAGTAATATGGGTTGGTCAAAAAGTACAAAATTCAGAATGTTCAGAATTCAGATTACTTGTGCCCTGTTACAAAACAACACTGTTTCCAACAGGCCTATCCAACCTACTCAATAGGAAGAAAAATAAACTTTTAAAGTCGTTTAAAGTTTGACCTTCATAGAACATATGTTTGCTGAGCAGCCATTGGGATTTGTTGTACAGCTTGTATGACATAGATGTATCATCAAAGCATGGGTTTCAATAATTAATGTTAGTTCACTTTAATGCAGATAAACTTTTACTATTACTGAAAATCCCCAGATTTAATAAAATTCCCTGTACGGAGCATCATATGTTGCAGTGCAGTCATTGGGTTTAGGCTCTGTCTCCGTCTTGTTTTGCAACTAGTGTGCAGGACTACCATTCAACAATTAGATCGACATCAAAACGTAAACAATATATATGATTTTGTATTTATAAAAAAAGTGGGCTGGAATTTAAATACCTCACACCTTTATGCAATCAGTTGTTTTCAAATTCACTCCCATCCGCTAGATGGCAGCCTGGGTTGAAGCCTGGCTTAGATTTGAGTCTGAAAAGTCTCCGACGTTGTTGTGGTAACTGGTTAGTTTTTGAAATGGATGAAATATATTCGGAGACGGTTGATGAATGGTTCATCGACTCTCTTAAAATGTGAGTGTTAAGTATTATTATTTGGCTGACATTCCATGTTATAATACTTGCAGCTATTGAGATCTAAATGCCAAAGAAACATTATTGAGTAATGTTGTGAAACTGATAGACTGTGGTGCTGATGTGCTGTACCCGTCCTTAGTTTTGTACACAAACTGGGACTACAACGTTAATATCTCCGTTTGACACTTTGTATGTCTGTTGTTGATAAACAAATTCTTCCAACAAGTTTAATGTTTCACAATGTTCCAGATATAAGGATCTCCACGTGTATCAACTCGAACAACCTACGAGGGTATTAGAGTGGACAGCAGGAAAAAGTGAGTGGGCCTACTTTAATTTAGGCTAGTGTGAATAGAAGATACAATAAACTGCGTCGATGACTGTTTACAATTTATGAGTGTGATGGTTTATGATTTGCTTTGAATTACTTAGAATGGACCCTATGCTACGTGCTAATCTGGGTTAAGTAGTTAATGACTAGGTTTAGAATGAAGGGGTGCAATAAAAAACAATGTTTTATGATAATATTTATTTAAATAATAGACAACTTTTATTATGTTTTTTTCCTCAGCTATTTGTGTTGCAGGTTACAGTACATCGAAAAATGAAATTTTAGAATTGCTTTTACCGCTGAAACTTTTTGCAGATGAGAAAAAGGTAAAGACAATGGAAAAGTGTACTTTCATAATAATGTGGCGGTTTAGATTTTGTTCATTTGAATGTCACTGACCTCCAATACTCTTCTGTTGTTTCTTCTCAGGGTCTTTGTGCACAGCGAGATTTCAAAGTGATCAATGGAGGTTTCACAAATGGCCCTGTTACATGCCTTAAACACATTCCAGGAACAAGGTATTTATTACACTTTTAGACAGACATAAGATTCATACCCCAACCCGTTCAGCAATGATTTAATTTAAATAAATCGATTGTTTTCTAAAACATTATTACACTATTACATTATTACTTTATTACATTATTTTAAATAACAGTGTTTTCTGAAAAAGGTGTGTTGTTTCCAATGATGGCATCAGCTCCAAACTGCAAGTATGGGACATAGGAGGGGAGGGCAATGGTGAGAGCTTTTCAGAAATATATGTTCAGTACAAGTCCAGATGAAGCTGTATATTGTTATTACAAGAAAGGGTCTTAGGTCACTATGGCTATTGCAGATAAGCCTATTTGCTGTTTTCATTTGAATGCTGTTAGGTCTCATTTTAGTGTTTGCTATTAATAGATGTGATCAAGAGGAGAGCAAACTGCATTGAGTCTACAAGTGTGTCAGAGAAAGGTAGCAAGATTGCTGCTGGATTATCCTCAGAACCTAGAGTTCTTCATGGATCTGAAATCAGAGATATTCAACTGACTGATCTGTCATCAGGAAAATCTCTCTATGCAATAGGTAAACTATTGTTTTTGCTGGAAGATTTCTTTTTTTCACACGGTTATGGTTTATAAATTAGAGTTCATACATCTTTTTTGTTTTTTTCTCGATAGGAACTAATACTTCAGACTTGCTAAGTTCCTTGAAGTTTGTGGAAGACAGTGTGTTTGTTGCTTGTTCTTGTAATGGGGACCTCTATGTGGGAGATACAAGGACAAATATGGTTCCTCATCTCACGAAAGCCGGAAAGAGTGACGCTTCCTACTGGTGCATGGACGTCTCTACACATCTGTTACCTTCAAACCCGACCTCCAGCAGTGTTGCAATGCTGTCTTCATCGTGCCAGGTCCTGGTTTCTGATCTGAGGGACTTAAGTAGCCCTGTTCGCCAAGCCCAACTGCCTATCCAGTGCAATAGTTTTAATCATGACTTTTTGAATGTGACATGGGCACCAGTGTTGGACAACTGCATAGCTGTGTCAGGTAGGCAACAATCCGTATTGTCAGTTTCACAACGGTAGAGCCATATTTACTGTCCTTATTTACATGTCCACCCTAAAAACCTGTGGTCCAAATGATTGTCTCTTGATTTATTTTGATTGGTTCATTTGTTTGATTTGTAATTTGCGTTTCAGGTTTTAATGGAGTGGTGCAAATATTTGACACTACTGCATGGAGTCCAGAGATGAAGGAAGTCCAACCTCTCTTTGAACACCAGGGCCATATGATGTCCCCCGTATCTCACTGTCCGCCGGCTTTGATCACATCGCATATATGGCACCCAAGTCGGCGGCAGACTGTCATCTCTGCAGCCACAGATGGCTCTGTTCATGTGTGGGACTGGGTTGACAAAAGGGCTGCCTGTTGCTGACATTAAAAACAACTTTGTTTAACATTACCCCAAATGTAGACCAAGACATCTCTGATTACAAGTTTAGAACATACTACTGGTTTAACCGTCCTGCATCTGCATTTATACCCACTGTTGAATGCACATTTTTCAAAAGGTATTCTTCAAAATGTAAGTATACAAAAACAGCTTGGCAAGAGCTAATTGGTCTATTTAGTCATCCAATGAGAGTGGAACAACGCGTGGCTACACAACAATCACAATATCTCAGGTATCTTCCTGCTGCCATATTTATTTCCTCTAAAGGCCTGTTGTGTTTATGGATATGCTGCTGGGTATTACAGTAGAAAAGTAGGGATTCAGAATGTTGAAAGAAATGTTGAAATTGGATGTGTTTAAACATTAGTACTTTAAGTTCTAGAATTACTTTTCAGTGCCTGCCAGATGTGTTAATGTTAATTCTATTTGAAATGTGTACTTACATCTGGAGCCCAGTGAGAAGCAGAAAAGATTGCACACCACATTTTTATACCAGTGCACATTTTATTAATTTGTTTGGTTTCATAGTTAGTTAATTACACATTTTCGCTTTTTTTTTACGTGTGTTTGATATTGTTTCAGTCAAAAACTCCATGTAGGTGCAAATCAAAATCTAGCATGTAGGTTTTAATAAAACATGGTGATTAAACATGCATTTGTTAATAGAAGGGTATAGCCATTTGAGGACAATTTGTTTTTATGAAGTACTCAACGTTTCTAAATACATTATTTTGTTGACAATGTTTCCATCAATGCTTTTTTAAAAGTTTTTTTTAATAATACAGAGGTATTTCAGTACCAATTCTCACAGTTAAAGATTTACAGTGTTGGTGGTGTAATAATTACAATATCATAAGTCTCTCTTATCAGTGGCCTGCATGACATCGGTAAGGGTAAAATACACAAACGCAATCTGCTCGAGCTCACTCTCGTTCCCACATTCCATTAGGCAAGCAAAGTGCTTAGTGTTGTCACTGTAAGCCAGGTCTGAGTAACCACTGGGTCCCTTGTTGATTATCCAAGGGTTACCCCAACCAGACGGGTCCTCTGGGGAACAATTCAGATACACTCCCAAATCTTTCCTTTCACTCGCAGACGTCGGGTGGCTATAGAGAATCCACGTTTGCATATTTGCTTGAGAAGGAAAACTAATAACACTGCCTTGGCAACCTCGGCCGGTTTCAACAAGCTTTTGAGCCAAACGAGGTTTATCGAAATCAAACCCACCAGTCGTGCTAAGAGCTTCCACTCTATACCCTCCTGTGTTTCGGGCATTGCAATAGAGATGGCTGCTGCCTTTATGGTTTACAATCTCTGCCATTTCACATTCCAGTGATTTTCTTTCAAGCATTTTCCCAATTTGCCAAGTTTTGCCAAAGTCATCGCTGTAGATTGAAAGTGCATACGGGCACACTGCAAAAGGGTTAGGGATGCATACCCATTTACTGTGTACATAGTAGGCATAAGCTGGAACAATCAATCTTCCACTATTCATTTGAATGCCGTGGCCTGGCCCAACAGCGAAGGTGGCCCAATTTTTTGTGCTTTCGCCAGTCATACTTTCTGTTAAGTCAGTCACTTGAGTCCAGCTCTCACCTTCATCTTGGCTTGAGACATAGCACAAACGGGCCTGGTTTTTACCTGTAAAGATCTGCCAACACTCTGAGGTGTTGCCATAGACACAGATGAAAAACAAAAACAGTGTTTTGCTGTTCTTCTCATACACCGGGCATGGGTTCATGGTGCGATGATTTGGAAGAGATGCTGTTGGCAAGTCCTTAGTAGGTGACCACTATTAGAATATGAAAAATGTGTGAAGCACAAGTATTACAAAAGCAGAATAGATTGTTTACAGTCTAAATTTGGTAGATGCCCCACCAAACCTGTAACGATAGCTGTAAATGGGTTTGATCATCACCTGAATAGATCCACCATGTAATGCCCCTCGCCTCAAGACAAGGTTTTCAGCATCATTGTCTGATGCAGACTTCCGCTTCTCTGCAAAAGCCAAAAAGGTATTACTGTCCTTCAAATGGATGAGAGCAGGGATTCTGTAAGTTGTCCCAGTAGGCTCCCTCTCAAACAAAGTAGTTTTCAAAGGTTCATTCCCAATTCTGGATGGTCTATTGTCCATTGTTTAACTACTTTTGATGCAATACTGACAATTTGTTCTTATGAATCCCTAGGAAATGGGATTTGCTGCAAAAACATGTCATATAAACAAAAAAGTAAGGGTTAGGCCTATTTATACCCAACTAGGCGGTTTAAGTGCAATGTCATAACTGATTACAAAAACAAATTGCATTGTAAAAGAGATGTGATTATCAGTAGCTGTGGTAAATAATTAGAGGTACTTGCTTTTCAAAAAACCTTGACAACAGGTGTAACTCAGAAACACCTATGTTGTACTTATCTCCATGCTGTAACTCCATGACAGTAACAGTGAATGGGCAGCTTGGACTTTGTCTATGTGTTCACAGCTCCTAACAGTTCACAGTTCAACACATTTTATTGACAGTACTTTTGTTGGTTATATATGTACCAAGAATTATAACCAATGGCTTTTTTAAATATTATTTCATTTATAGTGTCTTTGTCTATCTAATGTCTCTCTAAAAATGAAAAAAGAAAATAAATAAATAACAAATCATATCCATAATACAGCTTATGTGTTATAAACCAAAATAGGCCCAATTATTTTTAGGCACTAGGAGTTCGATTACAGCAGAGGCCACCAAAATCTAGCAATTTCTCTGACAAACCTCAAGCTTTTGTTTGTCAAGTTTATTTGTTGTCCAGCCATTTACAGTAAGCTAATAATGTATAGCTTCTTTTTTTTTTTTTACTTCTCTGTATAGCAGGCAAGATCACACAAGGACGAGGTGTGGTCACAATAGTGGTAGTATTTAGCGTACTTGGCATTATTCCTTGTAATCTAGACAGAAATAAACAATTCGTAAATACAGTAGTTCAAACATTATTCTCTCTTGTCTTATCCATGGCTTGCATGACGTCACCAAGAGTAAACAACGCAAAGGCAATTTGTTCAAGTTCACTGTCTTTCCCACATTCCATTAGGCAGCCAAAGTGTATCATGTTGTCAGTGTACGCTAGGTCTGAGTAACCACTCGGCCCTCTGTGGAGGATCCAAGGTTGGTCCCATCCAGATGAAAGGAGGGGGGAACGATTCAAATACACTCCCAAGTCCCTCCTTTTGGATCTATGAGTAGGGTGGGTATAGAGCAGCCAGGTTTGAGAATCTGCGGAAAACAGAGATGTTGCATCATCAACGCAACCGGCAATTTTATGATTTGAAGCAAATTCAGGGGCCGGAAAGCCAACCACACTTCCTTGGCATCCATGGTGTGGCTCAATAAGCTGTGGAGCCAAGCGGGGTTTGTCAAAATAAAAGCCACCGCTTTCACTTAATGCTTCCACTCTATGGCCTCGTTTGTTCCGGGCATTGCAGTAAAGATGACTTCTGCCCTCACGGTCTATAATCTCTGCCATTTCACATTCACATGACAGCCTTTGCAGCATTTCGCCTACCTGCCATGTCTGGCCAAAATCATCACTGTATATCGAGAGTGCATACGGCTGCACTGTATATGGCACAGGTAGGGAGAAACATCTAAAAGAAATATAGTACACATAAGCTGGAATTATCAGTCGTCCATTCTGCAGTTGAATTCCGTGCCCTGGCCCAACGGCGAATGTGGCCCACCTTTTGACACTTTTTCCAATCACAATATCTGTCAAGTCTTTCGTCTGACTCCAGCTTTGGCCTTCATCCTGACTGGTGACATAACACAGACGAGCCTGGTTCTTTCCTGTAACTATTTGGCGATGCTCCGGGCTGTTGCCCAAAACGCAGATAAAAAACAGGAATAAAGTTTTGCTAATCCTTTCATACACCGGGCATGGATTCATGGTACGGTGTTCTGGAAGACATGCCGTTGATAGTTCCTGAGATGGGGACCACTGCAGATAACAGTAAACATTGAATAAAATACACAAAACAACGACCATTTTAACATTAACTTTAGAGTAACGTTAGATAGATTCCATATTACAACCTTGATCTCAGAATTATAGGCATAATAGTTCGCCAAACCTGAATGGATCCATCATCATGAAATGATCCTCTCCTCATCACAAGAATTTTGGCATCACTGTCAGAGGGAGATGACCTCTTCTCTGCAAAGGCAAAAAATACACGGGTCTCTTTCAGATATATTAGAGAAGGAATTCTGTATGTTATCCCAGATGACTCCTTCTCGAACAGAGTTGTTTTTAAAGGCTGTTTGTTGTATGCATTACTTGACGATTCATTGCCCATGATTAAAATGTTTTTCTAGCCTGTCCTGAAATGTTTCAATACTCAAAGCGATGCACGTTACAAAGCAAGCTAGCAAAATGTTTTGCTAAAGCCAGGCAGCTAAGAGCGATGCTAACTAGCACGGAACTGCAGAGAAGCTCATAAGTGCATTTTGGTGATTTGTTAGGTCAATTGTTGCCTTTTCTAATGTCACCAGGCTGCCCCGAGCAAAGGTAAAAATTATATTTGTGTCCCTTCCCTCTTAATGTCCCCTCCTGACTGTACGGGTACATTCCTAATTTCCTCCACTCTCAATAGGGATGTTATGTTAGAGGAAAGTGAAATACTCCTTTTCGAACAAGAGGGGGCAGTAAGCGGGAGCAAAAAGTGAGTGGCGTTACGTCACCCCGCCTTGCGCGGGCGGAGTCACTCCACTCCACTTCACCTGTGTTTCAGAGAGATGCGCCCGTTAAGTTAAAACTGTCTAAACAACTGTGCAGTTACTAAAATAAAATGAGTATGTTTTTAGTTTCATAAAACCCTTGCCTAAAACGTGCGGCAACTATAAAATCGGTCCAATGAGTCAATGGTTTAACTGTTTCTAGGCCTTCAGTCTAGTGAGTAGTTTAACAACGTGAACAAGAGTTAGGACCTATACTACAGGCAACTTTTTTGTATTATCGCATTATCAATACTTGTCTACAGTTTGCACATTGAAATGTATATGGGAGAACTACCTAAGTACCTTCTCGACTAAAAAAAGTTGAAAGCCCATTACTCCCAACTCCTTGCTTGGTCCAGTCTAATAACTCATAGCGTGGGCCGGAGCCGTGCCCACTGAGCGCGTTGTTTTCAGATCACGCCTGGCGGCAGACACCTTAATTATATTGAATATTGAGACTTAAAGAGAACTGATCTGAATGGCGATTTTTTTAATTCTCCCATTGCCATTGATACAACAAAAAAGTTGCCTATAGCGGCTTTACGTTTCTTTTTCAAGGACGCACATTGTAATTACAAAATCATTTCAAATTTGAAAGCAACTTGCTGGATGTTCTTTAAGTAAAATGAAAAACGAAGGGAAAGTTTGAACTAGTCATGTATTCAGTTCAGTTCAGTAATGAATAATTGGCTAGTAGGCCAACTGCAAGGCTAGTCGGTACTCGGGCGCGTCATCTGCTGGTTGAAACTGAAAGAGTCGTGTTACCTGATGTTGCCAGGATACCGACTGTTTCCTTGAGAATGAGAGCATACTTTTTCGTTCCATTTAGCTAATGTTGGTTTACGTTACAAACGATTTAAAACCTGACTATCGATGCTTTATCTCTGGGAGATGCTTTTTAGCTTAAGTTAGCCAGAGTTAAAAGTTACGGTGTATCTCGCGCCTGCGTCCTTTCAAATGGCTACAGATAACTGCTACAAATTAGATTATGGGGAAAGTTACCCATCCAACTGTTTCCCAATTCGATCATTCATCTATCAAAAAAAAGAAGGTAATATCGTTTAACCTATCTTCAACACTTCCTCATGTGCACATGCAAGATAGCGGTAGCATTTTTGTATAATATGAATGCATATGTGACATGCAGGGTGCAGAATGTTTTGAATAATCTGGGAACCGTCCAAAACAAATAAACATCAAATGTAATTTGCTTTCTAAATATATTTTATACCTACTTCATCAAAACAGTTTAAAACTATAGGGGCAGCCAGGCTTAAACCAGCTTGGTTCACATACGCCCGTGCATACAATCCCAAGGCATAGGCCAAAAATTGTCTGCAGGAGGCATGAACCCCGATCCTACCAACCCTATAATTAATTAATTAATTAATTATTAATTAAATTAATGCCATATGTGCCCTTAGAGCTAGGACCTAGACAATGTTACTTATTTGGTTTGGTTGGGAACTAAAAAGACTACAAAAGACCACAATAGGATACACAATTTATCCTTAACTCGTAATTCTGTCATATCTTTAATTAACAAAATCTTCCTTTGATGGCTTTAGGGGCTGGACATTGGCTTGTTGCTCATAAAAAGGCAATGGACAAACAATACAAGAAGAAACAAAGTTTGTCAGGTGAAAGATGGCAAAAGCTTGACAAATCAGAGAATAAAGTCTGTACTTTAGATGGACAACTACTGGTAAGTAAGCTGTTACACATATGAGGGTTTTAAGATAGGCCCACTATAGCTTTCTCAAGGTCAACCTTTGAACTTGGAATGTTTAAGGGTTAGTGACTGTCTGACTATGAACAGTACTAATGGTTTATATGCACTTTTCCCTTTTTCTTCGTAGATCGAGTTGCATTGTGTGGACAAGCCATCTGACCTGTGCTCTGTTGACATCAGTGATCGAAACCTTAGCTCTGTAAGTTTACAAATGAAATAGGTTTGAATTGTCGTTTGAATTGTTTACATCTTGAAAAATAACTACTTACCTCCCACATTTCAACATTTGCCCTGAAAGAAATGCTGCTTTGAGCCACAATAGTTGTCAGAAATGTTGTGGCCTACATTCAGTATCTAAGATTAATTAACCCTAAATATATTGCAAACAATACCTGACTTTTTCCTTTTTCCTTTTTCTTATTACAAGCACCAAAAATGCAGGAAATATTCATATTTTACCTTTGGAGTAGGCTTTGAAGTTGGTATGACCCTCGAAGAGCATCAGATTAGGCGTTTTGCACAATATGCATTAAATTTGCGTTTTCTTCAAGCTAGCTGTACAAACTACAAATAGGCAAAGACTACAGGCATACATCAATGGTTATTGTTTTGTTTTTTTTGCTTTGTCCAACAGGTCAAGTCAGAAGATTTTGAACATTTTGTAAATGTAGCGTACGTCAATGCCTCAGACAACTCCCTTTCTTTAGGTACTGTTTTATATATGATCATTTATTTAACCTGTTGGGTTCAGCACAATTTTACATATATTTTAAGAGCAAAAATTCTTATATATTTGTTTTCTGCTGCTTTTTTCTGAAACTTGTATTCATAATTATTTATTTACTTCGAAAAGGGTCTTTTCGCCAATTTTGCTCTTTAAGGGAGCTTGATCTGTCCCTGAATGGTATCTGCAACATGACATTCAATCCTGTGGATTTCACTCATCTGGAGGTAAAATTATTCCTGCAAAATGTGTTATTTTATCTCCATTACAAACAAATTAGATATTTTGTGACAGCCTTGTTATCTGATTCACGTAGTGAAAGAGAATACTAGAATACATTTTGAAACAATGCTGAAGTATACACTGAACAAAAGCTGAAGCATTTACATTTTAAATCGACCCTGTAGGAGCATTTAGAAAAACTTGACAGTAAAATTACAACCCAACCACAACCACCATTTCCACAAAAGGGCTAACATGGGGATTGCATTTGTGATATTCAACTGACTCATAAACTGTACTGATTAAACACAGATATTGGACTTGTCCTACAACAATCTGTCTGATAATGACATCATGGCTACTGGTTTACTTCCTTGTCTGAAAGTTCTTCATCTAACTGGTAATCAGCTCCAGGATCTTCCTACTAACTTTGCTTCCGACCACCATGACCTGAAACTTAGGTCAGTATCTTACATTCAATTGGTGTGGCATTCCAACTGGCAGTTTGATGGATTAGGCATTGCATATTGTATACTGTATTTGCACTTAAATTGTGTATACCTGCCTATATTCTGTACAACATTGCACAGAATATGCAGTACATTAAATAACCACTCTGCTTCTTTTCAGCAGGTCAAACGAGAAAGAATGCATGTGGTTTAGGGTCCTTGAGGTGCTTATGTTAGACGACAACAAGCTCTCTTCTGAGGTCTTCCACAAACTTGCTCACCTGAAAAAGTCTGTAATGTTTTTAATGTCTGGCATAATGAGAGGTTAATGAGGGCAATGCAAATGCTTACCAATGCTAATGGTTGTTCTCTTGACATGTATAAAGGCTGCAGCATTTAAACCTGCAGGGAAACAACATATCTGAAATACCGTATTTATATCACCAAGATATGAATAAACAAGAATCTGAAGAACAGAAATTAGGTAACCAGTTTATTAGTTGGTAAATTTATGTGTTTGGCACAATATTGTTCCTTATCTTTTATCACATGATCTTAGGCATATTTCACTTTAATTTATTAAATCCAGATAATAATTTCATCCAAAGTAATGGGCATGAGAATATCACAAAAAAGTCAAAGGTAAATATTTAAAATATGTTTTTTCAGTTAAACAGCACTCAAATATTTAACCAAAATGTATACTACATACAATTAAAACATTGTATCCTAAAGGATGAATGTGGTCTGCATTTGAATAAAGCCACCGGTCAAATCTCCCTTGACTCTGAGGTCAGCTCAGACTCTGACTCATATGAAGCTATCTTTTTGCCACTTCCAGGGCTTCATTTTCTGAACTTGGCTGACAATAAGGTTAGTACTATGTGTTGTGGATATATACAAGCAACGTATGGTGTGTACGTTTATTCTAAATATTGCTCTTGTATTACCATCACTCAGATTTTTGAAGAAGAAGCACTATTAGCCGTGGCTCTTTTCCCTATGCTCCATGAGATTGTTATTCACTCCAACCCTCTAACCATACAGAAAAGTGGTATGTGCAATTTTTTTTTTTTTTTACAGCACATCATTTCAGTTCAAAACAATACAATGTCACTATTAAGAAGTTGCTATTTCATAATATTGTGTTTGTGGTTTTGTTGCAGGGGACCCACCATTGCTTAGCTACTTTCTTCAAGAACGGTTGGGTATTAGAATAAGGCGCAAGAAGACACCGGACATTGTGAAACCTCGACTCATGTTGCCTACTGATTCAAAACGAAAGGTTAGAATACTTAGAAAAAAGAAAAAAGAAACGTAGTTACTCCTTAACTTCATAGTTACCTATCTCTATAAAGTTTCTATTGAAATTCTAGGTACTGTGCATGCCCATGTTATCCAATAGTACAGCAGCATCAAAGGCACACTAGGACACATCCGTGCTATTTATTTATTTTGAGTTTCTGGCTTCACTTCCGGTTTCCGATCCCAAAGTTTGCCACCACTCCCAATCACAATTAGCTAGGCCAAGGTGATTTAGGGAAGAGGAAGCACTGCTTCCACTGTACATGCTGTCTTACAAACGAATGGTTTACTTGCTGGGTGGGACCAAGGTGATCGCTAATGACTGATTCACGTGACTGGAGTATTTTCTGAGTTTTGTTTTGTTTTAGGTGAAAACAACAATTCCAAAAGTGCCAAAGATGCCTGTATTAATGGAAGCAGCCTGCAGTACATTGTTGGATCTAAATGTTTTTATGGAGGAGAAATTTAGTGCATATTCATGCAATAGCCCCCTCAGCACAGACAGATTTTCTGCACTGACCAATGTTGAGGAACTTGAAGAAACGTACATACCTCAGAACAATGAGGCAGTCAATAGTGCAGAAGAATCAGCATTGAATACCCCCCGAGATGCAGAGCCATTCTTTGTAACTCAGGTATGTAAGGTTTATAGTATAACGTGTTAACATTCATAGTTAAGGAATGTTGTTGTAATGCTTTGTGGTTCATTTCAGGTGACTGAGTTAACGGATTCTGAGAACCCTTTGCCACCCGGTGAGAGTGAAAATGACGAGAAGATGGTCAAAATAGATTGCCCTGAAAATCTTGGCATCTTCAAAGATTGTGACCAGCTTTTGGACGTGGAAGAAGATGCTTATCCTATTGGTGAGGGCAATAACTGATTCATGAAGCTCCCTGGTCTTCAGTTTATGTTTTGATATCAGTGTTGCTTGATGCAGGGTTGCTGCTTGTAGTACAAAGATCTGCCGCAGAACTTGCACACCATTGAAAAGGATTTGAGGAGAGGTCCAAATGGGACCAGGCATGTGCATGTATTCTTAAGGAAACCCTTTTGTTTGTCTACGACAGGAATTCAACACTCTGTTCGGATGTTAGAAGGAACACTAAAGAACCTCCTTGTTTATAGAGATTCTAAACCAAAACTTGACAGCCTACAGAAACCATACAAAGAAAAAGAAAAAAAGGTTTGCAATACAATTGTAATTGATCAATTCAATAATACAAAGTTTGACTGTAACACTTTCAGTACATTCATAAGCAAATTGTTTTGTTTGTACAGCTTAAAAATCTTGAACCGATGCAATCAAGAAAGCACAAAGGACAGAGAGTTCAGGAAATGCTAACAGCAATTAAGGAGAGGGAAACAATCAGAGAAGTACCACTAAGTAATTTCCCATTTTAAATCTGATACATATAAAATTACTTTATATTTATGTTTGAAATCAATAATGCTTTGTTGTAAATAATCAAAACTTTTTTAGGTAAAGTCCTGCATAGTAATGATGTTTCTGAGGAAGAATATGAAAAGGCCTTGGCGCTGTTAAAGGATATGAAGAAAAAGTACAAAATGGTTCACATAAAAGCAGTGGAGCAAGCAATTCGTATCGAGTCTGAGACAACAAGTGAACATATGTAGACCACACTGTTCAGTTCACTGTTGAAAAATAAAACTTAAAACCACATGTGACATTTTTTGCTTTCAGTATTGTATAACCTTTTGCTCAAATAAATACTACAGCCTATAAAACAGTAAGGTATCCTTTAATTACAGTTACACTATCCATACACCTGTACAAACGTAACAAAAGGCAAAAAAAAAACAATAGTTCCAGGAAAAGTTTTTATTTCCATCACTTGCAGCTGACAAAAAGCTCTGGTCAACCATACAGCAGGCACAGGCACTGCTAAGTGAAAGGTCGCGTTGTTGTACTCACATTAAATAACACTGAAAATAGAATAATTCAGGATGCAAAACCTCTGAAACTGTACTTTAAATGCCAAATTATTATTTTTTTTATTGCAACCTCACATCGCAACGGAGCCTAGTTCGCAAACACAAAACAGGAAGTGCATCACATTATACGCGTATTCGCGCGCGCTCTTGAGTCTCGGGTTTGTGGCGTGAACTTACATAATATTGACTGCTTGCTTACAACGATGGACGAACTCTATCTGGACAATATTGATGAGTTCATTAACGACCAAAACAAAGTAGTAAGTGACGACGTTCGCTAAAGTATGTGCAAACTATGTAATGCGATTTTGACGTATCACTTGCAAGCCAAGGATACAGGATACTGCCAACCCCGGGTGTATTAATTTTAACGCGATGGCGTCATAGCTAGCTAACAATTATCTCTAACCAATTAATGTTAAAACGTATGTCACTTCGATTTTGTTTAAAAATCAGCGCTGCATGGCTCATGGTTTAGTTTGACTAGCCTATATCTACATTGAACACGTCTAGCTAACGATGTTAGGTGGAGTAGCATACAATGTTAAGACCAACACAATAATTTAGAAATGCAACAGTAGAGAGCCGTTGATTATGATATTTCAGTCACTGCAGATTATCACTATCTGAAAAATCTGTGTACGAGATGCCAAAAATGTCATGCCAAGGTACCCTTATATTACCTGGTTGGAGATCGGGAACTCCATTCTAAACTATTTGTAAAGTTTTGTTTTAGTGAGCAGTGTGCTGAATTTAGGAGTTGTGTTGGTAACGTTACTCCTAGGATATGCCAAGGCATTGTGATTATCGTCGAGGCAGTAATTATCAGGACAGGAGGGCGCATTAAGGAGCTGTATCATATGCAATTGATTTATTTAAACCCATACTCAAATTGGTAATAGTCTATAGATTAAGAGTGCAAGAAACTCCTATCAGTTCGATTCTTTACATGTTGGTCAGGAATCTGCATGAATATGTAACCAACATACCTAAAAAGCCCTTACTAAGATCCCTAATGCCTATATACAGAGGCAAATTCACCTGTCATAAGTAGCCTAAATGTTGTTGTTTTCACGATGCTTCACTTTATTAAAAATGTCTTATGTCCGTCTGTCCAACCAACTAAATATAATTATTGTAATATGTTCTTTGATTTAAACAGGTTACATACAAATGGCTGAGTCTAACGCTTGGGGTGCATGTCAATCTAGCCAAACAGTAAGTGCACTTGCAAACTACAATTAGTTTATTATTGTTGTTTATCTTTAATTTGTCAACCAATTCTGTTCCTGCAATGCAAACATTTCCATTGAAAATAAATTATAAAACATTATACGAAGGCAGAAGGACTATGCCATTTAGTCTTTCAGAGTTGTCTTTGAGATACTTAACATTGCAATGTACAAGTACATTTTTCCTTTTTTCCTTCTAATATCTGTTTTTATTTCAGAATGCTGTTTCATTACCTGGACAAAAGAAGGAAAGAAAGCTCGACTCCGCTCCATGCAACCTATCTTGTGTCTGGCAAATTTGTTGAAAATGGCAACATGGTAAACATAAGCTTTTGATACCGGTTTCATAAATGAGTATTTGATTGACTGCTTTACACAATAGCATGAGACTGCCAGGCATGCATGTGCCAGGCATGCTTGGATTCAAAATTATGCCTAATCTTTGGTCTCAATTTTTATTGAAAATTTTTTACATTATTTTACCAGGTAAGTCCAACTGAGAAAGAGTTTTCTTTTGCAGTGGCGACCTGGCCCCATAGGGAGAAATTGACCAACTACAGTTTTATGCCAATGTCTCGGTCAGGGCACTGACGGAAGCATTAGCCCTAACATGTTTTTTGGTGGTGGGAGGAAACTGGAGCACCCGGCGGAAACCCATACAAACACGGGGAGTTCATGTAAACTCCACACAGATAGGACCTAGATCGGCCGGGGTTCGAACTTGCTGTGAGGCATCAGTGATAACCACTGAGCCACCATATTGCACAAATCTACCTACTTACACAGCAATTAGCACCTCAGAACAAGCACATTCCCTTGAAACATTTAAAAAAAAAATGTTTCAAGTCAGGAGTCCTTTGCCCAGGGCTCCAGAGTCCAGACTGACATTGCCACTGGGTTTTTCAGGTAGTAGCAGTAGCACAATAACTGGTGGCAGCTTTTTTTGAGGTACTTTATATGAAAAAAAACCCCGAGAGAGACATGTAAGAATTCTGCCAGTGGGTAGTTCAAAGGACAAAATCACCAACAAAAATCAAGTGGCAACACTGCCACCAATATTTTTTTTGGTAGCAGTCTGGATCCCTGGCCTTTGCCACTCAAGCCAGCAAGAAACTCTTAATTTTTTAAGACAAATCTACCAGAAATATAAAAAAAAAATAACCTACTTATTTATTTTTCTTTGTTGCTGAGTGTTAATTATCTGTCTGTATTCTCAGAGTCATAAGGTGTCAGTGGTACGAGAGGATCAGTTGGAGAGTAAGTTCTTTGTTGCCACAAAACTTTTTCACTGGCTGTTTTTTAATAATGTCTAGTCATGTCATAAAAAAAAGTATGTTAAGGCTATGCATTTTGAGGCACTTTTCTTTTTTTGCAGATGTGAAGTCCAAGATGAGCCTGACTGTTAGCGTCCATGTGTACAGTGTCCAGAAAGCTTTGTTGAAAGATAGCGGTCCGCTTTACAGTGTTGATTATGATGCTGTGAAAGACAATCTGAACATCTGCAGCAAGTAAGTTCATCTTTATTGTGCACAGTGCTCTCAGTAAGCAGTAAGATATGCAACGACCTGTGCTATATTACTCTATTGGAATATGTCCGTTGCTATGAAAAGTACTTGTTAACAAAAAAATGAATTTGTTATTGTTTAGAACATGGACAACCACAACAAAATGGGAATGTACTGCCCTTATCATTAATTGCTTGTATGAATCCAGTCATTATTGATGATTGCTCCTTAAAATGGTTTTGCTGACTATACCCCATTAATCTGCTGGGTTTTCAGATACAGTGCCATAAGGTGTGCCAGTGCAGTTCCTTTGTCCTCCCCAGAGGTGCATCAGGCACATGAGACGGCATCAACTTCGCGGTTGGAGAGCGAGAATGCCAGACCCAACGCAAACGGTAGCGCTACTTCTATAGCTAAGCCCACCACAAAGCAGCCCAAAGGTATTATGGGAATGTTTTCAAAGAGTGTTGCAAAGAGTCAAGTATCTACAAAAGAGGTCAAAGTGGAGCAAAAGGAAGAGGCATCTGTGGTATGTTTTTTCGTACTGGATTTAATTTAATTTACCATAGAGCAAACCTAACTCTATTTCCTGTGTTGAAATTGCAAGATGAATGTTTGCCTGTGATCATATTCAAGGTTGAAGAGCCCAAAAGTAGACCAGCTTCAAAGACCAGTGCTATGAGCAACTTCTTTGGAAAACAATCCCAAAGTGAGTTATCAACATTCTAGCAAGAGAGGGGGCCTACAAAACATGTTATCCAATGCTATTCAATACATCAGGCCCAATAGAAGGATAGCTTGCCAATATACTTTGAATTATGCAATGTTTGACACCTCTGGTATTCATTAAACAGGTGTCTAACTTTTATCACTTCATAAATGCCTTTACATGATTAACGTGTAAGAATAAATATCTTACTTCCCTTGCATATATTCTCTATCTTTTGCATGAATTTTTTATTTGTTAAAAATGTTTGTAAAACTTATCAAATTATGCACATGCTCCAATCACAGAAAAAGTTGATTCAGCTGTGAAGGAGGAAGGAGGTAGAGACCAGTCGCCATCGTCGTTGGTTGAGAAGAGACCTCCGAGCCCACCTCTAGAAGTGGCGAAAGAGGACGACACCCAGAAGGAACATCCAAAACAGGATGCAGTTGATAAAGATATAAGAAGGTGTATATTTACTGAGACCGTTAAAATAACAAGTCACACTTTGTTTGTTTTTTTGTTTTTTTTTACACCTGTGTAGGTTTGTTTATTGAACTTCTCTTTTGGGTGCACTGAAGCATACCCTTAAACTTTCAAAATGTGTGAGGATTTCTGCACCAGAGCCAAAAGTGCCATTTTATATCTTGTTGACCTTTTTAAAAACAAAACAACACAGTTGTTTGATTATTAGGCCACATAAAATCAATGTACCTGGTATATTGAGTCTGTAGCTTGCGTTGTGCAGCAATGTGTGTAGGTCTAACTCTGTCGTCAGATAAGTGTTTGTCATGGCCTAGGGCATTTCGGATTGGTCTGAATGTGAAACAGAGTACTAAGCTTCAACCTGGCTGGTGTTTAGGCATGTTGAGTTCTGATAATACGTTGAAGATTGGATATAGGGGGTTGAATGTGGGTTTTTAGGGTTTTAATATCTAAGGGGTAAAATAAGCTTTAATGTGATAAAGGTATTTTGTTCGTTAACTTTGTATTAATTTTTGTCGACAGCAAGACCAAGCGACTGGAGAATTCCGATAGTGAGGAGGAAGGCAAAACTGGAAATCTGAAGAAAAAGCGTCGCCGTATAAAGAAACCCCAGCCAGACAGTAGTGATGATGAGGGTAAGTAGTCTGATGTGATTGGTCTAAACTATTTACATATTTCCTCTCTCTCTCTCTCTCTCTCTCTCTCTCTCTCTCTCTCTCTCTCTCTCTCTCTCTCTCTCTCTCTCTCTCTCTCTCTCTGTGTGTGTATATATGTATATACAGTACTGTGCATAAGTTTTAGGCAGGGGATGCTGTTTTGAAGGCGAAGGGTGGTCACACCAAATGTTGTTTTGATACCGATTTGGTTTTCCCTCACTTTGTATTTCATGAATTTATATATAAAAAAAATTGTTTTATTCACATTTATATTTTTATATATATTTTTTATAACTTTAAAGACTTCACGCCTGCCTAAAACGTTTGCACAGTACTGTATATATATGTGTGTGTGTGTGTGTGTGTGTGTGTGTGTGTGTGTGTGTGTGTGTGTGTGTGTGTGTGTGTGTGTGTGTGTGTGTGTTTACAAATATAATTATATAAGAATATGTTGAACTGAAAGCTTAACCGCTTGATACCAGTTATTACAGAATCGCCTCGTTTACAAGATGTAAGGAATCCCTCACCGATTCCTGATGAAGAAGTGAAGGAGTTTGAGTTATATACAAATGTAAGCTTTCAAATCATTGTACTATGTGTTACCTTTTCATGGCAAGTAAAAACAAAATTTTTTAAAAGGCACAGACATACTTAACATTATTATGTTATCATTATAATATAACATATTGCATAGTGATGGCACATAATGACCAAATTGATATAGTTTGATCTAGTGTAATATGGATACTTCCTTGCTTTTTCCCTTAGGTGGGAAATAATCTTAGGCTTGAATAGTTAAACAAGGCATTGGCTGCAATTATGCTCTTTGAATATGATTCATAATATTGTTTTATGGAATACTCATATTTCTGTTAAGATCCAGAAGCGTTCCGAGGGTAAGCATTCCGAGGGTAAGCGTTCCGAGGGTAATCCCAGAAAGAGACGACGTGTGCTGAAATCTCGTACTTTTTTGGATGATGAAGGGTGCATAGGTAATGTTACTTATATTATAATTGTATTTATTCATACATACCCCATGGGTTGGATTTTTAACTGTCAAGTAGTTAATTACAAGAATGTTTTTATTTACAACAGTGACAGAAAAATGCTATGAGAGTGAATCCTATTCAGAAACAGAGGATGCGGTTCATGCAAGCAAACCAACTCCAAAGAATCAAACCCTGGCAAAATCAACGGGCAAGAAAGAACCCGAAAAGAAAGGACACAAAAAAGTTTCAACAAACGCAAATTCAACAACTAAGCAAGCATCAATTATGGGATTTTTTCAGAAGAAGTGATGGAAAAACAGAATCACCTTTTTTGTACTGAGAAAAGATAAGTGTGATTAGATCACAACAGTAATTTCAACACTCCGCCAGGACTGGAATCTTTATTTGTTTAGTGGGAGGAATACTTTCTCCCTTAGGAGACGCTGGGAATATGAATCTGCTTCAATGGGCTGCACCCATCTAAAATGAATCTGTGCTGACAGCAATACTTGTGACATGCCCATCATCACCACAGTATCTTTACCCTGTTAATGGATGAGTGCCACCTGATAGTGGTACAGATGTGTTTCTTAATGTAGTTTACAGAAAACCTCAACTCAAGACTGTTTCTATGAATGTAAACATAAAAATGTTAGGAGGAAATGTGAATGTGTTTTACCTACTTTGTCACTGAAAGGTTGTGAAGATTCAGTTTATGACCCCAATACTCCAGCAAACCGATAAACAACTGTTGCATACACAAGTTCTTTCCTGCTTCTTTTGTTATGAATCGCTTTACAAGTGTTGCTGTATGCTTGTTACACTTCATGTCATGTCTCGAGAGCTTTTGCAGAAAAATAAATGTACACTGACACCTTGCTCTGATCAATATTATGTGTAAATGTAAATTAGTTTTGATAGTGTCTTTACTTCTTTACACATGAATCTCACACGGTCACAACTGCTCGATCTTCTGCTATTGATTATATCTGAATGTTTTGGTTAGACCTCAGATTAAGTTCATATTGGGTTTTTTCAGATGTCAATTACACTTTTGTACATCTCACATTAGATCATTTATTTTAATGTGAGGTACTTCTTATTAAGACGATTTATACTGCTCAAAAAAATTAAAGGAACAATTTTTAATCAGAGTATTGCATCAATTCCATTAAACTTCTGGGATATTGATCTGGTCAATTAAGTAGCAGAGGGGGTTGTTAATCAGTTTCAGCTGCTTTGGTGTTAATGAAATTAACAACAGGTGCACTAGAGGGGCAACAGTGAGATGACCCCCAAAACAGGAATGGTTTTCCAGGTGGAGGCCACTGACATTTTTTCCCTCTTCATTTTTTCTGACTGTTCTTCACTAGTTTCACATTTGGCTAGGGTCAGTATCACTACTGGTAGCATAAGGCGATACCTGGACCCTACAGAGGTTGCACAGGCAGTCCAACTCCTCCAGGATGGCACATCAATACGTGCCATTTCCAGAAGGTTTGCTGTGTCTCCCAGCACAGTCTCAAGAGCATGGAGGAGATTCCAGGAGACAGGCAGTTACTCTAGGAGAGCTGGACACTGCTGTAGAAGATCCTTAACCCATCAGCAGTACCGGTATCTGCTCTTTTTGGGCAAGGAGGAACAGGATGAGCACTGCCAGAGCCCTACAAAATGACCTTCAGCAGGCCACTGGTGTGAATGTCTGACCAAACAATCACAAACAGACTGGCGCCCTGTGCTTTTCCTAGATGAGAGCAGGATGGCCTGACAGACGTGAGAGGGTCTGGAGGAAGGAGGAACAGGATGACATCCTACAAAATCTTCAGCAGGCCACTGGTGTGAATGGCAGACTTCATGAGGTGCTCACTGCCCGGTACCATGGAGCTCGATTGGCAGAATTGGTAGGTCCACCACTGGCGCCCTGTGCTTTTCCTAGATGAGAGCAGGTTCACCCTGAGCACATGACAGACGTGAGAGGGTCTGGAGAAGCCGTGGAGAACATTATGCTGCCTGTAACATCGTTCAGCATGAACGGTTTGCTGGTGGGTCAGTGATGGTCTGATGAGGCATATCTATGGAGGGACGCACAGACCTCTACAGGCTAGACAACGGCACCCTGACTGCCATTAGGTATCAGAATAAAATCCTTGGACCGATTGTCAGACCCTACGCTGGTGCAGTGGGTCCTGGGTTCCTCCTGGTGCACGACAATGCCCGGCATCATGTGGCGAGAGTATGCAGGCAGTTCCCGGAGGATGAAGGAATTGATACCATTGACTGGCCCCCACACTCGCCTGACCTAAATCCAATAGAACACATCTGGGAAATTATATTTCAGTCCATCCGCTGCCGCCAGGTTGCAGCTCAGATTGTCCAGGAGCTCTGTTGCCCTGGTCCAGATCTGGGAGGAGATACCCCAGGACACCATAAGTCGTCTCATTAGGAGCATGCCCCGATGTTGTCAGGCATGCATACAAGCACGTGGGGGCAATACACAGTACTGAGTACTACTTTGAATTGATGCAATAGAATTTCAGCAAAATGGACTAGCCTGCCGCATCATTTTTTCACACTGATTTTTGGGGTGTCTTTGAATTCAGCCCACTGTAGGTTGATAATTTTAATTTCCATCAAGCCATGTGGCATCCTTTTGTTCCTAACACATTACCCAGTCCATATCAGTATAGATATCCAGCAGCATGATTTTTTTCCCCATTGAGATCTGATGTGTTTTCGGAGTGTTCCTTCAATTTCATATTGTAAACAATCGCAACACGTTCGTACAAGAATTAAAGGCTTATTATTAAGTGCACAATCTGAAATTGGTTAAGATGAAATCCTGTGTCATCATTATATGGATGTTCCTTCTCCAAGATTGAGGAATTTACATTCTTAACTTTTTAATGTGTGACCTAACACAATTTCAAACAAATCATCATTTAAATAATCTACTCAATGTGTTGCCCCTGTTGTCCAATCCCTTAGTCTTCCTCACTTTGATTCTAAAGTGTTGCCATTCATACGGTTTCAATTATATTCCTGTTGCAGATGTGGAATGTACTTTTCAACCCAGGTGGAATAAATCAATATATTCTTTGCAGATCTGTATCAACTGAATTCATGGAGGCTTTGGCCAGTATATTTCCTGAAAGACAAGTTTTATTGTGAGCATAGTATACTAAAAATAAAACACAATTATATCCAGATATGCATTTCATGTAATTTCTCAATGCAAAATGTATGATAAGCAAATTTCTGGTTGAGATAAAGTATGTTATGTCTTTAATGTGTCGCAGATGTGGTAAATTATGCGCATATCTAGAGATTTTATCAAAATATTGAAACAGTTTATAGGAATAACATACATGGTTTATTAACCTTGGATTTTACTTGTATATTGACTGTGTGTCATGATTGAGATTATCATCTAAAGTTATCTCTGGTAGTGACTCTAGGGTATATGATGCATGTTCTGTAGTAGGCGGTGTCCATGTCTACAATGTAAATTGTGGCATGAACAAATCAGGCAATATGTTTTTATCAGCTTAAACGCTTGTATAATTACATTTTACACGCAGTTTAATGCCCTTGCAGAGAAAGTGTAACTCATTTTAACTTGTAACAAAACTGTTATTCAGTACACATGTAGTTCTTAAAATTCTCACATCTGGAAACAAGATGTTTAAATACTATTGTTTTGACTCATAATTTGAGGCCCAGCAGCTTCGGAGAAACATCCTGTGGAGTTAGAACACACGTCCTGATTACTTCATCGACACCCTTCGTTAACCTTCTTTGAGCAGACTTCTTTTCAGAATATTCTTAAAATTGTTTTCAATTAAAACCACAGATTTCACTGTCAAATGTACTCCCCCATTATAAGCCTGGCTGCAACTCTGACTTTTGAGCAGTGGGGTTCAGGAAAAATGGGATCTGAAGGACCGAAGTGTTTATGAAAAGAAGTCTATTATTGTCATTATTTCTCATATAATAAGCAAAGAATGATCAGGGCCCAATTAATTCAAAAGAGAGGAAGGGTGTAAAAAATAAAGTGCCCTTAATACATTTCGGAAGTATTTTTGATGGAGTGTAAACACAGGGTTTCTCTCCAACACCTTAATCATCTATGAAAGCGAACACATATAACAGATTTAATTAGCTTACCAAAAATTTGGCCCCCTTTGAATCAAAAAGCTCCACGGTCGATTTTCATTGCCTCAGTTCCTCAGATACTCTCTAGCCATCAAGCCCCACGTGGTGTGAAAACTTGGCAGCAAATATTCAACACTTTTATTTAGTTTTTTCACCTCACTTTCCTTGATCTCTACTGCATGACTTACTATTGTCCCCTTGTCCTTTCTGAGCTGCTTAAATTCCAACATAAATCAAAGGCAATTACAGATCCTTGAATGTTTCATACACTGCAACTAACAAGTCTGTTGCTGGTTTGCCCTGATTGTCTAAAGAGAGAAACAAAGAACCAGCATCAACGGAAATATCACATAATCAGGCCTTGATCCCAAACTTATTACTAGAGATTCTTACATGTTTTTGTTTCATAATCAGACATTATTCTCTAAAAATTTGCTTCAGTGTCAAGCTGACACCCTGACCCCCACTACCTGATTTATATCAACTGACTGCCCCCAGCTGTTCAAATTGCCAGAGCCAAGACTAAGCATGCATATCCGTATTGGCTAAACGCCATCAAGTTAGAATTTGAAATGTCCACACATAAAAATCAACATGCCATACACAATGTTAAAAGGCTTCCTAAAAACATACCGTAGAAGGTTATCTGAAAGTGAAAATATCTACTTACTACTGCAAGCCACCACATGAGACCACTCATGAACTTGTGGAGTATGAGGTAGACTAAATTACTTATGTACCAAAAAGACAGATCAAGTGCAAAACTGTTTTGAATTAGGAAAGGATCCATATGGCATGTTTAAAAAAAGATTATATTTTATAATAATAATAATAATAATAATAATAATAATAATAAATAATACGAACGAGAATAACAATGAATCTTTATTTTGAAAGAGCAATACCGCTTACAGTAAGGTTGTTAAGCAATCATTTTACACAGCATGTTAATAACAACCCACAACAAGGTTAATCAAGGCACTACTATGGTCAGGCTAGTTAGAGATGGACGGTTCTGTTATAGCTGTTATTCATTCTCAATACTTAACAGCTAATGAGCCTTTTCCCCAGCTTTGTGTGCAGATAAATAGTTGTTTTTCCTATTACTTGACCTACATCTACACCAAATAAGCAGTCGTCTATTCCTTTGTACACTCCCACAGCCATACAATAATTATGATCAATAATCTTTGGAACAAACAGAATTCTCCGAGGCCTCAGGCCTGCCAACATAATATGTTTTCACTTGGTTTACAGGTGTAGCCTTGTAATTAAAAGTCAGACCCTAATCAGTGTGTTTAGATTATATTAGAAAACACCATCCATCAGTTGTACTTGAATTCAAAACAGTTCCATGGAAACCTGGCCAGTGAAAACTATCCTTTGGAAAACTGACTGTACAAGTATATATGGTACATTACAAATTGGTACAAGCAAGATTACCAACCAAGCCAAAAACAGCTTTTCTCATAATAGTCTTGCATGATTGATTGAACATACACATGAAAAACCTTCTCCTAGCTATTAAAACCTTCTCCTGAAATCAAAACCCCAAAAGATGACTTCTCCAAGGTAAACAACCTAAACTTTGGCAAGGGCAAGTATAGCCTTGTCATCAAATTCTTGTTTTACTGGCACGCTAATTTGGCCCTGGTTTAGGCCGTCTTGGGTCTAAAGAGTAAACTAGGCAGTGTCCAAGACACCAAGACCTCTAATTTGAATTTGACTGGCACATTGGCGAGTCATTATATGAACAGCCCATTTCTTATGAAAACAAATAATTAGAAAGTGAATTTATCTTTTCAAACAAAAGGGACAGAAACAAACAACATCATGCCAATGAATCTGCTGTAAAATGCACAAACTTAAAATATATCCTTTTAAGGTCAAACATTTTTACTAAATACGTACACTCTGGCATGTATTTCTTTGGTATACATTTCTGAGACAAAAAAAAATATAGAGGGAGATAAGGTGATAATAGATAATTTAGTTTGTTTTACAAAGTGGTGATGACAAAAGTCAGAATAGTGGACGGTTAGGTTTTGCACTGTACTGATCTGTGAAGTATTTGAATAATTATTGCATCAAGACACCACCATAATACTATTTAGCCAGTTGAACCGGTATGGTATAATCTTACTGTGAGATCCATGTTGATAAAATGCAACATATTTATTTCAGAAAATATCCATCGCAACTTTAGGGTGAACACAGGTCTTCCAGGAGCAAATAAAAATTATGGTGAGCACAGGCCTTCCATCATGCCAGGGTCTAAGAACATTACTAAATCCCGTATTCCATTCTCACAGATTGTTGTCCGACTAAATCCACTTAGCTTCACACCCTCATCCTTAAATCTTCTCCAGGTCCCTGTGTAGAGACAAGAAAAAAATATCTCCTGAGAAGTCACACACATAAAGACGGATTACACAGTTAACCTAAAATAACTTAAAAAACAACAACTTGGAAATAACTTAGGATGACAACACAATTAAACATAGTTATAAGATAATGTGTAGAGTTATTGCGTTAGTCTCATTGGTTTCCTGAATCCAAAATTATTTGGTTAGGAAAGCTGTTACAGGCCAACGGGATCAATTAATAGAGTAGAGAAGAGTCCCTGCTGAGCGAGCTGTTACAAGGCAGCAGGATTTATAAAGTCTGTGACCTGCAGAGGAGGTTGTTACAAGCCAGCAGGAAGTTCAGCTTAGAGCAGCTGACACATCTGCTCTCAAACCAATCCATCTCAACATTGAAGCATTGATTCTAAAATGTTCCGACTCAGATTATTACATAATGACTATTCTATCAATGTGTATTGTTATATAATTGTTCCATTAACTTCTTGACATAAATTAATTTAAAGCCATATCAAATGAGGAGGAATGGTAGGAATGAACACAACAACGTTTTGGAATATATGCTAATCCATTTTCACTATTGCCATAGTAAATAGTATCGACGTATAGATTGTATTTCCTTGAGAACAGAACAAACCTTCATCAAGTGTTGTCAATAATGTGTAATTTTCCGGATGATCCACAATTACTTTCTTTTCAGCATCTTCTATCGTAATCAACTGTAACACTCCTGAAAAAAAAGTAAGATGCAGAAATAACAGCTGCAATATAGTACTCAAGAAAATCAGTTAACATTCCGATTTAAATGGATCAGTAGTTCCCACCAGCCGTTACCTCCTACTGTCTTCCACATTTGCACTTCAACTTCAGCAGTACTTTGTCTTTCAATAGTAATTATCTTAACTGTGTCCTCTGTGTGAACCTTTGACGCCAGCTCTACTTTATACACCAAGAGGTTGCTGTCATGTCCAGCTGAACATTGAGTCTGGTTGTGTTTACTTTTAAGATCTAGAGGGTAAAAAAACAAACACAAAAAGTATAAATCTGTTTTTATTTGTATTAGATTTGATTCGGATTCATATTGAATTATCAAAGAGTTATAGAATGTTAGACGTTTATTAAGCATGCTGAGCTACCTGGACATGTCTTACAGCATTTTCCATCTGTTTTCATGGGATGTGGACATGGGAATTGGTTGGGACATGTAATACGCTTGCATTCTTGAATGCCATCCTTACAGGTACAGAGTATGCACTCTAAAACCTTGCCTAGAACTGGATGCCACACATCTCCATGAGAGTACGTATTTCCACTGTACAAACATGCTGAAAGAAAAGATAAAACAAGTAGTCAGTGCTATTTGGCCAATAGCTTTTTCTGCAATTGTCCAATTGCGCAATTGGGGTTCTGAATTCAACAGATTACGTTCTAGCATCATCATATTGTACCTGTCCTATTTAAGACTAAAGGAGACAAAAGAAAAAAGAAAAAAAAGAACAAGAGTTCTCACCTCTCTGATGCTTTTTTTGCAAAAAAATCTTTACTGTGGTCTCTGAAGCGCCCTTAAGGTTTAGTTTAGTGCGACTCAGACTTCTGTGAGACCCTCTGGCCGTAGGTGGGGGGGTGTGGATGGACCGAACTCCAAGTTGCTGTCCAACGCACTTATCCACTGAATGTCTCTTGTGTATATAAAAAACAAAAAACAATCTCCTGTCAATGAAATCACGTTTAGGCATACAAGATCTCATTGATTTGCACTGAAATGTTCTCTAATATGAATTTCATAATAATGTATTTGCTAATGTGTAATTATGCAATGTACGGTACAAAGAAGCACATACAACGCCTCGGTTCAATTGCTGGCTGCCTTCTTCTGCTGATAAAAACGCACTACTGCCAACATCTTTTAAAAGAGGAACAACAAAAATCCAGATTGACAATTTACATTTTAAAATTCCCTGACACAGTTGTCAAAGAAAGACAGTAGAACTGTACAACTATGGATTATTTGTAACACAAGAAGCGTACTGGTTGTGTAATGGTCAAATGTTGTTTAATGGTCAGTAAACAAATCATGTATACCATAGTCCAAGATTACATATGGAGTTAAGAGTGGTGAAAATAAAAGAGACCAACCTTTGCATGATAAACAGCAAGTGTCCACAACCGAGACGGGTCTTAAACAGGTCAATTTTTGACATGTTTTAATAGCACAGAAGATGTTCCCATTCTGAAGATGAGAGGTAAGATCTTTCAATGTTATTTGAATATCTTTTATCTTTTGCAATTGCTCCAAACCTCCAAAATGCTAACAAATGAAACATTTTCCCGTTATAACAACTAGTGTATTATGACAATTTTGAGATTGATAACGTAAGAACTATTGCAGTTGAATGCATAAAAGAAGATGGAAATGTAAAATGAACAACACAATCAAAGGGTTTTGGATACAAAATACAAATACAGGACACAAAAGTCAGAGATAGTGACTTACAGAACATGTGCACAAGACACACTGATTTGTTTGCCTAGATGGGAAGAGGTCTACTTTGGTAAAAGTCTCTCCTGGTTGATAAACGCTTCCGTTATGCCTACAGGATTTCACTGGCGCTCTCAACCCAGCAGGTATCCTAATTGCATCTGTTGAGAAGGAGAAATCTAAACTATATCAACCTTGAATCAAATGTGTGTAATTTGTTTACATACCGCACAAATAATGTGGTGTGCCATCCGCAAGAAAGTTGCTGATTTTCAATAAAGTAGATAGTTAGATAGTTAGATAGGTAGGTATGTTCTTTTTAAGATCAAAATCTTTAATTTGCTCCAGGGGACAGTCTCTACAGTTTGACTAATTGTACCTGTACAACGTGGGCAGCACTGCTGAGGGTCTGTTACTGGGTTCTCACATTGCAGAGCAGGACACCTGATTGACTTACATTTCACATGGCCAGTCTATCAGAGGAAAACCAAAAGTTTATATGCATTCCATTACATTTAATGGCCTAAGCCCCCTGCCTAGTATTGCTGCAAGTGGGAAAAATAGTAATTTTGCAGGACAGTGGAGTCCATTCTTAAAAGAATCATACATTTCTTTCTAAGGCATTTATTAAACACATACATCCTTTTTGCTTTGATTATAAAAATAAATATATAGACATAATTCACCCTTTTAAGGCTGTACTTATGTCGTGCGCACTGACCACAAGTATGTTTGTAAAATTAAATGGACAAAAAACAAAGGATGCACATGAGATTAGCAAACATTTCTGGTTGCAACATTTTCTTTGTTTTGTTTATATCCGAACTATTCAGCATATTTAACATCTTTCACTGTTTCAGATTAGTTTCATATACAAAAAGGTGCAAATCACAGCGAAATCACAGCGTTAAATCAATTAAACCAACAGTCGTCTGACGTTTACCTATTACTGAGAAGTGTAGTCATTACCTCGGTGCAGGCACATTGCATACAGAACATGAAACCAAAGGGCTCTAGATAGGGATGCCAGCTGTCTCCTGGACTGTATGTCTTGTCTTTGAAAGTACAGACAACCGCAGACACTGGGAACAGAAAGAATAGATCGAAATAATAAAAATTACACATCATCTCCTTCAAGCAGATGTAGCCATGCATTAAGTGTTCTCCCCTGAACATTGTCAAAGTGGTGTGACAAAAAAATGATTAAAGCATCAGATAATATCATCGTGGACTTTGACTCGCTTTTAAGATTATACAAATTGAAGTTATGAAACTATTAATGCCCCTAAAGCCCTGACATATGTTAATAATACATCTAATCTAAACCAAATGATTTCGAGCAATAAACGTGAGACTCCAGCAGAAACGTTTTTAGGATTACATTTGGTAAATTACTAAGAACACATGTCATATAATCGAATCTTCCAGCGGTAAATGTAAGCGCATTTGACCGTCCAAAAAATATTTCGAGAAATTGCCCCTACCTTTACGAGTTCTTATCTCCGCAACGGAGACAACAAATAACATAATTGATACAAACACCTCTATGGCAATGCGTATCATTGTCTTGATAGTTTAACTCAGCAGCCACATCAGCTACAACAGAGCACTCCAGGATAGTGTGAAACATCACATAAAATCACACATATATTCTTGGTTTATTCAGGCGCCTCCTACCGTAAATTCAAAAAAATGATGGGAAACTATGAAGCCTTGTACTGACTGTGTGGTTGGGTTCAAAGTTGGGATGAGGACATTATCAATGACCCAAGATGTTCAAAGATGGGTTCCTGCATAAACAATTAAAAGCAACAAAATCTGAACTAACACAGCCTCTACATATATAAACTTAAGCGTGTTTTTAAGTTATCAACTTCGTATAGCCTATACATTAGTAGGGTGGAATCATAAACATTGCTTAAAAATGTGCCTGCCTATTTGTTTTAATTGACAGTATTACAATTGATCATCCGTTTGGCCGGTCTGTTTTTTCAATCGGAAAAGACAACCAGGTAAAACTCACTGAAATAAGTTTATTAAACCACAGGTTCTGTTAAAACAGGTATAACAAGCAACTATCATGATACAGCAGGACTAACAATAACTGTAGAATAAACATTTTAAAACATGCAGTTTAGAACCTTAGCATTATAAAAGCTATGGTTGTTTTTCTTCAAACACTTCAGGGACAATACAATTTTGGTAAACTGTATAATTCTAGAGATGCATGTCTGCATTGAGCACCACAATTAGCCAATATTGTAAAATCTAAACGAATGACTCAATGCAGTGGAAGTAATGAGAGCATAGGAGCTTGCATTCTTTATGTGTGGCTAACATGTAATTACTGACTCAGTGCAAACAAAGCACTTAACTGTAGCATAAACAGACATTACAAAATTTTCTAAGAGTAACATAGGATCGATAATTTAAAAACAATATTATAGTAAGTTTCATGGGTTTCAAAATCAGTATTTAGGGGCTGGCATTTAGTGCACCACAAGCTCTGCAATCAAATAATAAAATGCACTTCTTGCTCCTATATTAATTGTATTTCACCTACCACATAGGACTGATACTCTTTACATTTTAGTAATGGGACTTCAAATTGTTTTCTAAAGTATTTTAAACATTTAAAAAAAAAGAAAAATACAATTCAGTTTTTCCATTCATTCGGTTTAGGCTACCTGTGGACAGAAGATTTCACCAGATAAATTAAACAGAGAAACATGCTTTTCAGTATTTCTTAAAATGGATGAGGTTGTCCCTTTAAAAAGTGCCCATGCTTAGAACAACTAATTAGAAAACAACTTTTTGCAAGGTATACATTGCATCAAAGTAAAAAAAACAAAAACACATTGAATACAATTCTACAGAAATAAAAACGTAGTCCTTGCGGCTTCTCGTTGTAGCCCTTCATACATAAAACAAACAAATAAACACATGATTGATAACTCGAAATGAGACAATAATGACATTTTGACACACACCTGGTAAATTAATAATTAGGGAAATAAAACCAGCAGAACAAAGACTATGCCAGAGGATGTAATACTTACACGGCTAAAAAGCCTGACATATAATCTATGTACTTGTCCTTTTCTGAAAACGATCTGTTGAAACATTTAGATAATGTCCACATAATTTCCTTTTCACCCACTCATCTTCTCTCTAATTTACACATTCTCTCACAATTTTTCCACACAAAATCACACACAGCCACTAACTCACTCACTCAATCAATCAATCAATCAGGAACTACTGCTCGCCCCCATGTCCTCCTCTCCCTTCTTTTGACGCTTCTTAGCTCGGATCTCATTCATGGCTTCCTCTATGGAGCGAGTGTCCCTCTTGTTGGCCACAGGCACTGAGAGGTTAAAGGTGACAAAAAGATAAGTAAAGTTAACTATTATCACTTAGTTTTTAGTTTAAAAAAATGATTGGATGCCTAACCAGGAATGTATGAGCTCCTGGAAAAACAGGTTTTTAAACTTACCACAACCGTAAGCTTGGTTAGCCTCCAGCGTATGGGCTGCGTCCTTTGCAGCAGATGTGCCAATGAGATGGCTATACTTGTCACGATAATTGGAGCTGGGGGACACGGCCCGCTTGTCCGATTTGCTGACTTCTGCCTCGTCCAGTGCAGCTTGTTCCTGGAAAAGGAGAAACCGTTTATGTTACTCAACATTTGGTGGCTGGACCGCAGCAAAGAACTTGTAATAAATTTGCGTTAAACATTGAAGACTTCAAAAGGACTGGTCTGAACCGCAATTTTTTCATTTTCCCATAGACATTACAATGTTCTATCAAAAGAAATGTATTGCTGATAAAAGTTGCCTTTAGTTTCTATTATGCATCAATTCTTACACGTCTTATGCTCAAACCTCAATCAACTAAATGCGTAGTGTATCGTTTATCATTGTCCTCTATAAGTCATTGGTGAACCGTCTGTTTAGTCTTACTTTAAGTTTGCGTCGTTGCTCCGCCACCTTAGGGTCCCATTCTTCTCCTTTCCGATAGGCCTCCAGCTCTTCGTCAGACGGAGCAAACTCCTGAGAGCGCACATAATGTTATCTACTCAGACACATGAGCATAAAGTAATAAAGGTCCAACATAGTTGTGTTCTGAAGCTGGTCAGAATACTTTTTTTTCTTGGGTGGGGGTGGGGGGACAATTTGGCTTTGGAATATTTTGTAATTTGTACTGAATCTGACCTTCTTGAAAAGCATGACGTATCGGCTCTCCTCGTCTTCACCGAAAGAAAAAGATGTCAGACCAGCTACTTCTGCAACATCGTGCCTTAGGATGATAAATTAAAAGTTATTAAATTAAATGTTTATTTTTCCAGCTACTCAATTCCTTCAGGTTTTGCTGACACTACAGAAAGAAAGACAGGAGGAATTAATTATATTTCAACCTTACATACACATTGGAAAAGCAAGCTAATCCTCTGCAGAAGAGCGACTGGGATACTGTGTAATGGATACCGCTGTAATAACTGACATAACAAATAAAAATATTTGACTGGGGTTGATTTAAAATCTTAGAAACTAGCCATAGCATGTTTAAGTTGAACTCACAATATACTCCTTTCAATCTTTCCCATAGGATTGTACTTCCTCTTCTGTTGTGCACTGTCTTGAATAAATTCTGAAACTTCTTTTTCCATCTGTAAGGACAATATTATTAGCATGTTGTGTCAGTGCAACATGCAAGACAAAACAATCACCTAACAACATTTAATGTAGTAGACATCTTATCCCTACATCTGAAGACAACAGAAAATAATTGTAAACGTTATATCAAAATGGGAGCCAGGAAAGTTGTAGTTTAGAATGACAACAATGGTAGATATGGGGATCATACTCCAAGTGTTCTTTTATGCTATCGAATGGTTTTGGGCCTCAGTGTGTAATTGCTTTATAAACTGTTTTTATTCATTTCTTAGCCTTGTTAATCCTTGATGATGGCAATTGTTATACAATGTCAACATTTAGTTTCTCTTATCTGTAGTGTACATGTTTACATAAAAAAAGTAATTTCAAGGTAGAATGTACCATAATAAGTTACAGTTATGTTCAGAGTTGAGCATAACAAGGTGTTATATTATGCACCGTTAACATTTACAAACTACTGTATTAGACTTCTAAAACTCAACTGAACCAGTACCACCAATCTAAGTGTGTACATTCTGGATTTAAATGGGAAAAGTAAGGATTGATAGAAAGAAAAGAAAAAACCAGGAAGTTAGCAGAGCAAAACAAGTAGGGCAAAAGTATTTTACCTTTTTTCTGAACTCTGCTTTTTTTCTCTTCTCATCTTCCTGCATCTTTTTGAGCCTTGCTGTCTGCTCTAAAAAGATGGAAATAATACAACAATTAAATGTAACAACAAATAGTGTAGATGGTCAAATTAGCTGACACTCACAAATAATGAAGTAGAGCGTGCGTCTTTAAAAGGCGGTGCTACCCGTACAACGTAACGTTTACATGACGGATGAATTATCCAATAGTCACAATAGCCGAGATGTTTGTGTTTGACCGCACGAAATATTTGCAATAATATACATCCAATCTGATCGTATCAAATAAGTGAAAAGGTTGGTCATTATGAGAGTGCTCACCTCGAGCTTTTCGTCGGCTTTCTTTGTCACCGACTGTTGGAGGTTTTTCCATGGAGCTCAAGATTGAACCTAGAAGGTCTGCCATCTTGAAATGGTGAAGAAAACCGGAAGCACATTGACGTATCTTCGCACAAGCATTACAATGTCATGTTAACGCATGCGCAAACCTAGATGAGGTCGTTATTTAGAGTAATTTCTATGAAACTTAATGAGTTTAGGATTTAGCACATTAAGGCTTTAAACAGTAAATCATTTGCTTTCAGAAAATATAGTTCTGTAAAATCTTTTTTTGATGTTTTTTTTTTGGTGTTTATCAAGGAATGCTATATACTTGTTTGATTTATTAACTTAATAACTTGAACAAATCTTGTTCTGATTTGCATGTTTAATGAGCTCATTCAGGTTTGTTTGTTTTTTCAGTAAAAGAGGTGCGATTGTGTTTATTAAGGGAATATTACTTTTGGTTGGGTGTTGCATGTTTAGTTGGCCCTGGCTCTATTGAAATAATGCTGGAACCGGAGATGTTAAAAAGTGAGATATATTAAAACGGGAATTCGAGGGAACAAATAACACCAGATTTGAATACTTGTGGTTTGTAATTTATTTTTTATAGAAAGTTACCCAGCATCAAATGCCATAGTATGCTTCAATGTCCTTGGATGCAGCACCCAATGCACCTAGTTCACCTTAGCTAAGGTCAGTGTTCAGTGTTCATTACCATTGGAAATGCACAGGGCAAAAGTGTGAATTGAATGACGAATGATGTTGGTAATATTTAAAGTGTTTTGAGTCAAAACCAGTCCAAAACCAGTCTTCAAACAGCCCGAAATAAGATCATGCACTATAGTTAAATGTCTGTGTGTTTCTGTGTGTGTCTGCACATCAGCTAAATATATGAAATCAGCTACAAATGACATAGAGGTCACTACTATGTATAATTTATATTTTTAAGGGCAAGCATCATACATTCAATACAAGGCTTTTTTCTTTTTTTCTGCTTTTGCAAGACAATAAAACAACATATGCAGGCAAAGTTACAGTTTCAAGGAGTGATTTAAGTATTTACAACGGAAAGCTAACCTTTGTATGAACTATGACTATGCTAATCATAGCCCACTACCATAAAGGACATGAGCAATGTGCCAGCTTTGTTTTCAACAAAATAAATCTCACTGTCCAACCAAAACATGAGTATTACATTTTCTATAAGTCAATGACTAACAGTTAGGTATTTACATTTTGATTATCATCATGAGCCTAGTCAGTATCAAAAAGTATACTGTTACTTTGTGGGAAGTCACAACAAAGGGACTCATTTTTCTTCATCCACCCCAAACAATCAATATAGGTTATAAACTATGGTTAAGACTTGGGGCATTATATACCATAACACAGGAGAAGACTTGGGGAATTACATATCATAACACAGGATAAGATGATAAAAAAGTAATAATATATAAGAAAACTGACAATTAAAATAAATGTAATGAGCAGCATGTTTCTTAGCTGCTCAATTAGAGACACAACAACTTTAGCTTGATTTCATCTGACCTGACAGGCTACAATAGCAAGTCTCATTTCAAGAACTAAAATAACTGCTGATAAGATTGTTTCAATCCCTCATATCTTTTTAAAAATATATATTTTTTCACAGATCAAAATACTGTGGTGACTTTACAAATTGATTAAGTTGTATTCTAATGCATTGAATGTCTGTATCATTTTTGATTCTATAGGCTAGATTTGCTTCACATAGACTTAATCAGTGAGGAGTTCTTGGTGTATACATATTTAGTTTTGTTTTGTTTGTACTGTGGTATTATTTAAAATGGTTTGCGCCAATATCACACATACAAACTGTCTGTTCCAAAACCCTGTCGTAGTCTCTTAGCCACTATCATTAGTGATCTTTCCACAAAAAGTTGTTTCAAATCTTTTCAGCTAGGAACAAAAACCTTCTTCCCAACAGGGAGGAATATTTATTTGTTTCATTGTCATTAACGCCAAATGGTTTGTGATATGATATTGGACAACATTTCTTTAGGTTCACTGTTCCATGGACAGACCTTGTCCACTGTTACATGGACAGACAAAGTCACACCCATCTGTGGGAACCCAGAGCAACCTGCCAGACCTTTTAGTGCAAAAAGATCGGATCACAAACCAGAAAAGCCATGCCACATTTACACCCTGAATGAAATTATTCTCTCTTAAAGGGACATGCGCACAGTTTACACAAAGAGAGAGGAGGCAAAAGGAAGACACTTCTGATAAAGAACTCATAGTGACAGGCCGGTCACATGCACATTAAAGAGAGATGAAAGGCCAGACACACATGTGCTAACCTTCGGCTCTACTGGGTACTAAACATCCTATTAACTGGAGGGAATGTCCAATGAAAGCACCAGACTCACAGTCAGTCAAGTAGCATTATAGCATGGAGGAGGTCTGACTCTTTTCTCACTTTTATCTTGTAGACTACGATGTCACAGTTTAAAAGGTAGGGTACAGTTTGCTTATGTAGTCTAAGATAGAGTACAGTTTGTTTTCTCACCCCCCCCCCCCCCCCGCTCCCCCAAAAAAATAACCAATCTATTTCCATAATCGTCTTAATCACTCTGGAAAGCAGTAAGCTTCGTGCTGTGTCTTGTCCCCTGTAGAAATGTTCTGCCAGTGAAAGATAAAGTAATGTGTAATATATATCTTTGTTATCTTTGTTTTTTATCTTTGTTTTTTTTTGTTTCTTTTGCATGTTGAAAGATATCTTTTTATCCAAACAAGATACAATGTAATGCGCAGAATGGTTATGCGCAAATACTGGAAGCACAATGTTGTTGAGGACATGCAAGTTGTAAGTATACAGGAAGATGAAAAGCCATGTTTTTCCATCTCACTGTCTTTTCTTTATCTTTTCTTTTCTTCTGTTTGAACGTTTCACCATTTCATTTCTTTCTTTTTCGTCTTTTATTATTTTTATGCTCGTGACTCTTTCTTTGCGTTGGGCTTGTTGCCCAGGAGTGTATCAATTTCTGCAATGGTTTGAGGTGTCATTTGGGACAGTACCTTTTAGGACCAAGAGAAAACAATAGGCATCTTAAGATTTGCCCTTTATAGTTAGCTTGCAAGCAAATACATCATTTACTTAAAATTTTGCCATTAAAATCAGCACCTCTCTAATGTATATAATCAGCACCACTGCAATGTATTACATATTTGTATATGTTTGATCAACTGTCAATGAGATTTAAGAAAAGTTTGATAGTTACCCGTAGGGCACCAAGATTCTCCACCAGCTGGTCAGCCGTAGAAACACCTAGCAACACTGAGCTAACCCCCTCACTGCGTAGACACCAGGCTAAGAGAGAAACGGTGAATAGAGTTAGATAGACAAATGGAGGGTTACTACCGATTCAGTTCAATTAGATTTGAAGCCTATTGCTACTACTACTACTACTACACAGCCTACTGTCAGTAGGAATAGAAACAAAAGGTTCACGAGATTTAATTCATCTATGAGACAAGTTTGAGACCCCCCCTCCTCCTAAAAAAATCATAATCCTTGCTTAAATGATCTAGTAGTAGTTCAAAACAAAACGTGTCCTCTACACTCTTACTCAAAGTGAAGGAACCCACATTCACTTACCAATAGCCAGCTGTGCAGCGGTGCAGCCTAATCTGTCAGCCACTAGGTGGAGCTCTTTGATTTTTGCCAACTGCCTTCGGCCCTCTTCACTGTGCACTCGCTCCTTCAGCCACTGGTACCCCTTGAACCACAATTAACGGAAATCACTTGATTACAATCATTGCTATTTTAGATAGAAGCTGAAAATTCAATCTGGAAAGTAGTATTTCTAAAGGAAACTGTTAAGACTCACTTTCATGGCTGCCCTGGAGCAATCGGGTACACCCTCGCTATACTTTCCTGTGATCAGACCACATGCAAGGGGCGACCATGTCATTGCGCCAACACCTGAGAGTGAGAGAGAGAGAGAGAGAGAGAGAGAGAGAGAGAGAGAGAGAGAGAGAGAGAGAGAGAGAGAGACAGTCAGAGACAGACAAACAGAGAATATTAAATACATTAATCATTGCATGGTTTCATTTATGTGCTCAATTTAACATCACTATGAGAAATTATTTGTTGTTCTTGCAATACATCTGTCTTTCTGCAGTTTGGATTAGTGTTTAAAAATCAGTCATGGAGATCAAATGTATGATGATGAAATACTGGTAACTATACTTGTAACTGACTATAAAAGAGAACTAGGTTCTACAGGAAGGCAGAGAAAATGGGGCTAGGCCCTACATCTGTTATCTGCCTGTTGTCTGTAGAAGGACAGAGAATAACAGAGCATGACCAACCTATCTTGTGGTAAAGCTCAGGGAGTTGCACCTCCACTTTATCCCTTTGGAAGTAGTGATATTCTGCCTGCTCACACACAGGTGGTATCAGGTTGAACTGCCGCGCGACCGAATAAGCCTCCTAATGTTCGGGTGAGAGGGAAACAAATATGATTACAGAGAATACTTCTCTGGACCAAAGGTAGATATAATCCATGAGACGTGACGGGGATATAAAGAAATAAGAAAAACCAGGAAGAGAATACTGATCCCACCATAATCTCCATGGCACTCCAGCGAGAGGTTCCCCAGTACATGGCCATGCCCTGGTTTATTACAAAGGTCATGGCTCGGACAATCTCTGCAAATGACAACAAACACAATCACATGCACACACACACACACACACACACGCACGCACGCACGAACGCACGCACGCACACACACACACGCACGCACGCACGAACGCACGCACGCACGAACGCACGCACGCACACACACACGCACACACTTAATGTCTAATACATTGCAGCCACAGGCGTATAATTATCACAACAAATGCAAAATACAGTTGTGTTTGACCTTCCATAGGACTGTTAACATCATTACGGTTGGCAAAGACCATGTCCACGTATTCTAGCTGGAGCCTTGACAAGGATCCTCTTAAACCTGCATTAGCAACAGTAACAAATACAAAAGGTTTTTGAATCACAATAATTTTCTTAATATTTCTCCTTCCTCCTCCTCGTTGTAATTTGCCTCTACAGTGACAATTAAGACCAATTAGACCACTTCCAATTCCAAAACACAGGTGCATAACATACCTTCAATAATGTGTTTTCTGGAAAGTCCCCTTTCAGTCTCCGCTCTGTAGATTGATAACGTTAAGAGTTAAGACACACACTATAACAACAAAACATAGATTATATAAAATGCGCATATGTTATATATACATAGATAGCTGATACTGCAGAGATAGTGTCTCCATGCACGGTTACTTACTGGCCTCCCCAGTAGATCTTAGTTGTGACCACATAGCTTGATCGCCTGCCAAGAAGAGGGAGAAGGGAAGTAAGGGAGCAGCACATGATGTAGAATATATATACATAATATATATATAGAATATATACCAGTAAAGTCCTTATATCACAATATATCCTCAAAATATAAACACAAGTGTTGGAAACAAACGCAAAATCGACGGTTACAGAGCCTTAAAATATAAATGCTTTGGAGAAAAAAAATGCTACCAATTCCCAATTTGAATAAAAATACTAGAAAAGAACAAGAAACATGTTTTCAGTCATGTTATAGAATAGTATGAGGATAAGAATGACATTTTGTAGCAAAATACCTTAAACTTGTGAAATTATGTTTGTCCTCTGTGTTGATTGGTGGGGCAAATGTATAAATCTATTGATAGTAGTGTTATATTTGTAATCAGTATGTCCTAATACCTCCATCCCTTTTTCTTGATGATGTTCCCCAGAGTGATTTCTGCCCTGCGAGGAGAAAATGGACAGGTGTTGACTTTAAGCAACCTAAATGAAAATATTGAATATTTAAATATTTTATTATTACTAAATTGTATTTTAGAGACGGTAACGATTACAAGCTAACCTGCCAGAAGCGTACACTTCTGCCGTGTCAAAGAGGTTCACTCCGTTGTCATAGGCTATTGTCATCAGGTTCTCAGCCATCTGTGAGGTACAATAAAATTGGATTGAAATAAAGACAGAGAAAGCAAAAGGGAGAGAGAGAGCGAGAGAGAGAGAGAGAGAGAGAGAGAGAGCAAAAAAAAGAAAAGAAAAAGAATAAAAGCCCACTATGTTCTCACCTCATCAGAGATCTGTGACCCAAATGTCACCCAGGTACCTAAACAAACAGAGAGAAATATAAATGCATGTTTAACAATGAGTGTCTTTGGACATTTCATACATTTGCATTGTTCTGTTTAGAAACTACAATAACTCACCTAGCCCCAAACAGGAAACACGCAGGCCTGACTTGCCTAGGTTCCTGTTAATGAGAGAAGAAAAGAGGGATCACAATCCATCTTAAAAGCTATATTCTTGTCACTTTCCTCACTTTCCCTGTATGTGGGCACCGAGATGGTCTAAAATAAAATTGTTGACCAGCTTATCACCCCAATCAAAAGCTGTCCAGAAGACCAGTGTTTAAGAAGGCAACTTGCTGTTACTTGCAGTTGAGTTACCTTTTTCTGTTTAGATGGCACCTATTCTGAATAATTGAAGTGTTTGCAAGGAGTTCTGGACCTTCCATTAGAATAACCACAATTGTCATCATATTATACCAAAAAAACATCAATATAATAATGTATCATGTATAAAATACAGAATTATGTATCCAGGCCTTTGACTATTTTTTCAAGAAACTTAAAATAATTCATATTTTCATATGAAAGTTCATTTAAATAGTTATGAGACCTCTAAAAACAGAGAAATTATTGAACCAAGGAGTCATTGGCTTGCCAACAACAGCTATTCATGTAAGATCAGACAAATGTTTAAGCCATCATATTCAATCACTACAAAAGCAAGATCATGGTTCTGGTACTGAAACAGTTTTTCAATCATATTAATGTGATTTCTGTATTTCTGGCTTGTGATGATTACATGCATCACTTCTATGCCTGAGTGCCCAAACACATTGACCACGTTGAACATTTGACCTTTATCGGTCTTGCATGAGTATTTAATACACTCAGTGCCTGAAACAACTGGAGGCTACTGCTCTGCCTTAGCGCAGTTAATCTACAGGGCATTAACATGGGGCCAATTCAAAAGGTGTTTGCTCTTAATGGACACTCAACACATGATCATTACATCATGATTACAACACGCTGAGATTGTAGACAGACACATTTTTGGATTTATAAATAGATATAGGATATAAACCAGGATATAAAAAGATGTGGCTCTGGCCATGCAAGCAGACGGGCTGAGGATTTCCGCAGGATTCACGGCATAGCTCTCATTCACATCTCCTCCATCCTAATGAGACCAAAGGGGGCCAGCTGGAGAGGCTGGAGAGGCAGTAGAACTGCAGCAGAACTCATTGCTTGCCGTCTTTTTCATCTCTAGTGTCGTTGCCTCGCCCCTATGCCTGTCTTGCCTGCCTGTGTCCGCCACAAACAGCCGAATGGAAAGAGACAGACTGTCAGAGCGCTTAGATCCAGGCGGGCGAGCACTGCTTTACCCCCACCCCCCCACCCCCTTTGCCACTCTATTTTCATTGCCTTGCCATACGCTATTTTTAGATTCATACAAGTACTGTATGTGTGTCTGTTATTTCATTGTATGCTGTCAATGAGGGGCTGTATTCTATTGTTATGAAAATGTGGAAGCATTCAAAGAAATAATAACATTACATAATAGTACACGGTAAGCTTTTAAAGCTCATAACCTGGCACTGTCAATAACCACAGGAGTTTAACATAAATAATTAGCTATTAAAAGATTTCTCACGTTATGGAAAACATAATCATAGCTTGCAGACACTGACACAGACACGGAAATCGTATGAAATGTTCCATTTTATGTAATTCAGAATTATTTGACAAGATTCTCCAATAGGCTAATTAAGTCATTACATCTAGAAATCCCAGAGGGCATTTACATGTGTATATGTGCATTCAGTAAGAAGAGCTAGTCTAAACTAGTCTTTTGCGAAGGTAAACCATGTGACTAATAATACTGTAAGAATTCAAGATGAATATGACTTCAGTGGTAAGAATTAAGCTGTACAGAATCATGTACAAAAGTTGCAGTCTAATATGTGCATTGTTATTCAATGCCAGACAATTGAAAAATACAGGATCATTGCATTACACACATTTATGAAGCAAGGAATTTCTGTTGGAGCAATAAAGACCCCACCTTTCACTGCACTGCTGCAGTGTGCAAAACGATTATCAGTGATCACGCGTTTTCTCTCTTGCAAAAAAAATGACAATGCAAGTATGAACGGAATGAACCACGTAAATGCACACTAATCTACATAGAGTCATGCATGCATGCGTGCATTTCTATACAGGGCACACAGGAGCACAGATGTTTGTCTTCTCCTGCACTTAATATTTTTTTTTATAAGGTTTCTCATTATTTCATCTTGTTTTTCCGTTTCCACAGCCATAATGGCATTCTAAGAATGTGAAGATAGGACATGACCATTCAGCACATCATTATCAGAGCCCAGCACAGCCTTTTTACAGCACATAGTCAGAATTCTAAATGTGAATTTAATCATCGCCTAAAAAGGCATGAGTCAAATGAGATAAATAGCCCAGGGCAATCGCTCTGGTGATGGCTTTTTTAAAGAAAGTGATGCAAAAAGAAACATGCTTCTCTTGAGAAAACAAAAGCATTAAGCTATTAGACACATAGACTAACATGATCTATCAAATCTCCATTTATTAAAAGTCACATTTGGACTTTAAAGCTACTATACATGTCTTCCGTTAGTACATAAAGCGCACCATGTAGATACCATAGATGTAAACACTATAGGGATCATCACTGATTCCTGTAGTATTCAAGGCCACAACACAAAGCTTCTCAAGAGGTGAGAATAAGATTTGATAATGTAATATCCAATTTACAAAATAAATACATTTAAAATGCACTACAGCCAAATATGTTATCTTGTATGGGTAGTCTAGAGGCAAGTGAAGTAAGCCTTTGTGTTGAATACAAACAATAGACTAGATTTATAGATTATGTGATAAATTTTGTGGTATATATGGTAACAGAAATGGTGGTCATCCGGTCCGAAACAGCGCAGGTAAAGCAGGTTATAGGAGTAAAGGCAGTGGGGGCCCGATAAGGAATGAGAGTGCAAGCTGATTATAAAATAAAGCACAAAAAAAAGCTAAAACAATACTGCATGTGTGTAACCACTGTGGGTGACCAAATGCTATGATGTCTTATTGTCATGAATTCTGTATTAAAAGGCAAATGTCTTTCTCAAGTGTCTTTTGTATTGCCTATCTGATGCTTTTTATCACTGGAAATAATAGGGCGACAGGTTTCCAATGAATCTGTCCTTTAACATATTGCCTAAAAAGTGCAAGTTTCTATTCAGAGTTTTATTGAAATAGTCCTTGAGAATAACATTTACTGATTAATGTATTCAATAAAAATAAATAAAAAACATTAACAAACAAGAGCAGAAAATATTATTTGGAATACTGGTTAGATAATATCCTTGATGGATGCCTATATGGTATTTATAACCTAGCTTTTGACATTGTCTTTGAGAGGATTTTGTAGGATTTTTATGGAAACGTCATTCAATCAGAACTAAAAGTCAAATAATATCTCCCATGTTTGCAAAATGATGAAACATACACAAAAGCCATGTGGTTTATGGAGCATGACAAAGTAAGGCATTGTTGTTTGTCAGTTACCGATCATAGCTCTCGACTAGCTGAGCTAGACTAGAGGCCCCACACAGTATCTCCAAAGAACCCCTTTACTCTAAAAAACAGACAGCTTTAACATCTACATTGTATCTACATTAGGTTACTGTTTTCAAATCATAACATTGCTTTAATCAAAGTATTATTTTCTTAGCTCATCGCTTAACTTAAATGCTCACAAAATCTTTCTACTGAAAAAGGTCTGGTACAAACACATTTAAAATGTACAGAGCTGCAGAACATTTTCCAATTGCTCAGAAACACAACACGTTCCTGTCTCCTATTCGAGAAATTTAAAAGCTTACTGCTGTGCAACTGTATTCAAATACAATTACAATTTAAGATTCAATTAGATATGCACACACTTTGGTAAGGAACGTCTCAGAAACCTTTTATGTTGGGATGGAAGTGCTCTGGAGTAACTCGATCTACCAACATGTTCACGAGAGAGGATTGGTGTAAGGCACTCATCATTATCATCCATTCATTTTGTGGAGATCGATGGGCCTCTACATTGTAACTAAAATATGAAATCTAATAGAATAAGATACTACTTTGGAGACACATACACCGTGCTTTCACTTTACACTGACACTTCACTCAGCCATCCAGGAACACCTGGTGTAACTTTAACACCCAGCCGCCCTAACACCCCTCCTTACTCACCTGTATTTCATACTGCTGTGCCGCCCAATGGCTTCCTTCATGTGGGCATGGCCCTGTGGGACAGAGCGGGACCCTGATACTTCCCTGGGCTTGCCTGAGCCCTGGGGGATGTAATTGCCATTGCCCCCTTGTATGCTGCCCCCTCCACTGCTTCCACCTCCTCCCCCGCTGCCCCCTCCTGGAGGTGGGACTGTGCGAAGGCCACACAGCCGGTCCTCACTGCGACTTTTGAGGTTGTGCTCAGTGCAGGCAAAAGACACCTGCATCCTGATCCTTAGGTGTACTGGTGGTCCTGCTGGTGGTTGTGCACGATTTTACACGTAATGCTCGTTTTATGTTTGCAAATTGCTAGTAGCACTTTTGAGTGTGAACGCAGTTAATTGTAGGGAACGATGATGCCCACACAAATGCCCAAACAGTGGTAGGTTGTGTTTCTGGCAACAGCGCCTGGCAGCTGTCCAGGCCCTAACCTGGTGCAAGCAGACTCAGCGTCTGGTCTGTCTACTGTCTGGTGGAAATGCAGCCAAGGTGGTGATTCTCAGAGTGTACACAAAAGCAAATTGCTCCAATTATCCGTGGTTACCTCATAAGCAAAATAAAACAAACAAACAAACAAAAAACCGGTCTTCTAATGAAAAACGTTCAAAGGGCGCAGCACTGGGGTGACTCTAACTGCGCTCTCCAGTCCACGAGGAGCGCAACAGATTCTCCACTTGAGTGTTGTAGGAAGCCGGCTGCCTGGCCTTCTCTTGAAGAAATTCCCCCCAAAATATGCCTATATCGATCTATAAGGCGTTGGCTTTAGCTAACCTGTAGGCTGTTGGCCTATGGTATGGTAACTAGCGAACAAGCTTATTGGTCCGATGGTTAGTTTTATCGGTTTCGAAGTCATCTAGAGCCCCCGAGTGTGCCGCAGGAACGACACTAGCACAGCTACAGGCATTCTCACTTTTGCATCGCAAGACATATTGCGTCGCGAATGGAACAAATACATCTGAACAATTGGCGCACATTCCGGCGTGCTACATTAATTTACATGAAGAGCTGTAAATTACACTTCTTCATGTAAAACATAGCACTGGTTGGTCTAATGTTAACTGTTCCCAACTGTCAAGTTTAAAACAATAGCATAACGAACGGGCGTTGCATAAAACGCAACATCAGCAGTGTCAAATTATCTAGGAATGTCATTTAGTTCGATGAGCCTAAACTGTCAATAGCTTGAATCCCGAAGGCTGATTGCAGAATCGGTCGGCCAATACATGCAACATAGATGGCAGTCATTATAGGAGGAAAAAAACGGTGAAGAAATCCTGCTCCAAATGCAGCGTTCGATCCAGCTTTTTCTTCTCTCCAACTATTTTCGCTGAAGCTATTAGTATTTTTATGAATATAAATCTATAAATTAAATCAAATTAGTCGTTAGCCTGCAGTGAGTCCAAAATTGTATCACGACAAGCAAGTGTATGCTTGCGAGAGGCGCATCTCTCTCCCTCCCTCTCTCTCTTTCACCAACTCATCTCTCTCTCTCTCTCTCTCTCTCTCTCTCTCTCTCTCTCTCTCTCTGATTTCACCACCCAACAATCACATCATATGGTAATCCAAAATACCTTGGGGATGATGGCCACTAGTCAAAATAAACTAATAGGCTGCAAATCCACCCTAATTGTAGGCCCCTACTGACAACAGTATTTAAATAAAATACGCGCTTCGAATCTTTATACTTTAAAATAGAACCTGATAGACACTCCCATTTCGACAAGCATAAACCCGACCAAGTCCCCGTATTGCATTGACTATGCAGGAAACAATGACAAAAAATATACATCTGAAATATTATCCAATTTTGTAAGATGGGAACTAAACAAGAAGGTTGCCATGGTCATGGGCTAAATTTCAAATGCATGAGGCATTCAATAAAAAAGTAGCCTACACCTTTCAGCATCACACTACTGCATATTTACGTTTGCTTTAGTGTTACAGCCTAACAGCCTAGCATTTCATGTAATCACCCTCTACTGCTGTCTTCAGTCACCACTGATGCAGTTATTTGTTAAATCTAGAGAGCAATTCAAATTCACATTTGAAACAACCATGTTTTGAATGTGTTATTTGGCACACTAAATGTAAGGGGGTAATTAATATTAGGGACAACAAAATAATGTAGGCTACTAATGCATTTTGCGGACATCATCGTGCTAACTTCTTAACGGTCTACTAGGATGCGGTCCATGTGGTGGAACAACCAGAACATCAGGCGCACAGAGACTGTTGAGAACCAATCACACGCAGTTAGCTAGGTCAAGTCAGCCAATGCGAGAGTGGTAATAATGTGCAGTGAGCGGAACACAGTGTATCCGCAAAGGAAAATAACCTGATCAGTTTGGAGAAAATCCGTGATTATCAAGGTAATTCTGATCAAATAAGACAATTGATTGCACAAAATTAAAAAAATTATGCCCCAAATATGTTATATAGGCCATTTGCTGGGACATCTATTTCCCCTTTTGTGTGCATGTGTGTGCATGCCCTAAAGGAGTTTCACTAACTCATGTTAATTGTTTCCAAAGGTAGCGCAAATAAATTTCAGCACCATGGCCAGTTCCCTGCCATATATTTTTTTTTTTTTACAAAAAGCTCAACATGTTGCAATTGATATCGACTCTTTACATAACTTGCTCAACATATAGGCTACTGGTTTCAGTTTCCTTTTTATGACGGTTTGGCTTACAGATTTCAGTTATTGAATGGGATTTATATTATTATATAGGCTTTATTATATTATGCTATAATACACAATTTCAATTCGGTAGGCTATGGCACAACACCAAAATAAACGTCTGGAAAGACCACGTGCATATTTTAATGTACAAAAGCAGTTACGTAGTTGGGCACTGCTAAAAGTAATCATGGTTGAACAGGAATAGTTCACTACTTTAGTGGCTTTACATTGTTTACATATCTTATTGAGCTAAGCTATCCCCCATAGGTTTCCAGTCAAACGGTTAGCATTGCAGCTAAGCAGGAAAATGTATTGGGCTTCTTTCGGAGACATTGAAACAAGGTTAAACATCCCAAACGGTGAAACTATGCCCAAAAGGATAAAAAAAAGTTCTTATAGACTAAGTCTTATGTTTGCTGATTCTAAGCCGGTTATGTAGCATACTGCTACTGCATAACTTGGGCCAAGGCATTCTAGTGCTCTCTTGTGGAGGTTATGTTATTTTCTCAACACTCGCCGAATAGGCCTAGTGTTACTTGCAATGATTTGTGAAACATCTGTGCTTTCCCTCAAATACTGCAATCACCATGTTCAGTGCAGACTGGCCGCCTCCATTAAAATCAGAAAAAAAGTGATAACGCCTATACTTAGTATGACCAATCTAAGCAATAAATGCCAATCCTGTCTTGAAAAAGTATTTTTAAAAAACTACTTTGGGTTGTAAAACACTGCTTATTCAAGAGACTTTAAAAACATACATTACACTTATTTTCATTACTTTGCTACAGCTCTTTACCCCTGGGACATGTTTGTTGTTTGTGTTCAATTAGTTATTTAAATTAGAACAAACCATTAATGATACACTCTGTGTAAGAAACTCAAAATACGGCACAACTTTTCCTGCTTTGGCTGCAACATATTCTTCATGCTGTTTTATCAGCATAAAGATATTCCATGGTTTGGGTACTAGTATCTCAGTGAAAGAAACAAATCTATTAGAATATGAGGAATATAGTAGAATATAAGTGTGCTTTATCTCTCACTCAAATTCATGTTTTGACTGGTAGCATCTCTGCTGACACCCTATACAGATTTCCAAAAAGCTTTAATTTCACAGCAAAACAAGCAAAATCAAAACAAAAATCTATACGCAATTGGAGTATAAAGCAATTCTGTGCTGGATTTTTCCCTGATAAATATATTTTGTTGATGAGAACAGTATGTGCATTTGGTTCTCTGTGGCAGTCTGTTGTTAATACGTTATTTCTGCTCAGAGATAATCCAATAGGTAATCTTTCCAGAGAGTCTGTCTCCCTCTCTCTCTCTCAATTTTTCACACTTCATGCTGTGTGATTCTGTGTGATAGAAGATAGAAGATTTAACTTTTGTAACAGAAAACAGATTGAATATTACAGATCTAGTCAACAGTTGGAACGTGCCATTGGTAAATGGTTACAGTCAGGACTTCAGTTGGGTGAAGGATACATACGCTAGAGTAAAAAATATATATTATACCTTTAAAATATATCAAAACTTTTTTTCTTTATTTATATATTCTACACTATTGAAATGTGGCATTGCGTAACTCTACATATCCTTCTTTAAATCAATAAAACCAAGGACGTCTCTCTCTCTCTCTCTCTCTCTCTCTCTCTCTCTCTCTCTCTCTCTCTCTCTCTCTCTCTCTCTCTCTCTCTCTCTCTCTCTCTCTCTCTCTCTCTCTCTTCTTAATTTTTCTCACCTGTACACCATGGCTGCGCTCTCAGCCTCACAGTTGCTCAAAGAGAGGCCACACTCTCTGAGGTACAACTCCAGTCTTCTTCGCTCAATCTGTCTGCGAGCCGCCTCCAGAATTTGACCAGCCAGAACCTCAGACTCAGTCTTCTTCTGGACCTGAACCTTGTTCCCCCGGGGTAGACTTTTTGCTGTGACAGTCCCAGAGGTCGACGAGGACTTGGGCTTTTTGCTAATGCCATACAAGTCCTCCACCGAGAACTTGCCGCCCTTGCCTCCTCCACCACGACCACCAAACATTCTTATCGATTGTTTTTAAGCAATAACAGTAGAAGTCCACATTCTGACTTGTAGCCTGAAAGCTTTTATCACACCTCTTCTAAAAATAATCTAAAGAGCTGCATCCGCTTACAAAACAAAGACGACAAACAAGCTTTTTGTACTTCCTTAGACATCCTTCACATTTTAAAATGTCAGATATTTCCTTGAGGTTTTGCAAAGAAAATGAAGGAAAATTTTCCAAAAACACTAGAGAACAACCAGGATTCAACCTCAGACATTTCACTTCCTGATGTTGTGCTACAAATACAACAATTTGTAAAATATCTGTTAAAAGGTATTGAATCAATTCTTATCTCTTAATCCAAAATGAAACTGGGTAAATCCTTCGATAGCCAACACCTATATCATGGAAAAAGCACTAAAAAAACTCATAAACCTGGGTTCTTTAACCAAAGATGGAGAGAGAGACGTAAAATCGCCATCTCTTCCTCTTTATCTGTCTCTCAGATGAGGGACAGAGGGGGATTTGTGTCCTAGTCCCACCAGCTTACATTGGCCCAGATTAATACAAGGCCCGGATGGAGCAAAAATAAGATAAGAGAAAAATTCAGACTGGAGGAGCCACTTGCATTTCATCTCTGCAAAGGCCATGTGCAGAACATTCAAATGTTTCTCAATCCAAATATACTATTCATTCGGATGATTCACTGAAGCATTTAAAAAAGCAAATAAAACCTGAAACACAGATAGAAGAATTAATCTGCATTTTCAGAATGTCTGTCCTATGTCTGTAAGCTTTTGTTATCTCTAAGGTCCATCGGTATTGGCTTTTAAATTGGCTGGCATTCCACCACGGCCTGGCAGGAGCTTCAGGCCATTGGTGGTGAGTGTTATTGGCAGGGGCTTGGATGATGTTCTGGCTAAGCAAAGATCCACTGGGTTTTAGCACACAGCTTCTATATCACCCAGACGTTACCTTGCAGCTCCTCTCCCTCTCCTCTCTTGGATGTATTTCTACAAGATCCTCAGAAATTCAGCTTTGTGTGTTTGAAGTAATGATACTCTTCTAAACTAATAAACGCAATAGTCACATGTTAGTCAATGTAATATGTTGGAAATGTTACATAAATGCCATGTGGGGAGGATGAATGAACACACTGGTTCCCTCAGTCAACTAACAGACACCAATCCATTTAGTCATCTGAATGGATTCATTACTACACTGTCTAGTCTATGTATTTTCTTTCCTGTTTAAAGGAATTTACTATATGTCAGGGAACACTTGGACTGGTCTGCAGTGGCTTTTAGGAAGGGGGACGATCTGGGATTAAGCATTTTCTAAGCGCACTTTTGATTCACCAAGATTATACTGGCAGCTGGATGAGGTCAATCTCTCTTGATACGTTTTGATTGATAGAAAAACAGCAAAACAGGCTCCTACAGACGTAGTTCACAAGCAGAGGTGTTTAGTGATTCCTTGTATGCAAATCTTAATGTATTCAAGTACACTATGATGAAACATATATTACAACTTTAAATTAAAGATAGGTCAAACAGTTTGTGCATTGGTTCAAACATCCGTGAACCTCATCCAGAACTATTTTCTGTTTTAGGCAGGCAATATGATTTGTAATATGTTCCCTAATTTCAAATTCTGAAAATATCTCAATCCAATGCAATATGCTCATTGTTGTACACAGATTAATGTTTTGTTCACACACACACACACACACACACACACACACACACACACACACACACACACACACACACACACACACACACACACACTGTGGTGCCCCAGCCTATGGCAGGTTCCCCACAGAAGAGGGAAAAGGGGGGTGCCGGCCCTTTAAGGGAAGGCTGAGGCTGGGAGAGATAATTGAAGGCCACTACATTCCCCTGCACCTTCTTAGGTCCTGGCCACTCCCCCCACCTGTAATCAATTAAGCTCAATCCATTTAAGCTTTAGGTGCTGGCTACCAGGGGGAGAAGGACTCCAGAGGCTGATGACACAGCGAGGAGCACCTACCACGTCAAGAAGTCAAGAAGTCAAGGAGACAAGATTGCAAACCCAGGAGAAGGGCAAGAACCCCAGAGAAGGAACCCGGACAGGTTGGCCCCTCACACCCTCGACTGAATTAACCCCGTGATTTACCTCTCTGCCTCTCTTTCACCCAGGAGGAGTTCGGCGCCGCCTCTCAATTGAAGACCCCGGTCCGGGAAGAAGTTTTGTTGCGTTATTACCCCCATTCCCTTTTCCTCACCGTTTTTTATCATTAAACAAGTGCTCACCTTACCCCTGCTCTCCTGGTATTCCTCAGTCCAACCCAAAACCCCTCACCTGCACAACGTGGCTTGCCACAACACACACACACACACACACACACACACTCCTACATATAACTAAACACACACACTCACACACACAAAGACAGACACAGACACACTTGGGATTACAGCCAGGGATACAACATATCCAACTGAAATTCCCTGAGAACCCTCGCAACTGTGTGTATTACCTTTAAAATACACTGTGCAACTGTTTACTGTAATGTATATGGTTTAATCACAGCATGCAATAGCATATACATCTCTAAGTTTATTGCATTTTTTTTAAGATGCCAATTCAAATCTACCAGCTCTCAGAACATTAAACGTATTCTCTGTTCCCTTAGTTCGGTTGCCTGCAACAAGGATATTTTACATTGTGCAATTATGTGAAGGCCATTACTTGATGTGCATGTCCCTCAATAGTAATCACATTGTTTGGGCATTTCCTTCACTGCTCCTCTAGCGATGCTTCTATACACTCAATCACTTGTAAACGTGCACTGAATATTGTAACAAGTCTGTTTTAAGTGAAAAAAACAAAAGATACACAAAACAGTGTGTCAATAAGAGACCCTGTTTAAAATTTACATTTTAACCTACCACTAAGTTTTCAAAAAATGCTTTTTGGTGTATCTTCATCCTTTCTGGTAAACATCTTGAATATTTAATTTACTTTCCTCCCTGGTTACTTTGATATTTGGAAGCTTTTTCTCCAAAAATTTAAAATAGGGGATCACTTACTCCCTTAACTCACTTAATCCCTAACCTTATGTGTCACATATCTTCTTTCATCCAATGAGAGGAACGTTAATTAGGCGACCAGTGTCAGATGGTGGTTCTGGTGGCTCTTATATCTACGGTTTAATGTATTATTACTCCAAGCTTGGGACGACCAAGGAAGGGAGCCTCCATCATCTCACCACACAGGCTGAAGCATTTTTCATCAAAACACTCTAGGATTACTTAGGTGGAAGGACCAATAGATTTGTATGTCTCCAGGCCGTTAGGCACCTTGGATTAATCTGTTATAAAAAAGTTTTTAAATAATCTATTACAGTTGGCAAGATAGTTTAATTCTTATTACAATTCATACATTTTTTTTATTTTTATTTGTGACATTAACTTTCTAAAAGCCATGAGATAATTCATTCCTAGTTTTTGTCAAATTATGCAATTATGTCTTTATGGAGCGGGATGGATTAAGTGGGAGAGTGGTAAACCTTGCAAGTTGCAGCCATAACATTAGCTGGGCTGGAGAGGCGTGAAGTTTCGGAAACCAGCTACCCTTACTGAGCAGTGCGTAAGCTATAGCAATGGGTGCAGGAATATTTTTGCAGTACATGTTTTCCCACTCCATCAGAAGAAATATTCTTATTAGTTGTAGGTATAGTTGAGGTAGGAGCTGCTTTGTTTTTGTTTTCTCTGGTTGAGTTAGCTTAGTTAAGAATTTATGTGGGTACACTGTAAAAAATGCTTCTGTGGTCATGTAGATTTTAATAGTGTATATGGGTAAAATGTACTCTTACTTTACTTAAAAATGTAAGTAGAAAATACTCAAAAAGCTGGTACAATTAGTTTCTGCAATTTTTTTAAGTAAACCCTGCACATAATTTTTTACAGTGTAGGTTCAAGTGACAGGCTTGACAGCTTTTAAAACGACCTGATGTTTCAACTTGTTAACTTTTTCGGAAACCATAACAAAAACCTTTAAAAGGCTTGCATATTGTAATTGTAAGTGAAATTAAGCCTACTGTTTGTAATTTATTGTAATATAATGTGTAGACTGTTGAGTTCATGGTTACTGTATTACTGTAGAGTAGGCTACAACATGGCTGCCAGGCACTTCCCAATGTACTACAGGACCAAGGCCATAATAGTTACATTTTCTATTTATTTTGCTAAACCAAGAATTTTCCACATAAAACAACAGTGTATCTTGTATTTTTTTTTACAATAAAATAAGGTGCTCTAGTTGTTTCACCTTACCAGTTTGAATGGCATTGGTAAATCTTGAGCCAACAATAATTGATAATTCAGTTAACAGGGCTTACACAATAGTCGTTATAGGTAACCGACTACATCTTCCTTCCTTTAGAAATTGATGACTGGTGTCTATTGACATGTCGGTGTGTAGGCCTATGTTTTAATAAACAAACATTGTAAACATGATTTTGAAATGGTTTCTTTATAAGTAGGGGTATATCCTATAAAAGCAGAACCAATTTCAGTGGCCAAAAGAGCAACAAATTGGAAATAAAAGGAAATGTTAAATGCATGTAAAAATGGGGAATGAAGAACTAGATCGCCCATTGTCAAGGATTTTCCACAAGATCTGGATTTTTTTACTAGCACATTTAGAATTAATTATATTAGAGTAGGTTGGTTTTAAGCTAATACTGTAAAAGCAAAGGTTTTGCGTTCAGATAAATAGAGAGCAGACGTTAGAGCTCGAGCTTTATATTTCCTCGTGCAGCAACATTAAGGGCGCGAAGTGGGGTCGAGTTGTCCTACATTCATTGTCACATCAGTGGAGACACATGCCTTTGCGAGGCACATTTTTTACTTTTGACACCACAATTATAAAAAATTAGTTGCCAACCTTTATCTTGCTTTTAGATACCTACGGTGACAATGGAACTATCTGAATCGGGGCCGTTAGATGAAGACCAATTCCTCTCCTTTGCCAAGTGAGTTTGAATTATCAAGTTAGTGCCATTATAGGATAGGCTGAACTAAACATCACTGACGCTACCAACTGATATTGAGTTTACGAAATAGGTACAATAATACAGTAGAATAGATCCATTTCTTTATGGATCTTCAACAGGATAATGATACATGATAGCCTACATATTATTCTAGCCTTCAAAATGTTTTACCCAGGCTCAATCTTCACCTGAATATCCGGGGCTATTTTGATTTTTGCATGAATAGGTGTTCCGACATATCCATTTATAATCTATCTGCTCTCCCAGAAGGTCAAAGGTTGTGGAGCGTCTCAGTTTTGCAAGTCATTCCATTCCACAGCAGCCTGGACAGTTACAACGCAAAGAAGATTTATGGCATGATATTTTGTACCAGTCAAGGTAGGCCTCCATTTACTGCCTAAAAGTTTTATACAGCATGTTTTAAATACAACTATTCTTAGATAGGTTTTTGAATTATGACACTAAAACACAACATTGTGTTTATTAGTGATGATACCTCTTCAGAATCAGCAACAACGCCCCAAAGGGTTACAATTAAGCCTGCGTCTGTGGTGAGTGGAAAAGTCAGAGATAATGCATTAGTTTTGCCATTGTTAATATTTTACTTGAAATCTGAAAGTCTTTAATCGATAACACCTCAGGAACATTTCGGTAATCCTGTGTATTTCACTTTTCATGCTTGGAAAAACTTCATGGATTTCATTATATTATTATGTAAAGAGGCCTCTTAAAAGAGTCAGCTAATTTTGATAGTTTAGTGATACGTACATCACTTAACAATACCATCTTCTGTATAGGCTGGTTTGGTACTTGCAGAGAGTTTTCCAGATTCACACAAAAGGAAAAAAAGACCAACATTGTTTTCAGACAAGTTGCCGTCTCCAGCAGAGCTGATGGGCCGTGATAAGAGAAAGAAGGCAGGAGGAGGATCCTCAGAGAGGAGCCAATGGATGCAGCCCAGAGTGGCAGCAGTGCTGCAGCACATCGGAGACCTACAAAGAAGACAAGGCTCTGTGGACAAGTGAGACCAGAGAGCGTTTGTGCAAACTGCTTCTAATAAATTTAACCCAAAACAATTAGGTACATAGATGTGTTTTCACTGATGAATATCAATGAATTACGTCAGTTGTATTAAATGATAGGGTTTGAATAATGCATTAATCTCAAAGTCATACTGAGATAGCAATAACCTTTTTTTATTAAAGATCGTTAATAATCATATCAATAATTCCTAGATGCTAGAGGAAAATATTTCGGACTATCATTGCAGGTATAAAGCAAGGGGGAAAATATTGCCTAACACACTGAAAAACACATTATTATTCTTTAGTATTAAGTTAATAAGAATCTTACTTGGCGCTAAGAGTAGGAGAAAGTCACTATATTTCTGCTTTCAAGGCTTACTGTGCTGTGTAGATGTTTTACACCCCCCAAAACATGTATTAATGCTTGGAGCAATTAAGTGACTTTTGATAACTGGTGCCGTTGGTCTCCTTTCAGAATGAAGAAAGAAAGGTGGGGGAACAAATCTCCTAGATGTTTGGCAGAGGAGACAAGTACACCAGGACCGGAGTTAAGCAACATACCTGGGCCACAAGTTCACCAGCAGCACCCTACAATGGATTTCTTATCTACCACAATGAAGGGGTGGCACAGGGCAACTATTTCTAGAAGTAGCACACTCACTCCCTATGGATCAAAGGTATTGCTTTGCTACTGTCACAGTAAACAGTATTGAATAATGTTAAAATCAGATTTAATCAATCCATTGGTATTTGCAGGGTCTGTTTGGAGAATTTGAACCCCACCTTGCTCCTGGGGGGAATCCAATAATGTCATTTGTCATGGCAACTGCAGAAAGACAAGCAGACGAATGGAAGGGCCCTGGTCTGTCTCATCAGGAATTCTGGGGCATTGAGAACAACACAGAGGAATAGGTGTTTGTTCTTGTAAATAATGCATAATGACTTAAATTAGACTTTCCATGTTATGTTATACTTTGAGTTTGTTGTTTTGTTCACTGTGGAGATTAATAGTGGTTGCTATCAATGTCCCACATGCATTGTTGTTTAAAAAATGTATATTTATGTGGTTAAGAATACATTTATAACTTTTGTAAACAAAACAGCCATGGTTTTGTATACCTTTGTGTACATATTAATTATAAAAAATAGTTACTAATTGTTTAATCATCAAGCTGTCTGAATGTTCAATGACCTTTGTCCTATCCCTCAATGATGAGCCTGTAAAATATTTAGAATTTCTTGTCTTTGTAGCGGGCCATCCCTTTTGTATTTTTATCTGTTAGGGTCAAAAGGGCTGGACAAATCCTACATTTTATGATTTAAAGCTGATTTTATAATAAAAGGGGCTTTTAGGAACCAAATATTAGTCACATGGGACTGTCAGAAGCTGTAAAGGTTCATATTAGGGCTATGTTCCAACAATGCATGACTCATGTTTGCCAAAAACAATGTTATAGAGAAATATGACTGTATTATTACGCCACCCCCTCCTTTCCTCTGGATGACATGTAGAAAGCGAAACTGAGGAAAATATTTCTCTAATTTGACATGGGATTGTCACAGTTTCTCTCTACCAAACCAAATACTTTTGTTTTCTTGATGATAACAACAATGGCAATGAAATGGTATGGCTCATATATACCGTATGCCATTTCGCTGACTGCAGCTTGCATTTGCCTGGGCCTGATTGTCCTGCAATCAACACGGGTCACACAGCTGGAAAAAGAAATGCAAGAGCTACGTGAGAGGACTAGCCTATTGTGTAGGGGAAGAGAACTTGCAAATTCACACAGCAGGGTAGGTAAGCCTTTCACATAATGTTTGATTTGTATGGAATATAACAACTATACTCTGCAATTAAGCTTGATATAAAACAGACATTTCTTCCATGTAGCATACTTTGCTTTAGAGAGCCATTGTTGTGCATGTTACCATGGACGTCTTGTAATGTTTCACACCTATATCAAATAAACAGATATCAGAGACTCTTAGAAATTCACAAGTGAACGGAAAGAAGACCAGGGAAAGGAGAGGGGTTTCATCTGTTGGTAGACAGAAGCAGAGGTGCACTGGTATGTTATTCTTCTCAGTAGTTCACTCTCAACCACTCAACACACACCAACTTTGCCTATGACTATTGGCATGGTCTATTACGTACCCCACTTCATATATACATGTGTTTTACAAGTTATTTGTAGCTTTATTTCTGTCATTAAGGAGGGAGGAATGCTTTCTTACACCTCCAACCTCTCTCTTCACATTCAAATGGTAAGTTGATTAAACTACTCTTTCTGTCTTGCAGAACTATTCTGTCTTTAATCTCTTAAACCGTGAATGTCTGATTTCTATAAATTGTTTTAGTGTCTGATTGCCTCTTTTTTTGCGTCCTATTTTTCCAGACGAAGACGATTACACTCTGGTGAAATGGACTGTTAAAAGAAGTTTAGGAGAAGGCCTGCTTGTCACCGGAGAAACAGTCACCGTGGTTACTGAGGGAACCTATTTCATATATAGTCAGGTGGGGCGGTGGGCTTTACATTATCTACTATCATACTGCCATTCTCTCATTGGGATGCATTCACACTGGTTTTTTTCATTTCTTTTTTTATCAGGTCTTGTATAAAGATACAACATGGACCATGGGCCATGTGATTAGGAAGCGTCTGCATGGTACAGTGAGCAGTCTGATGAAGTGCATACAGAGCATGCCCAACAACATCACTGTGGCCCAAAACACATGCTTCACAGCCGGTAAGTAGCAGCTTCAAGACTGTGGAACTTTTCAACATCAACTAACTAAAATCACACTATGCACACAAAGGGATGCAATGCAGCTCTTTGAAATGTTCCCTGGTTCAACTTCAGGTGTCCATTATCTGGAGCCAGGATCCACTCTGGAACTAATTATACCCAGGAAATCGGCTGGACTTGTTCTCAAAGCCCACTCCACTTTCATTGGCATGTTTAGGATCTGAAGAACTTGTATACGTACATTCTCTTTATATTTGTAGCTGTCATACAAACAAGTATTTCTACCCGTGAAGGCAATCAATTGCGATATCTTACGTTTACTGTAAGAGTTACTTTACTAAAAACCTTTGAGGGCAAGCATTTTTTATTAAATTTCTGTTTAATTTAAATTACCTCTCCTGTGATAAATAGCCTACGTATTTGCATAATGTAAGCAAAACAATGTGTAAGCCTGGACCTGAAGTAATCTATTTTGGAATTGACATGGCTGTTGAGTATGTGAAATAATAAATAAATACAAATACACTCCCTGCTCAATAATTTTACAAACTAAACTGAAAGAGTCATTGTAGCTCTCAGATTTTACTTTGTCCACAGGAAAGGGGATGTGGTGGTTTTTCGTCCAGCAGATGGCGCAATAGGTTTATAAAGCTGCGACTGAGAAACGTGACGTCAAGGGGTCCTTTTTTTCCATGTACCCCAGAGCACAAAATACATTAACATCTGAAGCGCCATACATCATGTTCTGATTTTGAATACTGTTTTATTTCCATTGTAAGCAATCAAATTTTAGTCAAGTCAGTATTGATGTTTTAGGAAAGACACTTATACCATTGATTGAGAGCATAAATGCTTCTGTGCTCTGTGTTTTGTATGCATTAGTTGCCCAAGGTCGGACAAAGAGGGAATGTCTGAACTTGGTTGACCTTCAATGTGATAAAATGTGATTGATTAATAACGCTTCCCACTGTTATTGACAAATGTAATGGATATTCTGTAGTGATCAATACGAATGTGACATTGACAAAAGGTTGGTTGTTTCTGAACAATAAAATTAAAGTTAAACGCATTCAAGTTTTTATTTCCATCCTTTCCGCTCATCTGGAAAAACCCAGCTCAGTCAGTTCATGTAGGCAAGGTGAGGAAGTTAAAATGGAAAGTCGCCGCATCCTCTCCAATAGCCATAAACGACTACTGTAACCTTTATTGTGTGTTGGGTCAGCTGTGCACTTGCATTGACACTCATGGCAATCGGCTTCAAGGGCGGAGGAGGAAACTACACAACTGCCAGGTTTCCATAAACAAATCTTACTCCTGTGCCGCTTTAAAGCAAAACCACTTATACATGAATATTACCACTTGGATAAGGGCAGTAGTGTAGTAGAGGGGATAACAATACAAAGGGAAAAGGTGCACATTGTGTGGTGAGAGAGATAAATCGTCTCAGACTAAACTGTCTATTTGTTAATACTTGCATGGTTTCCGGGTTGAGCCATCACCCTGACCCAGATAATGGTCAAATGCAAAGATCCATTGAAAGATCTTTCTCGTCTGCTCCTGCCTTTTTTTTTTAACATGTTCAGTGCCAGATTTACAAGCCATTTTTCAATCAGAGAAGTTTGACAAAATGCAATGAAAAATACAAATATGTCAAAAAATAATTTCCCCTCCTAAACACAGATATTTTGTTATAACACTTAGCGTTCCTCCTCTTGAGTTTTTCCTTGCTGAGAAAATACTGTGAAAATAAATAGTTGAAATGGTTCACTAACAACTACAAACACGTTTGTTTTGACTCATTATTGGCATACACCCAAATGGTAAGGACATTAATATACAGAGAGTGTTTTGTGAAAGCATTTTTTGCAGTCACAACCCCTGCAGTAGCTGAGTTGTTGTTCCTTTAT
>JAPMUY010008883.1:300000-322500 GCA_026901105.3 Galaxias olidus
AGCTACAAAGAACCTTAAGGGAGGGGGGAGGGGGGCCTGAGGCTTGAAATTCAGCTCGAGGGAGAGGGGGGGTGGGTGAAAATAATGAGCAGAAAAGTTACCCCCGTTTCCATTTCTTTTTGTTTCCTCTGAGAGAAAGATGAGAGCATATCGTAAGATAAGGGGAGAAGGGAGAGGGACCGACGAAAAAAGATGGATGGGCAGAGTGTGTGGACAGGGAAGAAAGATGGATGGAGGAAAGGCAGACAGATTGGCAGATAGGACGAATGAGGGATATGAGAGTGATGAGAGCGTAAACACATTTAAAGCTTGATCAAAGACAGACAGACGGGAAAGGCTAGTTAGATCAGTTGATCACGCACAGAGAAAAAAAAAGAAAGAAAAAAAGAGAGAAAAACACTGGACAAAGATGGATGGATATGTGGATAATCGAGAGGACAAATAAACAGGGCGGAATATTTGTCTGAAAACCCCCAGGAGGCTCATATGACCGGCACCTGCTCTACACAAACACGAAAACACACACACACACACACACACACACACACCTGTCCCTTAGGCTTCTCATTCTACAGGCCCCCCTTTTGGCTTCACGATTGAGTACGCAGAGGAATTCCAGGGGTATGACACAATCCTTTAAGTGCTGAATTCTGATTGGCCTGGCTTCTTATCAGGGCAGCACTGGGCCTAATGGATGGCTATTCAGAAAAGGTCGAAGGTCATTCGGACACTGTCAACACTAGAACCAGCGCCCGCGAACCAGACCACATCCTTTCCCTCGCACTCACTAAAACACACACGCAGGCATAAATACAGAAACTACATGTAATATAAACACAGTCCACATATCTAAAACAGCGAAATGTCTGGCACCGAATACATTCTGTGTGTGTGTCCATTGGATCTGACATTTATAGATTTAAATTGGGAGAGGAGTCGTGGTTGGGAGAGGTTACTGGGGTCACCCGTTTATGGCCTATCTGCAGAACACAGTCTAATGCACATCCTCTACAACACTCAATGATCCTGGGACCATGGTAAATGAATTTACAAAAAGCTGATTATAAATTAATAATCAACCCAACCCCCTCTTCGCAACCATAGCGATCCCTTTATCAGCGAGTGTGAGTGATTTGCACCCAGCCCTTGAGTTGCTGCTACCCGAGCTCTCACGCCCCAACCCCCACCCCCCTCTCTCTCTCTCCCTCTCTCCCCTCCCCCTCCTCCAGTAGGGGCGAGACGGGAACAGGGACAGCAGCTTCACAGGATTAAGCAGTGAGGAGCAGGGGAGAAACACCCTGCTCAGGGCCCGGAGAAAAGGACAATCTCCCAAAAACCCTACAGAGGCATGGGGCTGTTCCTCCCTCAGGGTAGGGACAAAAAAAGAGAGGAATGTCCGCAAGGGGCTAAACTGGAAGAAGTAGGGAGGGAGGGGGAGTTGGAGGCGCTAAACTCAATCCCCAACCCACCAGCCCCTCTCTCTCTCCTTTACTGTGAGAAGGTCATAGTATCTACTGGCTGGAATGTTGGAAATAGAAGCTGCTAAGAACACAGATAACCTTAAAGCGATTACAGGAAACACATATTTGTTTGTGTGTGTGTATTTGTTTGTTGGGTGTAATCTGAATGTGCAGCGGTTTGTAAGGTCTTGTATGAGAATTTGAGAAAGTGTAGCATATAATGCTGGTCAAAGAGAAACACACCCAAACTAAGGAAGCACTACTATTTTAAAAGTTAGATAATAAACAATGATTTGTATCTTTATTTTGACTGAAACCGATTACACAAAGAACAGTGTAATGTAAAACATACTATACATTAATTCAAAGACAACTCTTTTTTTTGTTTTTTTTTTGTTAAATGAAATATACTGTAGGTCCCTGTTCAAATATACATGATCCTCAATGTGAAGACCACTTTTCCAAATAGGGAACCACACAATCTATCAAGATGTGGAACTGGTAGCATAAGAAAAGTTACATTTTGGAACAGATCTAATTGCATCAGCCAACAATAATCTTCTGCTTTATAAAACAGGCATTTAATTTGACAATAAAGATTGAATCCCACTCAAGCATGGGGACTGAGTATGAAAAAGAAAAAAAAAAAGAAGAACGACCAACAACAATATAATCCAAATACTGCAGTCAGGTGCCCGATGGCTTTTATGGTTCAAAGTAAAGTTATAAAAAAAGGTGGAACAGTTTTCTCTTGGTCTGTGTATCCACTTGGTCCTTGTTCAGTCTGAGTGTTGGTAAAAGAGCTGCCATAACTCCATCTGCCCAAAAAACGGCAAGTGAACATCCCCTGGAAAGACACAGCTGCTGGAAACGCGTTCACTTTTTTTCCACTGCACCTCTTTGACCACAATACTATTTTCGGAAATCTATAAAAGTGCTGATATGTTTCAGTCTCTCTCTCTGATCCTACGTGGCAGAGCTGAAAGGGAGCCCAGAGCGTCACAGAGAAGACGATGGGAGTAGGAAGGCTGGCGCAAAGACAGGACGTTCCAACGCACTACATTACCCAGATCGCTTGTGGGGAGACACGGTCGAATCTAATAGCCAACAACGATATGAAATGTGTATTCCGTACATTTCCAAACACATTTTATTTCTTCAGTCTGACAAGAGAGGTGTCCAAATAATCACCATGATTGATAAGGGATTGTAACAATGTCACCATAGTGTAACTTCATCAGCTTGTGAGACTACCCAGCGACAGTTCTAGGGATTGGGTTTGGCACGGCGTCTTCTTCAGAGTTTCTTCAGGGGTCACACACCAACAGGGAAACATTCAAACAGTGAAGAAGTGAAGATAGGGGACAGGCTTTCTGCTGTCGAAAGCAGAGCCAGGCAGCCAGAGAGTGTCTTTGTAGCACCAGGCCCTGACGGATGTCCAGGGTGGACGGTCCGACTTGGGACAAGCTGTGGACAGGCTGTTCCCCCCGTTGGGGAGGTGCTCTATAATCAGTGGAATTTGAAGCTCAGTAGCTTTAAGAAGCTGCGCCAATCCCTTTAGGGAGTCCATGTTTAATTAGGTCACCAGTGCCAGGGTAAAGGCAATGCTTTTTTGTGTCTCTCTCTCACTGTGTGTATGTGTGTGTGTTTGTGTGAAAGTGTTGGTTTGAGTGTTTGTGTGTGCGTGTGCTTGTGTGTGTGTGTGTGTGTGTGTTTGTGTGGTTGTATGTGTGTGTGGCTCTGCCAGCTGTCCGCATGACTGTCCCCACATGGTGGTGTCCGTGGTCGGGGTTAAGGGGCCAGGTGACGGGGAGCTAGAAGCGTACGGTTCCAGCACTCTTGCTGCTCATGGTGAGGGTCTGGATGCTTGACAGTATCTTCCTCTGATGTCCGGCCAAGGTCACTCCCAAGCGTAGCAGGTCCCTGTAAAGAGAGCAACACTGTCAGTCATACACACACACGCACAAAAATAAAAATAAAGCTAGCCACCAAAGATTGAACAACTGAAAGATGGAAAATGCAAGCAACCAGATATATAATAGAACACAATAGGGTCTCTGATAAATTGATCATTGAGTCATTTATTGTTTAAATCAAACAATTTTAATTTATATGTATTCAATGTTATCTATAACCTGTGCTCTTATCTAATTGTTTTATGTTGCCAGCATTTGCTATGTACACTATTTGAACGCCGGCAAAAACACATTGAACAGAATCAAGTTGTCTACATTGCGACCATCAAAAATGTGCACTGACTCTGTGGTGATCTGGGCCAGCAGGTCGACAGAGGTGAAGCCAGCCTGCAGGAAGCTCTCCTCGTAGCGCTCCATCTTGATGGCCCTCAGCCACTCCCCTACCGAGCCGCACGCCGAGGGGGCTGGGGGGGCACGCTGGTCCAGCAATGGATGGGAAAGCCTGGGGGGGGATTTGGGGGGGCACAAGGACAACAGGTTAGGCACACAGTCTGTCAGCAAAGACACCGGGGGCCTCACACACACGCACCCTGGAGGCCCGTGACTGTCTAACGGAAGAAGGGTGGGCACTGGTGTCGGGTTGACAGACAGATCCAAACAATGGTTGACCGTAGGGGATGTGGGCGTGTCCCAGGCCGTGACTGACAGGTCGGTAATTAGTGTGAAGAGGGAGGGGAATGCAGACACAGCCAGAGGCCGACAGCTCACAGCAGGACAGAGGAAGAGGGGGGGCTGAAGAAAGACACTGGGAGGTTTGTGTAGACCTCCCCAACCGACTGGAAACCACCCCAGAAAAAATGGACGTCCATTTAATAAAGGCCTTTTTCAGGTTGACAGGCGAGTAGCGACATACTTTCTCTCACGCGTTAGCGTCATGGTGTGTGTTTTGCAGGCCCACATCTGGCTAGTGAGCCCGGGCGCTCTGGACACGCGTTCCCCCCACTCACCCTGCTCCTTCCTGGGCCACGATCTTCAGGGAGGCTGGGTTGCGGATCAGCTTGTCCAGAGCGCTCACGATGGCGGCGAAGCGGGGACGGGCCGAGCGCTCCTTCTGCCAGCAGTCCAGCATGAGCTGGTGGAGGTGGGTGGGGCAGTCGGGGGGAGGGGGCAGACGGTAATCCTGCTCTATGGCGTTGATCACCTGATGAGGAAGGAACAGAAGGCCGAGGGGTTTAGGATTGGGGGAGAGGGGACCACATCATTTATCCAAAATAAGAAGCCACACACACACACACACACACACACACACACACACACACACACACACACACACACACACACACACACGTCCACACCCAAGAAGCCACACACACATCCATACTCAAGAAGCCACACACAAGCACACACATCCATACAAAGGAAGCCATATACACACACATCCATACTCAAAAAGCCACACACACACACACACACACACACACACACACACACACACACACACACACACACACACGTCCATACTAAGGAAGCCATATACACACATCCATACTCAAAAAGACACACACACACACACACACACACACACACACACACACACACACACACACACACACACACACACACACACACACACACACACACACACAGTCCATACTAAGGAAGCCATATACACACATCCATACTCAAAAAGACACACACACACACACACACACACACACACACACACACAGATCCAGGTGATACTTACGTCCTGGTTGCTCATGTCCCAGTAGGGTCTCTCTCCAAAGGACATGACCTCCCACATGACGATGCCGTAGCTCCATGCGTCAGAGGCCGAGGTGAACTTCCGGAAGGCTATGGCCTCCGGGGCCGTCCAGCGAATAGGAATCTTACCGCCCTAAAAGGGCATAAGGACACATTAAATCTGCCGCACTGGAAATGTACACAATGTAAACAATCTAACAATAGTAAAAACACAAATAAAAGACAACGCTGGTGTACAATGTAATACACTGAAAACTTTCTTCAGAACAAATATTACACGTTATATAAAAGTATATAAATATATAAGTTATTTAAAATCAAACAAAATCAAATATCAACATAAATACATAAAACATTAATATGTAGTGAAGCCTTGCATCACCAAACAAAGTGCTTTTGATATTATTGTAATGGGAGCAGTCAGGGGTGCTGGGCTGAGCTAAAGAGCACTGCGTTCCTACCAGGGAGCTGGTGTAGGTTGGATCGGAGGAGTTTTCCTGGAGGAAGCGCGACAGCCCAAAGTCAGACACCTTGCACACCAGGTTGCTGTTGACAAGGATGTTGCGGGCGGCCAGGTCTCTGTGGACGTAGCTCATCTCCGACAGGTACTTCATGCCCGAGGCGATTCCACGCAGCATGCCCACCAGCTGGATGGGGGTGAACTGCCCGTCGTTCAGCTGAAAAAAATAAGATGGAGGTTTTAGATTTTGGATATCCATGGGTCTATGCGCATTTATCTTATTTGTCCTATTTACCTATAATTACTTCATTTGTGCAAATTGTCACACTAAAATAAAAATATTTGTATCATATACTACATACCACTATACCACTATTATAGACAGAACTGACCGTTCAAAAAAATACCAACTACACAGCCCAATCTAATAAACTGAGTTAACAGTATTTGTCATTCTAACCCGCAGGAAGGAGTCCAGCGCTCCATTCTCCATAAACTCTGTGAGGATCATGACTGGACAGCTGGCAGTGATGATGCCCTCCAAGTGAATGATATTGGGGTGTTGGAACTGGCCCATGATTGACGCCTCCGACAGGAAGTCCCGCCTCTGCTTGTCAGTGTAGCCGCCCTTCAGCGTCTTAATGGCCACGTAGTTCTCTTTCTTCCCTGGGACTTTGAGCCTGCCCCGACAAACCTCCCCGAACTCCCCTAAACCAAACAGCAGGACACAATATTAACAGGGTCAATTGCACACGTTATATCTCAAGTGGACAACTGTTCCGGATAAATTTTTATGTTAGCAATTTTTCTATCGAAATCATCTGCCCAGTTTGTTTGAAATGTGCGTAAAATTTAAAATGGTTCATATAGAAGCAACAAGAGGAGGAAAATGAATGTGAGAGACCCACCGGCACCGATGACCTCCTCAATTTTGACAAAGGACACATCGATCTCTTTAGCAAACTCCCGTACAGCTTCGTTAGGATCCTCATAGGTGAAAGGGTCAATATACACCTTGACCCCTTTGAGTAAGAATGAGAGAGGGAGCCATGAGGAAATAAATAATAAAAAAAAAGAATGAGGAAAAACTGCCTTAGAGGAGTTCTCATCAACACATATCACAGTGGCTTTAAAAAAAAAGTCAGAACCAGATTAATATTGATAATAGACATGATTCAGCAAATCATTACAAGAAACAGAGTCTCAATTCTTACTTATTTGTTATCTGTTGTCGCTTACCTTGGCCTAGGAGGTACTGGCTGTTTTTGTCACTCAGCTCTGGGTCCTTCATTCTGCTTTGTCTGCTGCAGGGCGGACCACATATTAGTGTGAAGAAGAGGAGGAGAAAAAAAGTGACAGAAAACAAAATGAGAAAAAGGGACGGGGTCAGAGGTCACGCGGCTCAGACGGGAGAAAAGATTGGGTTGACGTGCAGGTTGGGTGACTAGACTTTGATTCAACACAGTCTGCCCGTTAACGTAGCAGTTAACGCAACGGTCACAAAAGAGTTTTCCATCACAACAATGGGATTCGGAGATGGTAAAGTGTAATCCTCGGAGCTAAACTAACGCCTGCTCCTCTCCTCTGCTCAGGGACGCCGTCCTTCTCTGGTGTGTTTTCCTGCCGCAGGACTCCATTAACAGACTTCCTTTTTGCTCCAGCCCATCCCAGTAGGACTGCACAGCCCCCGTAGCTACTGGACCTCTGCCGCCCTCCATGGCTCCCTCGTGCTCGCCTTCCTCACAGGCCTGAAATAGCAATGTTGTCCCACCCTCGGTTGGTGGTAGGTCTGGGCCTCATGTGTGTGCGTGCGTGTGTGTGAGTGTGTGTGAGTGCCAGCTAAACAGTGTTATGAATATCAGTGCACTCCTCAATGCGATGTGCATGTGTGCTATAAGCACTGATCGTATCGGTGTGTGTGCTCTGCGTGTTCGTAGTATGTGTAAGGAGGTGTGTGTGTGCGTGCTTTTCATGTGTGCACTCTATGTGTTCTGTGTATAATGTTGGTATGGAAGTGTGTGTGTGTGTGTGTGTGTGTGTCTGTGTGCTTTTCATGTGTGTGCATTCTATGTGTTCTTTGTATAATATTTGTATGGAGGCGTGTGTGTGTGTGTGTGTGTATTCTTTTCATGTGTGTGCGCTCTATGTGTTCTGTGTATAACATTGGTATGGAGGTGTGTGTGTGTGTGTGTGTGTGTGTGTGTGTGTGTGTGTGTGTGTGTGTGTGTGTGTGTGTGTATTCTTTTCATGTGTGTGCGCTCTATGTGTTCTGTGTATAACATTGGTATGGAGGCGTGTGTGTGTGTGTGTGTGTGTGTGTGTATTCTTTTCATGTGTGTGCGCTCTATGTGTTCTGTGTATGTGTGTGTGTGTGTGTGTGTGTGTGTGTGTGTGTGTGTGTGTGTGTGTGTATTCTTTTCATGTGTGTGCGCTCTATGTGTTCTGTGTATAACATTGGTATGGAGGTGTGTGTGTGTGTGTGTGTGTGTGTATGTGTATTCTTTTCATGTGTGTGCGCTCTATGTGTTCTGTGTATAACATTGGTATGGAGGTGTGTGTGTGTGTGTGTGTGTGTGTGTGTGTGTGTGTGTGTGTGTGTGTGTAGGGGGGGCCCCGAGGTCACAGCTATTGTTCTCCCGTCCTGTGGAGACAGGGTTGGGACGGCTGCATCCTGTCTCTCCCTCTCCGCTGCTCACTAACCACTCCGTGCCCCCTCCCTCGCTACCTTTTTCTCCTCCAGCCTTCCTATTCTCTCTCTCTCTCTCTCTCTCTCTCTCTACCTTACTGCCCCCCCCCCTCCCGCCCCTCTCTACCTTACTGCCCCCCCCCCCTGGCCTTCCCGTCTCATAATTTCTGGTCCTCTGTCTTTTCCCATAACCTTTTTTTTTCGAGGGCATCCAGGGCTTTTCACTGAAACAATGAAGCCCAGGGAAAGTGTTGCACGGGGGCAGGATAGCTTTTAGCTGCGTAAGCACACGCTCTCGTGCATGCTGCTTTGTCTCCGAGCCACTTCACGAACGCACGCGTACAAGTAACCCGATAAGACACAATTGTGGATGTTTCAAAAAAGAACAAAGTAGGTGACAAGGGCGCAGGATTACGGCCAGATATTTTCTATATTCGTGTGGGTACCTCTGAGATTTATACTTTGGATATTTCCTTTCTCACCGTATGCAGTAAACAGCTAGACAGATGACTGTGATAAGAAGCAGCATCCCCACAGCAATCAGGACGCCAGTGACCAGGAGCTGGGAGGGAGAGTCTTCTCCTGGGAAAAGCAGAGTCGGGAAAAGCGGGAGAGAGAACGAGGAAAAACAATTGAAACGGTTGTTATGAAAGAGATTTAGGGAATAGGGAAAAAAAGACATGAACACGGGAGGTGATGAGCGTTGAGGGCAAAAAACAACACTGGGTTTGCCATTCTATTAAACACGTGTCTATTCTATTCTATTCTATTCTGTTCTGTTCTGTTCTGTTCTGTTCTGTTCTATAATTTATTGTCATTTTTATTATTATCATATCTTACTATATATCTTACATACATACTATTTTATCATATCTTATTGTATTCTACTATTTTCTATTATATTCTTAGAACTGTATAGTCTAAGACTAAGTGATATACGCTGAACGTGAAACCAACGGTCTTAGCTTACCATGGGGCAGGGTGTGGAAGGAGGCTATGCTATTCTGTTCTGTTCTGTTCTGTTCTGTTCTTAGAACAGTATAGTCTGAGTGATATACACCGGAGGTCTTAGCTTACCATCGGGCAGGGTGCAGAAGGAGGCTATGCTATTCTGTTCTGTTCTGTTCTGTTCTTAAAACAGTATAGTCTGAGTGATATACACCGGAGGTCTTAGCTTACCATCGGGCAGGGTGCGGAAGGAGGCCGCTCGGCTGAAGCTGCCGTAGCCCGCCATGGTGCGTGCCCGGACCTGCACCTCGTACTGCGTGGCCCGCTGGAGATCACTCAGCACCACCTGGTTCCGCTGGCTCTCCGTGAACCGGCACGACTGCTCCTCCGACCGACGGCCCTGTGGAACCCGCAGGGGGTTAAAGGTTAAAGGGTTATGGGATGGCGGACACACACAGACAGACGGTGGGGAAGATAAGGTGCTTGTGATACCGGGAGGAACCTGTCATGGGAATCTGTCGTTTTTCAGATAACGAAGCCTTGCGGCTAATGGTGTCTTTTCTGACTGATTCAGCAGCGGAGAGTTCGACGGACGGCGTGTAGGCGGACAGAGGCACGGTGCTGATGTCTCACCTTCTCACAGTAGCGGATCTGGTACTGCAGGATGGTGTAATGGGGCTGGGCGGGCACGGTCCAGTGTAGAGTCAGGCTGCTCTCTGTGGACACGCTCTCCCGGATCACCGACACCAGCACCGGAACTGCACACGCAGGCGTGTGCGCACACACACGCAACACACACACACACACACACACACACACACACACACACAAACACACACACACACACACACGCACACACACACACACACACACACACACACACACAATATTAACGGTGGATGCTTTTTAAAGAAAGTCCCCCAAAGATACCTTCCCTTCCTAAGAACGCCGTCTCACGGCAGCGGCTTGCCACGCCTCGTACCGTCGTGGCTGGTGGTGATGTTGACGCTCTCGCTGGCCAGGGCCTTGCCGCTGAGGTTGGACACGCCGTTGACGGCCTGGATGGAGAAGGTGTAGGTGGTGTGCGGCAGCAGGCCCCAGACCACCACGCTGTGGCCCACCAGGCCGTGCTGGGAGGGCCGGTAGCTCACGCTGTCCCCGCAGGGCGTGCAGGGCTGCCTGGGGGCGGCGCACAGAGAGCACTCCAGGGAGTAGGTGAGGTCGGTGCGGCCGCCGCTGTCCAGGGGCTCGCTCCACTCCAGGGTGACCGTGGTGTCGTTGATCTGCGTGACCACGCTGCGCGGCGCCGACGGGGGTCCTGGAGAGACAGAACGGAGCGAGTTGGAGCCACGGACGGCGAGGAGTCCGACAGATTATCTTTGAACACGCTAGTGCTAAGCTATCACCTAAAGGTTTCACGTCAAATTGTTATAAGTGAAGTACAATAAGAAAAACCTATTCCTTAAAATAACACAACCCAAAGGGACATCTCTGAAAGACATGGAAATAAGGAAAACATTAAAAAAAACTATGAACTATTCCTTTAAATGCAACAGCGCGGTTTCAGTGGCCTCTGTAATAAGGGTATATGTGTTGTTGGTCCTTAGGAAGCTACTATTGCGCCTGTTATGTGCCAGTCACTTGTGGTGATTTGTCGTTGTTGTTTTGTCTCAAACTCAGTCTATAAAGCATGAAGTCATTCAATTACGCACTATAACGACGCGTTTCAATCTCAACACTTCCTGCTGCGTTTTGGGTTTTTTCTTCGCAGAGCCAGAGCGTAAAAACGGCTTAGGCGCACAGCAGGAAAGACCATTGTGATGCAGAACTGAGTCGGTGCTCCAATTACACACGTCTACAATTCAATGATAATGATCAGCAGCCGAAGATATTAGAAGGGTGGGTATTGCTAGATTGTAGGAAAGGGGATTGCAATTGCCCCAAGCCCACCGTTACAAAACAATAATGTATCTGGGTCAGATTGAATTAGTTTCTGGCCTTGCTCTCTGTCATTGAGCTGGTGGCGAGGATGTCTGTGCCAAGGGCAAACATATTTTTTTGGGGGGGGACAACTCTGGATTGGCTGGATGCGATATTTGTCAACGTTGACACACCACAATGAAGATTCTGAGAGCAATGATTACAATATTTGGAATGCAACATTTCGGAAAGAGGAGTCACATGGTGTGGTTAATTATTCTGCAAAAAAGTAATTAAGACACGATGACAGCCGTTCTTAATCATAGATTTCTATAATTAGATTGAAGTCTTAAGTGACTTCCGCCATGGGCTTCAGCTTAGAACTAAAGAGAAAAGAAGGAGTCAAAAACAAAGAAAGCACAAACACACACACACACACACACACGCACGCACACACACACACACACACACACACACACACACACACACACACATTTTTCACATTGCCACTGTTGCACACTCTTTTCAGGACCATTCCGGCTGACTGTGCCCAATGAAAAATCCCTCCCATTCACACATCAAACATGTGACTGAATGGGAATTCCTGAATTCACATGGAGGTGTCACTCAGAGCCGTCAATGCCCCCTCGCTCTGAATGAGACCCCCATCCCCCCTCAAAAGCTGTCACAAAGGGGCAGTGTGTCTCAATACTTAGCAGTGGAGACAAAGGCCATCGAGCAGGTGAGTAGGGCTGGCCCCACAGCAACAGCGCCGCAGAACAGGGGAACGGAAAAGGAGAGAGTGATAAAAAGGAAAAGAAAAAGAGAAGAAGAGGGAAATCAAGCTGAAAGGTGCTGGCACTGAGAGTTGCTGGGGGGAAAACATAGATTAGGGGGTAGGTAAATGTGTGTGTGTGTGTGTGTGTGTGTGTGTGTGTGTGTACTTACTGGTGCAGGGGGTGTCAGGCCCGTCGGAGTTGGCACGGAGGTATCCTGGTCGGCACACGCACACCGGAGACCCAGTGACCACGGCGTGGCTGAACCCCGGACAGCTGACACACTGTCCCCCCGTGCTGGCCTTGAACTGACCCACCGGACATGCTATAAAAAGAGAGAGAGAGAGAGAGAGAGAGAGAGAGAGAGAGAGAGAGAGAGAGAGAGAGAGAGAGAGAGAGAGAGAGAGGGAGAGAGAGAAACAGAGAGAGATATGAAGAGAGAGAGAGGGAAGGAGAGAGAAAGAGAGAGAGAGAGAGGAAGAGGGAGAGATGGAGAGAGAGAGGGGGGGGGGTAAAGAGTCAGTGTCTCTCTGGAGCGTCACCTCATCGCCGCGGCGTCCCGGCTCGTCGAGACGGGAGCCAAAGACCAACATTAAAAAAAGACAAACAGTGCCAGAGCCGCCATTCATCACTGCCAAGATACATAAACACAATGAAATGGATGGGAATGCACTCTCCTCTCTTCTCATCCCTGTTCACACGGACACCAGATTTCAGTGTAAACAGCCTATTAATCAAACCCGCTCACTGGCACACCAGGTCCATTCAGCATGTGGGGGGGTTCCAGCAATACAAGTGCCTGCGTGTGTGTGTATGCACGGTGTGTCTTTGAAACGTGTGTTTCTTTTTGTACATGGGTTGAATATCTGTTGAAAGTAAGCGGTTATGCCTATGAATCAGATGCATAATTGGCTATTGTATCTAATGATGTGTGGATATTGAGGTCGTAGATTCAGCGCTGTGAGGTCCTGTGGAGAACGTAGCACTAAAACCAGACAGGCTCTGTGGGGGGAGTAGTCATCTCAGCCTGTCTGATTAATTCAAAGTGAACCTGTACTATTTGTCTCAGGCAACAATTAGAAAATGCAATAAACACGCTAAAATAGGGTAGTTAAATGTGAGTAAAAAAGAATGTCTTACGATTTGCTGGTAGGTGAGATCAGTTTTTAATAAGGTTAGAAAAATATAACTGTTGGCTGACAGCACATGGTTTTCCGACTCCCCGGAGCACAGTTATCATTAACCAAACAGAGAGGCTACACGGTTAAGGTGTTAACTGAACCAGGCAGGAAGTTACATCTGGAACAGGCAGACCAAAAAGAAGAAGAAAAAAAAGCCTAATCTCTCAAGATGACATCATTACAATTTCCTTTCCCAGCAAATATAAATAGCGTTTCTCTTTGTTATTAGGCTTTATGCCCAGGGAATTACTTTCATATTTTTTTGGCTCTCTATTGTGTCTGCAGGACCTTTACATAAGACCATATTTTAAGAGCGAAGCACTAGATATTCAGAAATAACTCTTGAGAACCTAAATATATAACAGGCGTGAACTGAGGGAGGGGGAGGGGGGGGGGGGGGTCATTCTGGTTCCCGTGGTAACACAAATCCAACCAGCCACCAGAGCTCTGGAAGCATCAAAGCCCCCCTGTGAGATAAGACATCAGGACTGGGGTGGTGTTCATAAATACCCTCCAACAGTCGCCTGCTAAGATGTTGTTCAAAGGGACGGGGGTTTATAGCGAACAGATAGTCTCCAGCCTCAGCCACTTAGAAAGCTTTATGGCCTATCTCCCTCCTGCTGATGGCACACTCTCCATACACCAAGCACACGGCTTTTTACCACTCCTCTGATTGTGGAGAGTGAGAGAGGGGGTGGTGGAGGGGGGTGTTAAAAAAGGAGCACACACAAAAATTCTGCCGGGCACATTAAATCAAGTGGTTTGGGGCCGTGCTGAGAGCGGAGTTTTGCGGGAGAGTGTTGCTGGGTCATGTGTTTAATGCTGATGCGAGGCTGCAATCAAGCACCACTGTGATACACATGTGAGGGAGCTAGCGAGCGACGGGAAAAGGGAGAGGCCGAGTGTTCCCTTTCTCTTTAAAACACAGACTGGAATGTGACCCTGCCGTGACCTTCCCCTTTCACATTTCTCCAGAGGGGCGAGGGATGCAGGGCGGAACGCTGAAGACCCACCACAATAGCACAACTCACACGCACACACACACAGAGAGAGAATGAAATAGGAGCACCTCAATTAGCAGACAGAGACTACTCCAATGCCCGTGGCGATGTGTGTGTGTGTGTTTGTGTGTGTGTGTGTGTGTTGTGGGACATGAGGACAAGGTGTGGCTTGCGCTGATGCTAGTGCTAGCTTGCGTTGGCTTTTGACGGGGATTTATTGCCTTACCACGCTCTAATCCTACCTTTTCAGTCATCTGCCGAGCCCTGTGCGGTGTGCCCGTAATAACCTGCTGAGCGGGGGGCTTTCTCTTTTTTTGAAGAGCAATCGCCGATCCCTCCCCCAAACAAACATAAAAAAATGGGAGTCATAACAAACGTCATCTTTTTTGCTTCCTTTGTTTGCTCGTTGGATTTGTACTCTTTTCATTATTCACCTTTTTTCACATCGCTTGTGTGTTTTTGTATATGTATGTATGAGTATGTGCAGCTGTGTGTTAGTTTGTGTGTTTGTGTGTTTGCATGTGTGTGTGTTTTAGTGTGTGTGTGTGTGTGTGTGTGTGTGTGTGTTTTTGTGTGTGTGTGTGTGTTTTTGTGTGTGTGTGTGTGTGTGTGTGTGTTTACGAAGCTTTACTAATTCACATCGCCTCATTAGGCGAGTTATATTGCTCCAGAGAGAACTGCCCAGCTTACTATTCACTGTTGGGCTGGCTTTGATGTTTTCAAAGGAGTGCTGGATTCTCTATCGGTACCTGTACCCCCCCCCCCCCCTCCTCCTCCTCCTCCTCCTCCTCCTCCTCCTCCTGCCACTCTTCCTCTCCCCGAGTCTCCTCCCTCTATTGAAGGCAAACTTCTTGTGTCTGCTGGACACATGTCTCCCAAGTCCACTGCCCAGCAGCCCTATGACCCCACACACTCTTTCCACTTTGACCTCTACCCTAACCCCCTCCCTCCCACCCCTTCCCTCACTGGGTCCCCCTGAGCGTCCTGGCCTTTCACGTGCCTCATTACCCTCCTCACTCTCCAACTCCATCTCACACCAGACCCACTCCACTCCCTGCCCTCTGAAACCCCCCCCCCCCCCATCCCCCCGGTACACTTTTCCATTGTTTCATTGTTTCAACTCGTTTCCTCGCCTCTGCTGTTCATGCCTGCCTTTCAATGTGTGTGGAGGCTTTTGAAAAAAACTGAGCTCTCGCATAAAAAAACTGATGAGGCAAGCAAATTGATCACGAGCATATTGCCCCCTCCCTCATACCCCCCCCGCCACCCATCACACCTCCCTCCCCTGACACACACACACACACACACCATCCGTGTCCCTCTGTCTCACCTGTGCAGCGGGTGTGTCCTTCGGCGGGCTCATAGCCAGGCAGGCAGGCACAGGAGGTGGTGGGCTGCCCCACCCACTGACCGTCCTCCCCGCAGAACAGTTTGGGCGGGCGGGGCCGAGGCCCCTGCTGGGCGGCCCGGTCCACACACACGCCCTGGGCCTCCTGCACTAAGGTGCGCGGCACGGTTTCGGGGAAGGAGGACAGGGCGCTGGCCAGGGCGGGGCACTTCTTGTAGAAGACCCGCGCGGAGAGCAGGGCCATGCAGGCGCCCTGTGCCTGGAAGGCCAGGTAGAAGCCCCTCTTGGTCAGCGGACCCAGGCGGAGGGTCTTCACGTTGAACTTGCGCTCGCCGCCTTTGCGCAGCAGGAAGTCGGCAGCCACCGTGTCGACCTAGGACAGGGAGGTCAGAGGACGGGACAGGGATCAGGGACTACCCAGAAAATGGGATAGGACTAGGAAAAACAGTTGTGGCCTGCCCTATTTGATTTATTTATACTCGGTTTAAGTACAAAAATAAAGTCAAACTTGAATTATTATTCACTTTGACAGACTGTGGTTAGCCAGAACACAAGGGTCTGGTTTTCTCTAAATTAGTGAATGAAGTTATTGTACCTTAGTGTATGTGTTCTCCTAAGAGTCCAACTTTAGTGTGTGGGTTCTCCTGTATTAGTGTATGGGTTCTTCTACCTTAGTGTGTGGGTTCTCCTGTATTAGTGTATGGGTTCTTCTACCTTAGTGTGTGGGTTCTCCTGTATTAGTGTATGGGTTCTTCTACCTTAGTGTGTGGGTTCTCCTGTATTAGTGTTTGGGTTCTTCTACCTTAGTGTATGTGTTCTCCTAGGAGTCTTACTTTAGTGTGTGGGTTCTCCTATATTAGCGTATGTGTTCTTCTACCTTAGTGTGTGGGTTCTCCTAGGAGTCCTACTTTAGTGTGTGGGCTCTCCTGTATTAGTGTATGGGTTATTCTACCTTAGTGTATGTGTTCTCCTGTATTAGTGTATGGGTTCTTCTACCTTAGTGTATGTGTGGGAGTCCTACTTTAGTGTGTGGGCTCTCTTGAGTTAATACTTGGGTTCTTCTACCTTAGTGTGTGAGTTCTCCTGTATTAGTGTATGGGTTCTTCTACCTTAGTGCGTGGGTTCTCCTGTATTAGTGTATGGGTTCTTCTACCTTAGTGCGTGGGTTCTCCTGTATTAGTGTATGTGTTCTTCTACCTTAGTGTGTGGGTTCTCCTATATTAGTATATGGGTTCTCCTTGCCTTAGTGTGTGTGTGTTGTATTACATTAGCATATGGGTTCTCCTTACATTAGCATATGGGTTCTCCTTACCTTGGTGTACGGGTTCTCCATCCAGGGCGGGTGCGTGTCCGTGGCCTCGTCCGAGTCGGCCTGGTAGTAGTAGAGGTTGAAGGTCTCCTTGCAGCTGTGGTGGTGGGTGATGCGGGAGGAGCACTCGATCATGGTGAAGCGCAGCTCCACGTACACCTGGGAGGCGGCCTGCCTCTGGATCAGCCCGCTGCGCAGCCAGTGGCTGGAGGAGCCGTCCGTCTGGCAGATCTGGTAGGTCCTCACGCTGTTGTTCTCCTCGTCCAGCCCGCTTACCTCCTCCCACTGAGACGGGGGAAACACGGGAGACAAAATCGGGAGAACGTTCAGGAGTGAAAATCGGGAAAACAAACAGGAGTCAAAATCCAGAAAATATACGGGAGTCAAAATCGGGAAAACATTCAGGAGTCAAATGCGTGGTGAGCAGAAGGCAACAATGTTACTTTAAGCAGATCAGATTACAGTAAATAGTGTAGCTCCAAGTGTTTTTAATGTTTTATAATGAATTACAGCGTTCAGAGATCCCTTCTCGCATCATCTATTGTACCTTGCGGACATTTGTATTTATGTAGACATCTAACTTAAATAGTAAGATGGATTTTTGACGAAAGTAAAGGAAGAAAAACACAAAGGAATGACAGATTTAGGTCACAAATCCTATTCTAGGGCAGGTGGCTGACATTTACAGTTCAATGGCAAAGATTTACAGTTAGCATGAGGTCTGTGCTTTAATTCTAGACGACAGTGGGCCTATAACCCTGGCGTCTAGTTACTCACCTCAGGCTTGGCTCGGGAGTAGATGGTCCATTTGAGATCTGACGTCTCGGTCTTGGTGTTCATCAGAACCTCTGTGTGGAAAGAACCACAAGGCCTATAGTTAAAATGTATTGGGGGGAATTCGTTTTGTGTTCGTTTTCTTCCACATTATACAAACATTCTTTTTTTTCTTCTCTCAGACACAACAGATCACTGGGTCTGTGTCAAAGCATTACATATACGGTATGATTCTCCCATTTTTTTGAATTGTACTGTTTTAGGAGAGCGTAACCCATTGGAATATATATAAAATGTCTATACTATTATCCCTATACTATTATTTATGGCTAGACAGCATGATTTTTGTACTGTATCATCCAGGTCTGTCCTCTCTCTCCCTCACTCTCCTCTTGTCCTCTGTTGCCATTTCGAGATTAAAAATAACCTGCTGAGAAAGCTCACTAGTCCACAGGGATTGGGGACAAGCACGGTGAACAAGGGTAGAGCCCAAACTTACACAGTCCCCATTATGTCCAAACGCAACAACTTTGACACAAAATTATTGAATTTTGAACACATAGACGCTCAGACACACACACACACACACACACACACGCACACACACCTAAAAAACAAGCAAACGCCTCCAGTCGCGAGCTGTGATTAAAACCGAATTGATTTTCTCTAATCTCCTGAAGCCCGGGCTCGCTTCCAGCTCGGTAATAACCAGAACAGTTTTAGCTATGATTGAGTAATTCAATATGGACCGGGTCCGGAACTGGAACAATGCAGAAATGTCACAGGCAAGCGAGGCTGAAATGATTTCTTTTCCTGTGAAAATGTCTCTTCCCCTCCGGGTCTCGGTAGATTGGTTCCCGGCTGCATTGTGAGCTCGGCCATTACTTATTGATGGACTGAGGTTTTCCTTTAGAAAAGCCTGTGGCACTCTTTTCAGAGGCTCCGGCCGAACCTCCAGGGCTTCCCCCCCCAGGGGCTCCGCGCAGGGGTCAACCAGCCGGCAGGTAAGACGGTCACATGACCATCCCCAGTACCAAGCCAGGTTCCCTTTGATCTATTAATACATTCCTCAGCCCACAAACACCTACTTTTCTCCTCACCCCCACCCCCCTCGCTCTCTCTTCATGACGAGGGAATTACTTTTATCTTTACTTCTGGATGCAACACCTGGGCACTTGCTTCCTTGTGTTGTTTACTCTTTAAAGTGATAGAAACGTACGTTTTTACTTTTTTTCTAGTTCACATTTTCTAGGTTAGCTGTCGTTGGAGCATCTAGCGCGCGCCTTAACAACGCCATGCCATCAATAACGACGACGGCTGGATATGAGACCTGCAGGTCTGACAGATTGTCATTAGAGTGAGACGTACCAGACACACACACTCTTTATCAGCCCCCGTCTCACCCTCCGTCTGCTGACACTCTTCTGTCTCTGACAAGCTTAACACCCTCCCTCCCTCCATCCCTCTGCCTCTATCGTTCTCCTTCGTCCTCCACAGACTCTCCCAGAGCGCCCTGACACCTCTCTACTACTCGCTCCTCTCCCATCAAGCTTAGGCCCAGCCTGCAGAGGCCTGATAACCAAAGTCCAACTCACCGCATAAAGAGATGGACACCCAGGAGGCAGGAAGAGAAGGAGGGAGAGAGGGGGGGAGGGACGAGGGAGAGGAGTAACGATAAGAGCGGTGAAGGAGGACGAGCCGCTCGCAGCTTCAGACGGGAGTGGGAAAAAAAAGTGAGAAAGCGTCCCGAGGGAGGAGGTTGAGGACATGGGTTTTTGGGGCGGGAATGGAGGCTTTCGGGATAAAAAAAAACCCTCATCTCTCCCGGCTCGGTGTTTTCCCCCTCCGTGTTTACTCTCCCTCGAGGTCACAGGCAAAAACGAAATTACAGACCAGCTCCGTGGCGGTGGTACCGACGCTCCGCGGCAAAAACCCTCTCGTCCTCGCCCTTTAAGTCACAAAACACACAACTGCCTCCGTGCTGTTCTGAGGCAGCGGAAATACAAATTCAACCCCCCCCCCCTCTTCCTCCAGGCAAAGCCACGGAAAAGCTTCTCATGTATGTGTGTGTTTGAAATGAATAATCACTTCTTTTTTATTTTATCCCTGTCATTACGTTTTTACGAGACAGGATACATGTGTGCGTCTGGGTGTTTCTGCGTACGTCTGGGTGTTTCTGCATGCGCAGGCCTGGTCTTGCACTGCTGAGTGACACCATAAGCTCATTCAATAGTAAATGGAGACGGTAAAGAAAACCTTTTTTTTTTTACACACAAACACACACACACACTAAAAGCAGCTGGCTTTCAGCGTTCCTTAACACAGGCTCTGACTGATCCCCGAAAGAGGCAGCCATCCCTCAAGTGGCCCCCTTTCCCAATCCCACACCGGGCAGGGGGAGCTTAGGGCTCCATTTCAGGAGGGTCTTTGCCTGAGCCTGGCACCTCCCAGCACGCTCCTATGTACACACACACACACACACACACACACACACACACAGCGTGTCCTATCTGCCAGACAGGAGAGGCCTGCACAGCCCGTGCCCTACTTACCGTGCAGGAAGAGCATGTAGGTCTCCTGAACTACAACGACGGCGGCAGGTGAATCGACTAAAACGTCTCCTCCCGGCTTCAAATAACTGACCTTGAATATGATAGCATGACCCCGGCCGATCAGAGAGCCGACGACCAAACCACCACCCCTTCTTTAATTACGTCCCCCCCCCCCGACTTCTTCGCTTTCGTCCGCGGCTCAGCGCTTACGCGTCCTTCACGAAACCCTTCCGTCTGCCTCGCTCCTTTCACTCCGGAGTGTGATAGGGAAATTATAGGCCTGTGAGCCTTGGCTAGAATTAGACCCCCACTTTAATTAAGGAAACAGAGAGTGCCAATTACCCCCTACACGCCTGGAGAGCGAAACAGAGAGAGTGCGTGTGTGTGTGTGTGTGTGTGTGTGCGCATGGGTGAAAGAGCGAGCGAGAGGATGAGGACGGGCGGGAGAGAGGAAGACTGGGCGAGCATGTAGCGGGTGCTGGGGTTAAGGATTTACTGGTGGTTAGGGAGCGAGAGGGAGAAGATAAATGATAAGAGTGAGAGATGTAGAACACTAGTGAGGCTTAACACTAAGACAGCTTTTGACCCTTCCCATGCGTGGGAGTGCGCATGTGAACGGGGATAGAGGGAGAGATACATGCACAACCTCATGTATGTGCGTGTGCGGGCCGGCGTTAGTGTGTCTTTGGCGCTGAAGTTGAGCTTGTGAGGTGGTGAGATTAGGCCCTCCCTTCCTCCTAATCCCCCCCCCCTCCCTCTCCCTTTCCTGTCTGCTGCTCTGGGAGGGGGGGGGGGGGCTGAGGAGTGATGGACCGCCCACTGCCGTCCACGGCGCTCGCTCCGGACACTGGAGCCAGGGGCCCCCATGAGGAAACACTGACAGGCTTACAACAACACTCTAGATCTGATAGGGTATGGGCTGTAAGTGTGGGCATTTATATATGTGTACTGATCTGCAAAGGAGTGAAAGCAGAGGAGAAATACACAGGGTGAACGACAAAGAGAGAAAGAGAGATTTAGAAAGAGAGAGAGGAGATGGAGAACAGTAGTAACAACTATCTGTGACTGAGCGAGAGAGAGAAAGAGAGAGAAAAAACAGAGAGGTATGTGGGGGTGTTAATGTTTGACACCTTGCTTCTGCTCCTCTTCAGGGATGCATGCCAGGCCGTTCCGTGATTCTCCAACTCCCGTGAAAGGAAGTGACCCAGTTAGAGAGCGGGAACCACTAGGCCAACAAATGTTGAACACAGCTGCAAACCAAAATGGCTGACCCTGAGCACCGAGGATTAAGTGTTTTTAAACCTACCCTCCGAAGAATCTGGCATTTATTTGGGCTCGGAAGTCTGAGAGCTTAAGTGACTCAATCCCTTGAATTTGGCAACAATGACGTTGTGAAAGTGAGGTGGAATTTTACCGTGCCGTAGCAGGGCATTCCGAAGTGGATCCGCCGCCATTTTCAAAACAACAAAAGTGGTGGGAAAAAGTCAGGAGTCTGCGTGGCTCTTGTGGCTCACACAGATGTGGTGCTCAGGCTTTGTTTTCCCCAGTTAGATTAGGCTCAGAGCTAATCTCACACTAGATGGTTGATCTGAAAGAGGCCAGCTGACTTCACACATCTTGCTCCCGGGATCCCTGGCTAACAAAAGACACTGTGCTATGGGCGAGATTAGACTTCATAAAAGCCCAATTAAGAGGAGCTGGAGTGGAACAAAAAAAAAAAACACAGGAGTTACCCCAGCCCCCGTCCCTAGAGAGAGAGAGAGAGAGAGAGAGAGAGAGAGAGAGAGAGAGAGAGAGACACACGCAGAGAGAAAAAGAAAAAAAGCTTCCCATAAGATCAATGAACTTTGCTGATTATTTGGAGGAAACACAGTGGTACAGTTGGCACGCTCGTGATATCCATCTTAATTAAAACAGTGTGTGTTTGTCACTGTGTGTGTCTGGAACAAAGGGGAATTTTGTGTACATAAAACAAAAGATACGTAGAACACACAGCTCTGTGGTGTAGCTACGGCTTTTTATGTGAATAAGAGTCCAACGACAAACACTGATTAGAGAAATAGGAAAAAAAACAACAAATGCATTTGATGAATTATTTCAAAGCTATGTTCACTTCCATTTAGAATTTTCAGAGGAAATTTAAGAGACCAGGGACAGAGATGGGGGGCAGTTTTCAACAAGTGTTTTGACAGACTCTCCTTCTTGCCCTGCATTCCGGCACCCGGTCCTTATAATTAACTCTGGAAATTGTCAGTTACACAGTGAGACATGGCCGCCTACAAAAGTCTGGGACAGATCCCAAACAAAAAGGTCAGCACGTACACTTCAACCGAACCACTCATATCTGACACAAACTTCAAATCACCATTATAAACATTTACTGTCAGTGAAAGCTCCCCAGATGT
>JAPMUY010008883.1:325000-460000 GCA_026901105.3 Galaxias olidus
TATATGATAGGCTGAGATTAGTCTTTGTTTAATCATTCATTATCTCTTTTTTTTGTCTCTGTCCCTGATCTCTCTCTCTCTCTCTCTCTCTCTCTCTCTCTCTCTCTCACACACACACACACACACACACACACACACACACACACACACACACACACACACACACACACACACACACACACACACACACACACACACACACACACACACTAAACCAGGGAGTTTGGGTCCCTGAGGACAGAATTCAATCTACCCCCTATGGATGCCAGGCTTAACTTGGTCAATTGAATCAATAGCATCATTGCTTTTTAATACCTTCACAGAACCGTAGTTAGCACAAGGAAGTAAGGAATAAGAACATTTGAATATAAATAATAGGCTTTCAAAAGTAAGAAAAGGTTGATTTTAGAATTTCTCTATTTTCCCATTTCCTGGTAATGGTGCCCATCATAGATTGGAAGTGAGACTGATCGTTCCTGTGAATCTTTATGTGCAGAGATACCTTTCAAAATGTCCTAATGTGTTAGTTGTCCTAAAATGTAATTAATTCCCTGCCAGGCCGTGCCATTAATAGTTTTTAGTTAGCAGGGCCCAGGTGCCTCCTGTTCACCATGTAACGCGGAACAGATTCGAGCAGTGCCGTTAATGATTGATTTGGTTGGTAGTGGAATTACAAAGAAACGGTGTGTTAGTCAGAAAGGTCACCTTTCTAAAACATGCACAGACACAGACAGACACCATTACAAGCTGAACGGCTATGTTACAAATAATTAGTAGGTGTGGCATTAGAAATACCTGAAGAGAATTTTGGTATCCGACATGCATTTCCTTGGTTTGCAAGTGGACAAACGTACAAAGTCTTGGTTTATTATGCACTGAAGTCCTTAAATGGCCTGGCAATGATTCCTTTTACTTCGGAATTAAACCTAGTTGTTGACAGCTGCAGATGCCAGCGGTTTGAAAAACAACTACTAACTAAACCTGTTTGATTAGTGAAAATGACTCCTTTAATTGTTTTGTGTACGTTTGTATATTTTGTATACCACAAAGACAACGGACAAAATAAAGAAAGTTAGGACAAGGTCACACACATGTTTATAATCAATCAGGGACAATCTATAAGGCAACAAATACATATTAGCTAGATCATGAAGTTGTGGTTTTCATGGAAAGAAAGTAATTGCATAACCAAAGCTTTGTGCAAAAGAGGAGTATTAGCAAAACTACCAGTAGAGAGGTCCAGGGCAACTAGGAACAGAAGACTTCTGTTCCTTCTAGGGCAAGAGGAAACTGTTAAACCCATTTATTTTGGCCAAAGGCTGTGTGCTACTAAATATCAACGCCAAGGAGTCTGAATCATTTGACCATCTCCTTTCATTTTTGGATTTAAATGAATATATTAAGCTTGAAAGAAGAAAAAAAAGGTTCTGTAATGTAATAAGAAAATGGTGCTGACCATTTGACCATCTCCTTTCATTTTTGGATTTAAATAAATATATTAAGTTTGAAAGAAGAAAACAAAGGTTCTGTAATGTAATAAGAAAATGGTGCTGACCAAATATTGTAGTCAATTTGAGTTAATTAAGAAACCTGCAATGGTGCTGATATTTCTCTCCAAAACTGTGCCTATCCTTATCAATAATGATAACAATTAGGTTAGCTTGATCAGCTTGATATTCCTGTTGAGTTGATACCCCTATATGGCAAAAATAATCAGTTTATGGAGGATTTATTCCTGAAAGAAATCAGCTTTTATGGTCTGTATATTACCAATCACCAAATTAGAAAGAACACCATTGGACATGCTTCTATAATACCCCCAACTGTGTAAGGAATAAACCTAGTAACCAATTAGAAATGCGTAACAGCGTGGTAGCAAATAAATCACAACAAAATCAACATATTGTAGCTATAGGAGACTCACCTTCTTCCGCCGCCAACAGCTGCGCACAATCCAGCAAGAACACCCCAAGTAGGACAATGTGCCTTGATGTGAGTCCCATTATGTCGATATATCCGTAAAATAAAGCAACTTGTTTGCGATGGGTGAAAAACACGAGGTTAAAAACTGTCACGGTCAGCTTGGCCTTAGAGCCGTTAATCGCAACACTGTCCACATTTGAGATGGACAACCGTTCGAACACTTAAAACTCAGTGAGAAAAAAAGACCTTGTGGTCACAACATGGCATTGGGAAAAACTAACTTTGAGTAATGGTGCTTTAAAGGTGTATATAGTTAATCAGAGAATATTCAACCTAAACAATATTAATAATACTCTTTTTACAAAACGTGGAAAATAACAGCCTACTCTAAACAAGTTATTTTTTACCCCTAAACAGCCAATACTAAATTAGCCTAGCATTTAATTTATGCAGGGAGGTTATTGTCTTGTGTCCTTGTCTTCGGTCACTTACAACAGAGGCGATGCATAGCTAAAACTTATTGTATCCGTGGGCTATTATTGCCTGGTCTGTTGGGTGCACTCTTTATCCACAAGTCACGAAGACTTCTGCCAAATAGTGTTCAATATGATGATTCAGTATGTTAATCCTATAAATCAAAATGACTCCAAAAAAGATTTGTCTCCCAGTTTTCTTGACGTAGCTATCCGGTTTTTTTTCCTCTCTCCAAAAAATCTAGTCAAAAGAGATGTTGTGGTTAACCATTCCTTCGTCTTGATGTAGCCAACATGCAATCTGAAAACAGTTGCCTATTTGATATGGAATTTCGATGAATCTTTGTAAACAAATCTGCGAACAAGGAGATTAAAAGTTAACGCACGGATCGTAGGGCTACGAGCCTGTCCTTGTGCACCACTGCACTATCAATGAGCTCGCTCACGCTCAGAGTCGAACAGCACCAACAGACTGCATCCATAGCATTCGCTCCGCCTCTATTTAGTGTTCATATAGGTCAGTGGAGTCGGACAGTCATTTTGTCGTTGTACTATGAAAACAACATGATCCCTTTTAAGTTTTAGAACCCCTTAGTTATTAAAGAAAAGCATTCCAATCTGGTCAAGTGTTTATTATCATAATAAATTTGCAGTTATCACTTTTTCTCATCCATTTGCCTACATGTTACTCTTTCAAAAGTTCCGCTCCTCTGTTGTTGGCTACGCATCATTTTATGTTGCTTTAGAAAAACGACGTTGAGTATAGCTGGCCTGACAATTGAGTTTCATGCCATTCCAATGTAAATAGGCCACTCGTATTTCAGACTGACAGATACAGGAAGTCACCTTCTTGTGGATTCGCCTGTTATTTACTTGAGTGAAACTTCATGAAAGCGCATGATGGTGAAGTATCTTTTCTCATGCAAATATGTCTCATGTTCGAAAGGTTTTTCGTAGTTTCTATTTAACATTATACTAAAGCTTACACCATTTAAATTAAAATGTGTAGTATTACACGTAGTTCCTTATAATGTCTCACTTAAGGTGATATGTTTTATAATTATATAAAGGCTTTTTTTTACTCTAATTAATTACCCTGTATCTGAGCAATGACAAACCACACGCTCAGTATAAATAAGACACAGACCTCAGATGTACGCAATTAGCTGTATTCCAGGAATTTAAAAACTCAAGCCATGCTATTTATTGATTAAATTATTCATTTATATTTATTAGGATTTATGAATGATTATTAACCACTGTTATTGTGTGGACAGATACAAGAAGACAATAATTAGGTTTATTTTCTTGTTAGATTTTAATTTCCCCCATTGATCTACTACTACATAAATAAAACAGTAATGCATAACATTTGTAATTGCTTTGGCCCTTTGTTTGAGTACAGGCGGCCCTATAAGCCTTTAGATTGGGTAAGTAAGCCAGAAAAATTAATCAAACCATTCAAGTCAAAATAGCCCCACACCAATATGATGGCTTCTTTCTACTTCATGCCCAGAGGAATCATTCAGTCTTTAAGCATTCACCAAAGATGCTTTAATGTTTCAACAGCATGGTGCGATAACCCTGTCAACAGCTCTCTCGCCGTGCTTTTAAATGCAGACAGGGCTAAACAAAGATAACCCTGCCCTGAGCCAACTAAACATGCCAATACCTCAGTCTATTATAGCGACAGTTGTTACTTAAAAACCATTCCTTGTTTGACTAATGATGACTCTGAAGACAAGCAAATAGGATGGATTTGCAATAATTCTGTCATTGGTAACGTAGTCGAGCCACAGCAGACATTACCTATCTCTCAAAGGCCCTGTAGTTGAAATCAGGCGAGCTCAGCCCACCCTTTTACTACTAAAGCCTTTGCTCAACTGCTTAACAAGATCCCAGCTAATCTGCAGCGTTTTGGTACAGTTTGGATCATTTATACATGAAAGGCCAGCTGAGGCAGGCCACATAGCACTGGCAAGATTTTCAAATAAATGCTGTATGTAGGTCTAGAATGGCTATCAAAGCTCCCTCCTCAGTATGCTAACAGTTTTAAGGGTGTTGGCTTAGACCTCTGGGGATTCCCACTCTCGGGTGAGAAACATAGTGGAAGTGAGAACAGACAAGAAAAAGAAGAATAGGTAAAATGAAAGACACAGCGTGAAGAAGCGTAGAGAGACACACACAAGGGTGTGAAGTTTGTGGCAGTTCAACCTCAGTCTATGCATATTGTGTTTGTGTGTGTGTGTGTGAGAGAGAGAGAGAGAGAGAGAACGAGTGGGGGGGCAGCAGGGTCCTATGGGTTTCAAGCTGTTACGTGTTCAGTGAGGGAATAGTTGTTACTACTATGCTTGTAATACGATACGCAATTACCCACTCGTCTAATTATACGTAAACGTACATGTACTACATTGTAGAGCACTTATTGAGGGTCAGACAGGTACGTTTGTGTCCATGCCACTTGTTTTGTATCTGCAATACAAATCTCTATGATTACCTCAAATCCCTCAACAGCAATGGTACTGCACACCTCTGTCTCCCGCTGTGACCACATCTTTTAATTAGGATATCAAAATGGAAATAGCTTGGAATTACAGTGTTACCATGGTGACAACTGAGTGTGTAAATATGTAGGGGTGGGTGTGTGTGTGGGTGTGTGTGTGTATGTGTGTGTGGTAGAGTGGGGGTGGGGGGGTGCTGGGGGTGTGTGTGTATGTGTGTGTGGGTATGTGTGTGTGGGAGAGGTGGGGGGGTGCTGGGGGTGTGTGTGTGTGTGTGTATGTGTGTGTGGGAGAGGGGGGGGGGGCTGGGTGCTGGGGGTCTGTGTGTATGTGTGTGTGGGAGAGGGTGGGGGGGGGGGTGCTGGGGGTGTGTGCAGTGGAATGCAAGATTGAAGTAATAAAACAACGAGAGAAAATAATACATTATGCTAACGAGAGAGGGAATGGGGGAAAGATGAGAAGCGGCATGAAAGCAAAATAGAGGAGGAGAGGAGAAGAAACAGGGGATGATGGGAGGAGGACTCAGACAGAAAGGAGGATTGGAAAAGGACATGAAGGATGCCGTGTGTGTGTGTGTGTGTGTGTGTGTGTGTGTGTGTGTGTGTGTGTGTGTGTGTGTGTCTCTCTTTGTGTGTGTGTGTGTGTATGTGTGTGTGTCTGTCTGTCTCTCTCTCTTTCTGGGTGTGTGTGTGTGTCTCTCTCCCTTTCTGAGTGTGAGCGTGTGTGTCTCTCTCTGTGTGTGTGTGTGTGTGTGTGTGTGTCTGTCTGTCTCTTTCTGGGTATGTGTGTGTGTTTGTGTGTATGTGTGTGTCTCTCTCTCTGTGTGTGTGTGTTATGTGTGTGTGTGTGTGTGTGTGTGTGTGTGTGTGTGTGTGTCTCTCTCTTTCTCTCTGTGTGTGTGTGTGTGTGTGTGTGTGTGTGTGTCTGTCTCTCTCTTTCTGGGTATCTGTGTGTGTGTGTGTGTGTCTGTCTCTTTCTGGGTATGTGTGTGTGTTTGTGTGTATGTGTGTGTCTCTCTCTTTCTCTCTCTGTGTGTGTGTGTGTGTGTGTGTGTGTGTGTGTCTGTCTCTCTCTTTCTGGGTATCTGTGTGTGTGTGTGTGTGTGTCTGTCTCTTTCTGGGTATGTATGTGTGTGTGTGTATGTGTGCTAAAGAGGGGAGAAGAAGGAAGTGCTCTGAAAGGACTGCTTTCATGGTCCCATAGAAGAGTGAGCTTGGCCAATATTGCAGAGGCAGTCATGAATGAACAGGAGAACAGAACACATCCTACAATACAATATCAACACACAGCATTACCAGGTGTTCAACAACCCCCAACCCCCACCCCGACACACAAACACACCCTCTTTTCTCCCATACCCCTCCCTCCTATCCTCTATAGCTTTTGCACCTTAATCCCACAACCCTTGCAGTCTGTCGCTACCAAGCTGTACAATATCATACTCTGCCAGTAAAACATATTCACATACATTTATGGAAAAGAGACGATAGTAAATGCATTTGACAAGAAATAATGGTTTTATAAAAAAAAAAAAAAAAATTAAGCAATGCAAAAAATATCCAAAAGAAAATTAAGCAATGCAATTGCTTTGTGTAAATACTGTCTGCGTGGCCATATGATCCATAATCCCATCGCAACAATTGTATTTGGACTGGCCTAGTTCTGTGGAGATGGCGTGCTCATGTTAGCTCTGGTCATAAGACACCTATTGTTGTAACCAAATCGAGTGAAGAGCAGTGATGAATATTTTGCTACCTGAAAACATTCTGCAACTGTTTTTTGTATAAGAATTGAGGTGCAAAATAACATCCCGCTGAGAAACACATTCAAGCACGCACACACGCACACACACACACACACACACACACACACACACACACACTCATCCCACCCGCAAAGAAGTCTTTCTTATTTTTCAAAAGGGTGTAACAGATTCCCTTGGGTCTGAACAGGGAGGGAGAGACAAAGAGAATGAAAGAGGTGCAGTGACATAAAAAAAATGCTAAAATAAAGACAGTACGACACTACGAGCTACAGTCTGGGGATTAGGAAATGCAGTTGTGACATTGTGGAACAATTAAAGATGAGCAACCCCTACTGGTCATGTCTATATAGGGGAAACACTATTGTGATCCAGTCCATCTTGCGTCCGTTTCATATAGCGAAACAAAAGTTGGCTTATCTTTATTTTATTTTTTACTTCTATTCCTTGCTATCCAGCCTTTTGAGGATTGGAAATATATAAAGTGAGTTTACGAGTCTAAAGGGGAAGTTCAATCCAAAACTTACCTGGGTCAAACGTTTCAATAATAATTAAAATAATAGCAGTTGAAGCTTGGTTATAACTTGATTATAGCTGGGTTGTTGTGTTGCTTGTTTACCACCCCTTGATTCCTGTTGTTAAATGCTGGTAAAAGAAAAAAACAAACATTTTGTGACTCATTTTAATCAGACCTCGGGGTTTTTTTATAACCACAAAAATGTTTTATTTTATTAATTTAATCACATGTTGAACACAGTCGGTCATAATTGATATTGCTCAGCTAAAAACCAAAACAAAGATGAAAGCTACTTTGGCTGCAAAAAGCTGTGTGAAACCCGACCCTGTATCTTCCTAAACACAATGCATGTATAGCAGAGTACAAACAAGACCAGTTTGCAAAGTTGCTTTTTCAGAAAGCTTATTTTAATTTTTAAAGATTTTTTATAGCTAATTTACAACAAGCGATTCACTGAACTGAAACATATTAGTTTTGCTTGATATTGTCATTGTTAAATATCTCTGGCAAGATAAATCATTTAAACATATTTTTCTGCATCAGTTGACTTTGTTGTAACTTGTATTTTCAGTAAAAATGTATATATTTTGTTTAAGAGTATCACACTATGATATGGATGACTGAGACAGAGATTAAGAAATACATTTGATTCTCCAAATAAAGAAATTTAAAACATATTCCATTCATGTAGAATATCTGTTGTGTGCATGTGCATGTATAGTTGTAATGTATGTGAATGTGTGTAGGCCGAGTGTGGGTGTGTGTGTGTGACCTAATTGAAAGTGCAGATGTCTTGCGTGTGTGTGTGTGTGTGTGTGTGTGTGTGTGTGTCAGTGTTCAACCACCTGAAGTGTATGTCTGTGGTGGTGCAGATGTCTTGTCTGTGTGTGTTTGTGTCAGTGTGTGTGTTTGTGGGGATGCAGATGAGGTACCTGTGCGTTGGGCTCAGACCCCAATTTGGAGGTTCTTGTGGATTCTCTACTAGCGACCATCAAAAAGTAGGTGTGGCCACATTCTCCACAGCCACACAGAACCACAAACAATTTAATATTTACAACAATTCTGGCCAGTCCCCCAAAACCAATATATATATATATCTCAATGTGGAAGAAAATAAAATATACAGACTTTTAAGTGAGGCAAACTGATTCAGTGAGAATAACTAATAAATAACCAATCAAAAAACAATAACACTGTTCACTCAGCAGTTCCACTGTTAGCTGGGAGCCGCAATGAGCAAAAATAAAGTAACAAATAACAATAAATATGAACGGTCACTTTTACCTGTAACTTCACTCTTGTATACTTCAAATCAAAGATCGAAAGTTTCTAAGTAAATACAAACAAGTGTTTGTAAAGTCTTGGAATCGTTTGCTTTTCCAACAAGCTCACTCCCTTATAGATCCATACCTGTAGTTCATAATGCTGTCAGTGCAAGCCTACGTCATTTGCCTTTTCAGACACACACTCAACCTCGATTGCACTATATCTTGATGAGCCTATTTCTTTTCTCACACTCACTCCTCCAGACACACACACACATGAATACTTTCACAAACAGAACCCACATGCATACACACACACACAAACAAACTTTTTTTCACCATCCAAGTATATTAAATTGCACCTGCACTTTACTGTGGAGTACGGTCGGTTTTTACCAATGTAGCTTAGCAATTTCTCTGTTTAACAATACTGGGGAAAATCAAGCAAATTCTAAAACCAAAATAATTGCAAAGGAATCAATGGTATATTGTCTAGAGATACATTTTACAGGCTCTAACTCCTGTTAGAAATTCTCATTAAAAATATATATATATATATATTTATATAGGCCATTTATTTGTTAAACGTGATATATATATATATAGCCATTATTTGTGAGGACACAAGAGAAAAAGAAAGAAGCGAAGAAAGAGTGGAAGGGAGAGAGAGGAAGAGAAAACTCCTTCCTCTGACAGTCCGCACACGTGCACACGCGCACACACCATGGCTGCTGAGAACCCTATGTGTGGCTGGGTGGGTTAGGGAGTCTTTGTTTTTTTTTGGAAGAGTGATCTGAGAATGGGCTGTGGTGCTCTAGCTAAGGTGCTCTGCTGCTGTGCCTAGAATTCAGCCAGGAATCCGCTCGTTACAACGGGTCGCAACTGACAGTTAACCCCCCCCCCTCCTCCTCTTGCAAAAGATCCTGCTAGTGTGTGCTAGTGTGTGTGTGTGTGTGTGTGTGTGTGTGTGTGTGTGTGTGTGTGTGTGCGCGAAGTATGGAACCGACCCAGATGTTACACTGCGTGTCAGGGGTTCCATCGTCTATGCACAGAAGTGTGGCACCTTCCTCTCTCTCTGTCTGCACCCTTCATCTTCCTTTTCAAAATACATGCTAAAAAAAACTCCTCCACAACACGGAGGAGGAGAACGGAGCACATGTCTTAAGTTGTTCCCTCCTTTGTTCTTTTTCCATGGATGCCTTTCATTTTTCCAGTGCTTACTCTGAGGTTCCCATCTCTATTGTCTTGTTGAGGATGCATGCACAAATTCAGCATTGAAGTTATTATTTTTTTCCCCCCTATTTGAGCTGCTCGGAGACAAAAAAAAAAGAAAAAAAGAAACTGCTTGCAATACCTTTCATGAGTGATTGAGCGAATGTCAGTCTGGGTCATTGGGATGGTTGTTCATAGTTCAGACCCAAAGTTAAGCCTTTTTGGCAGAAAACGACTCTACTGGTCTTGTGAGACCCACTCCCCTTCTTCTGATCTTGTCCTGCATGGAGGGAGTGCTGACAAAAGGAAATCGAAAGGCCAAGAGATATGAAAAAGAAGGATTTGACAGCGGTGGTAGGCGCCCTCCTGTGGTGGGCCGGAGTTATGGGGGGGAGGGATTCGAAGGCAGTCTGAGACTGGGAGAGATCGATGGAGGGGGGACATAGCAGATCTGGTTACCCCCCCACCCCCCACCCCACCCCACCCCACCAACACCACTCTCTCTCTCTCATTCTCAGCACCGCCTTCATAACACAGATGAGAAAAAAGGGATCTGATTGAATATTCTCCTAAGCAAGCCTGTGTTGTGTTCCATCCTTCCACGTCCCTTATCCTCCAGCTAAGTGTCTCCGGTGTTGGTGGTATAGTCACCCCGTGTCTCTCTGTGTACCCTGCCTTTGCCTCTGTGTGTCTGTCGCTGTTTGGTTGCTCTTCTGTGCTTCTGTCCGTGTTCCCAACCCTTTTCCCTCTCCCTCTCTCTCTCTCCCTCCCTCTCTGTCTGTCTGTGAGCGCAGACGTGGCGTTAGGGTAGACAGACAGGCCGTCTGCGTGTCGGTGGTGGTCGGTGAAGCGTTGGTGAGGGTGGCGGTGGCGGCGGCGGCGGCGGCGGAGGTGACCCTCACAACCTCTCCCGGGTGGGGATCCAGATGTAAGGCCCCGATTGCTCCTCGATCACCGTCTTCACTTTGTGATAGACCTCCTCAAAGCTGTCGCCATCCACAACGGCTGGGAGCCAGGCAGAGAACAAGGAGGAAAAGAGGAAGGACATTTTGATATTTAATATATCAATTATGAAAAAGGAGAGAACCACACACACACACAAAACACTCCTTTTTTTACAAACACATTTTTAATCCTAGTTTGAAATGTGACACGTCTCGTAATCTGAAGTGGTCACTACGCGGAGCGTTTGGACTCTTACCGGAGAAGCACTCCAAGAAGTCTTGTTCTAGTTTCAGCGCTCGATCCATGCCCTTGCGAGCCTGCTCTTCCGTCAAACGAGTGTTAATCTCTCTGCAAGGCACGACCACACAATAATCAGCACCACTGTAATAGTACTAATGACATTTGCTAAAACCTGCACCATATGCACTGTGTTACGGATATTATACAGTATATAGGCCTATTACGTATATTGTTTGTCATGTACAATGAGTTTAAAAGTACATACAGGACATTTTCCAGGGATTTGGGTCGGACAAAGATGGCGATTGGGTGGAGCTGAGCAGCTTGTAGTCTGCGCACGGCATTAGCTGAGACGTCCAGGATACAGTGCTTCCCTTGCTAATTACATGGAAGACGGGGGAGGGAAAAAATAAATATTTTACAAACACTTGATATATCAAGATAATTAACAAAGACGGTATAAACACAAATGTCTCACTAACGTTCGGGTTTCATCACGATAATAAGGGATTACTAGAAACGTGCAATTTTATTTTGTGTGCTCCTGTTTGCCTTAAATAAAATCACATTGATTTGCTTATGTGTATGAAATGTGCCATACAAACACATTTGACTCGACGACATTGGTTTAACGTAGGGAGGTTCCTCACTGGATGGGGGACGGGTTCTCTGGCCCCTACCTGCTCGGCCACCTCGCGGACACTCTGGACACTGGTGCCGTACAGGTGGCTGTTGTACTGGCCAGCCTCGATGAAGCGATGCGATTGGATGTCCTTCTCCATCTGTTCCCGTGACGACACAAAGTGGTAGTCCCGCCCGTCCACCTCGTACTCCCGCTTCGGCCGTGTCGTGTCTGCGTGCCCAAAGGAGGAACGGCCATTTTAAACCACAAAGAGTAGGCCACTGTTCAGCTTATCGAGAGTACTGTTTTAGCGAGTGAACTGCAAATACAAGCTAATTGAACCATAAAACAACAAAACAAATACACACAACAAGACTCAATACAATATTGTTACCTAGACCAAAGCGCGTGGATTCGATTGCGATATTTCTAAATGTACACTTACGCGGGACACAAGATCCAAACTTATCGGGGAACTCGGACAGCAGGTCATCGTTAACCCGATCCTTAATCGGCCCCAGTATTATGATAGGCCGCGCATAATGAACTGCAGAGAGACAGAGGAACAACCGGGAGGGGGAGGGATCAATAGCATAAACACAATCCCACGATCACGCGGCGTTCAATACGTGGATCGTGTGACTCACCCTCGACCTGCGTGACCGTTTCATAGCTGTGGGCGTTGTCGTCTCTCCCTGGCGACAGAGGACACAATCACCACTGTCAGCGTTAAGCGATTGCTCTCCTCATCCTATCATTACCATCCATAACCTGACTTGTGTTAAAGCCTCTCTCTCTCCCATGGTTATAACTCACCTTGAGAGCCCAGGCTGTCACGACTTTGCTCCTACGAGAGAGAGAGAGGGAGAGAGAGAGAGAGAGAGAGAGCAAGAGAGAGAGAGAGAGCAAGAGAGAGAGAGAGAGAGAGTGAGAGAGAGAGAGAGAGAGAGAGAGAGAAAAAACAACACAGGAGTTTATAGACCGACAGAGTGATAGAGGTAGGAATGGTAAGCTCAAAGCTGCTAACTACCTCGTTGGCTTACCCTCTCTTTTGTGTTCATGCGAGACCACTCTTTCCTTTCTACCCTGAAGGGTGTTAGGGAATGAGAGAAACGTTAGTAAAAGGCCCGAGATGAAAGAGAAACCAGAATAAGTATAGCAGGCAGTGTTCCTACAGAGCCACTGAATATACTACATCAACTGTGATGCCAACACCCCCCATGCAGAAAGTTACATCATTTGAATTCAAACTATGTGTTGAACAAGAAAAAAAAAAGAGGCTCCCTCCTTCAAGCACACACACGCCCACAAACACACCCACCCACAAACACACACATGCACAAACACACACGTTCGCGGACACACACGTTCGCAGACACACACACATGCGCGGACACACACACGCTGGCGGGCACACACGCTGGCGGGCACACACGCTGGCGGGCACACGGTGTGAGGCGGCGCGAGACCTGCGTTTGCTGGGGACGAAGCCGACCTCCTCGGCCTCGTTCTGGGGGCTGACGCGCCGGGCCTGCCACCACTCCTCGTCGCCGCAGTCCAACACGTGCAGCACGTCCCCGAACCGGAAGCCCACCGCCTGGCTCAGGAAGCCGCAGTCGGCCGTCTTGTCGTAGTCGAACAGGGCCCTGCCGCCCAAACACAAAATGGCGGTCAGGCTGACGTTCGGGTTTTCTGGTCAACCCATGGCGAGGCACCCCATTAAGCTCTATTGGCCCCTTCTGCCAGCACAGTCATTGGCGTGGCTCTCAAATCTGTCCTCCCTGCTCTAGCGTGCCGCGAACAGGTTTAAAAACAGGGGTAGGTTTTTTAGACGGTTACCTGATGTAGAAGCCTCTCTTGGGGTTGCTCCTCAGAGTGGTGGTGCCGGAACCCATGCTGCTGTTCATGAGCTGTTCCCTCAAGTCGTGGATCTTTGCCTCAAATCGGCTGTACTCTATGTGCCCGCAGAAACCAAGGGAAATGGGTCAGGACCGTAACACTACGGGTTCAACAGTGTGGTTACTTTCCTTCTGTGCCGTTGCCAAGTATGTGAGTGTAGTCTACATAATCTTTTTATTGGTCACATCAATATGCTAGAACATTGCACTGGAAAAAAACAACAATTGAAAGAACAGTTGTATCCTTGATGGATTTGTTCTGACTAAAAGATGTTATCTTACCCTCTGGTCTGTATTGGGCGATGATAGTGACGGTTTGTCCAGCGTTCTTTAGGGCCGCTGCTGCCTGCTCGTGGGTGGCAATGCGCAGATCAACTCCATTCACCTGGCCAATGACACAAGACAAAAATAACCATTGAGAGGCATATAGCCAATAACCTGCTGTGCGGGGTGTAGGTGTAAGTGTAGGTAAATATACCTTGTGTGTGCGTCCTTACACTAAAGATCTGATTGCCCTTAACCAGAGAAGATGCCATGTGTTTTGGATGTGTGTGTGTTGCGTTTGTGTGCTGAGTTCATGTGTGTGCGTGTGCCGTGTTTGTGTGTGCGCGCGCGTGTTGTGTTGTGTTTGTGCCATGTTTGTGTGTGTGTGTGTGTGTCGTGTGTACGTGTGCGTCGTGTTTGTGCCGTGTGTGTGTGTGTGTGTGTTGTGTCTGGTCTGCCGGCCCCCCCTGCCAGGAGGAAGGAGATGAAGTGTGTGTCCTTACACTCAGGATCTGGTCGCCCTTGCGCAGCTCCCCGCTAAGGTCTGCCGGCCCTCCCGCCAGGATGAAGGAGATGAAGATGCCCTCTCCGTCCTCTCCCCCCACGATGTTAAAGCCTAACCCCGTGGAGCCTCGGTGGATCAACACCCTCCTTGGCTCCCTGACAGGAACGAGGGCGAGGGAGGGAGGGAGGAGAGATGAGGAGAGACAGCAGAAAGAAGGCAGGTAAGAGAGTACACAGGGTTCAGGTCAGGGTGACTCTGGCTAGTTGACGCCTAGCCTGGTCAGCTCACCTGGGAAGGTCATCATCTCCCATCATGCCGTGCAACACGGGCGAGAAGCGACTGGGCGAGGTGGGAGTCAGGGCTTGTGGGTAGTCGGATCCCAGGTAAGGGGAGTGACCGAGGTCTGTGTCCATATGGGAAGAGTACGCTGGGAACGAGAAGGGTTGCGTGAAAAATACTGTAAAAAAAAAAAAAAAAGTGTAAATTGAACTAAAGAATTTTATTCACAGGTATAAGCACACAACACACACACACACACACACACACACACACACACACACACACACACACACACACACACACACACACACACACACACACACACACACACACACACACACACACACACACACACACACACACACACGTACTGTTGGTGAGGTCCGGGGGGTTGTAGTTGTTGAGATACACGTTGTTGGGCTTGGCCACCCTGAGGTAGACCACCTCAGCCGTGTTCTTCAGCGCCGCCACGGCGTCCTCGTGCATCACGTCCTCCAGACACACGTTGTTCACCTAGGCAACAATATCCAGGCAACATCAGCATCAGGACCAGGATGTGATGGATACTATGTACCATGCAAAAAGCCTTCATCCTGGTAACACGCATCAGTAACAGGGTGAGATGGACTAGTGTATAACATGGAAAAAAGCCTTCATCCAGGAATCGCACCAGGACCATGGTTAAATGGACTAGTGACGGGTAAGAAGACTTTATTGAGAGAGTGTAAGGCATCTTAATGTAAACCCTCTGAAGTGTTTCCAAACACAAAGGTTACAGTGCCATAATATCTGTTATGCCATGTCAAACTACGTGTGTAATGCGAGTAAATTGCCTAGTGCTGACTGCTATCTCAGCATCGACAAACTGACAGTAACTTAAATGTTAAAGGGATATCTCTATCGAAGCATCGCTTTTAACCAGAAAGGGCACAGTGTCACAAGAGTCTTAAATAAAACAGTGGATTACACAACGTTTGGAAGAAACACCTGCAGCACTTTGAATATGGATTGAGATAGTTTTCAACCAATCCCCTGTTGTGTGTCAGTTCCTTTACAGGCCACCAGAGGGCAGTGACGCTGCACGGCCAACAGTTTGGTGACTTCACAGTCAAACGTCTCCGCCATCCCACACGTCTACTGCCACGTTAGCCAGAGCAATCTCGGACATGTGCAAATTACACCTGTAATTAATCGTGGCACTTATTGCGCCCAACTTTCTGACGTAGGCAGGAATGTGTTGGCATGTCTCAGTGTTCCTTACTGTCTCAGACAGCAAGCAAGCCTGCTTGGCTGCGCGCGTGTGTGTGTGTGTGTGTGTGTGTGAATGTGTGTTTATGTGTGTGTGTGTGTGTGTTTATGTGTGTGTCTGTGCGAGTGTGTGTCTTGGACTGACCGCTAGGATCTTATCCCCAATCTGCAGTCGCATGTCTTTGTGAGCGGCCCCTCCCTCGATGATCTTCGTGACATAGATGCTGTTGTCCCCTGGTATGTGCTGGTTCCCAACGCCCCCAGCGATGCTGAAGCCTAAACCTAAACACGACAGGGAAACATAGGCACAGACGAGTCCGTACCGAAGTAACATTTTCACATCGACTGACATTTGCTAGGGTAAGCACATCAACGAGGGTAGTAAAAAGAAAGAAAGCTGGGACCGGTGGTCTATGGAATGGCAATCAGGCACACTCTCTAACTCCAAGACACTCAGCCACGCTTTGACACACAAACACGCACGCACGCACGCACGCACACACACACCTTTGGGCCCTTTGATTAGCTTCATCTCTGTGATTTTCTCCGCAGCGGGTTTTCGGCGGAGCACGTAGAGGCGTACGATGGCCCCGGCCTCTTTGAGAGCTTCCACAGCCAGACTGTGGGTCACCTCTCGCACATCCACGTCGTTTACAAACAGGATGCTGTCGTTCACACTGGAGGGGGGGGGGGGGCAGAAAAGAAGGAACATAATAGTTTGTGTTTCATGTTATTCATTTCGTATGAAAATGTGTAACTTTTCAGTATGTATTACTTTCCCTATTGAGATTTACTCACAAAAGATTTTTTTTTTTTTTTTTTTTCTTGGACTAGCAGACGAAACTGAAAATGACATCCTGTTCATTTTTCACAATTGAGATATAACTGTGGAGCACATACCCGTCATACAATATAACCCGCACATAGCTTACCTGTCTAATAACCTTTCCTTGAAAACCCGAAAACATTTACAAATATTAGACATAATTGGACTTTATTCTGGGGACCATTTCAAATGTTATAGTTTTTTCTTTGTTTTTAGATTAGAACATAGTCTAGTTCCACATATGCTACATAGCAGTGATAATAATTGTAATATTGTTGTTTAGAATTTTTTTTGAAGCTTTTTAATATAAATTATTCAACAAAAACGAAAGAAAATTAGCATTTTGGATGCAACAGTGTTTATAAACATGCTGCAACGAGCCAAAAAACATTGACTTATATTCTTTGATTAAAACAAAATGTTTTATTGCAAAAACAATACTTTTTTTTGCCATTGGTTCCAATTATAACTTGCTGAGAATGACACTCCACAAAAGCACTGTTGAATCACATTTTGCCTCTAGCGTTTTATCTCACTTAGTCCAACAGCAGAGAAACTTCTCAGTGTGCCGTCATCTTTCTTTGTCACACTCTGGATTTAGGGTGCACCCTCCCCACTTTGCTCCACATAAGCCTCCCCTTGCCTAGCAGTAAAAGGCTTCTGTCAATCTAACCCAGCCACACACGCAGCAGAGAGAGAGAGAGAGAGAGAGAGAGAGAGAGAGAGAGAGAGAGAGAGAGAGAGAGAGAGAGAGAGAGAGAGAGAGGGTGGCGGACAGACAGACAGACAGACAGACAGACAGACAGACAGACCGACAGACAGACAGAGAGAGAGAGAGAGGGGGGAGGGAGAGGGAGAGGGAGAGAGAGAGAGAGAGAGAGAGAAGGAGCCAAGCAGAACTAGCCCCCTGGCACATCAGCTGCCCCATATACATCATTAACAGTTAGCTCATAAACACATCTTTTTACATATTAAATTATTTCCAAATAATCAGTGTTTGGAAAATCCCCAAAACCATGATATTTCCATAATCCTTTCCCTCAATTTTGTGCTCTTGGAGGTCACACACACTCAAAAACGCACACGCACAAAACACACACACACACACACACACACACACACACACACACACACACAAAATGGGTCGAACACCTAGAAATGAATGTGCGGTAAGGTGAGAGGAAGAGCTAGTGAGGCAGTGATATTGAAAAGTTTTGATTGATATGATTTATTCTGGAGAGGCACTCTCACCTTGAACGAGAGACCGGGTGTAGCTCCCCCCCCCCCCCATCATTTCTAACGCTATAGCTTATAGCGTTCCAAATGTGCCCTTTAAATGCCATGAAAAAATTCTTCCAGCAATAATAGACAGTGCAGAGAGGCAGAGAGGCAGAGAGTGTGAGCTCTGCCAGGCCGGGCTCCAGGGCTTGACGGCTGGACTGTGATTCCGTACTCAGGACTGGGGAGGGCCATGGAGAGTGTGTGTGTGTGTGTGTGTGTGTGTGTGTGTGTGTGTGTGTGTGTGTGTGTGTGTGTGTGGAGGGGGATGGATGGGGGGGTTATATTTAGACCTCTCTGCTCGGTGGGCTCAATGGTGAAAAGCGTCTGGTTGAGTGAGTGCAGGGCTTGGCAGCGGAGAGGCAGTGTCGGGGAAAGGAGAGGTGGAGAGGGGGATGAGAAGAGAGAAGAGGAAGCCCCAGCTGGCCCCAGACATGAGCACATCACAGGTCCAGCCAGTTTATTGGGTGCTTCAGTGTGTTTGCTAGATTTTCGACGCGTGAGTCGGAGCGAGAGAGAGTCTACACACGTGTGTAAACATGAAATGGAGCGTTTCCCTCTAGGGGCCTGCCATGCGTGGCAGAGGACTATATGTTCCATATCTGTGTGTATGTGTGACAGGGTTGTGTGTGTGTGTGTTGTCAGTGGCCGTCAGTGGCCGTACCTGAGTCTTCCATCCTGGGCTGCGGCCCCTCCAGGGATGATCTTAGTGATGAAGATGCTGGGATCATCACCGACATGGGGGTTGTCGGTTCCCCCGGCTATACTGAAGCCCAGGCCCGAGTTACCCTGCAAAAAGGAAGGCCACTAATCAGAAGCCACATCTGGAGCTACCAGATGAGCGGTGAAGAAGAGGTCAACCCCTGGTTGATTGGCTTAGCATTCAGGCAAGTGGCTAGCCATCCAAAACAACCATACAAAGCAAAATAAAGAAAGAAAGAAATGCCGCCATTTTGTATTATAAAACATAATTTAACATTATATTTAGTAGAAACAGTTGATGGGAATTTTGGTTTGCATAACTTTGTACTTGAAATAACATTCTGTCTCACTGCTACTACATGTGCTGAGGCGAGACGGATCAGCTAGGGTTAGGCTTCCAGTGCATCTTTTGTAATGGCAAACTCAAGGCAGGTCAAACTACAAATGAATGAAGTGTGGATCCTTTAGAAGTGCGTCCACCTTAAGACCACTACATGATAGCTGGCAGCCTGGGTATTCTTTCTTAGCGACTGTGCTTTACTCACTCTTTCCAACGTTATCTCCTCATACTCAATTTCCCCCTCTGTCCCGTTCACCTGTGGGGATAGGAGACATCGTTACACATGACTGTCACAGATATGTGAACGTATTTATTCAGAGAGGGTCATTCCCAAAGGATTAAAATAACAACTTATAAACATATATTTAAACGTATAAATAAAAAATGAAGTGTTGTGCCAGGGGATTCAAATGACCACATCAGAAAAATAAAGACATGTTAAGTGTTGTGCTGTGAAAACGTGAAAAACGTGATCAAGTGTGAGCAGAAGCATCCTTACGTAGGGCGAGCCATCGAGCGTGTCGGTGTTGACCACCACTGGCGGAGAATTCCCCTGGAGGATGATGAAGAAAAAGAGGAAGAGGACACAGACAGCGGCTTTAATAAAAAACAATAAAGGCAACCACACAGAGACACCCAAATAAACCGTCCTCAGAGCCAGAGCTTATGTGCGGTTCCAAGCGCTGCCACCGCAGTCTGGTGAGATAATCTGAGGGAAATCAGAGCATAATCACGGAGCGTCTTCTCTAGGTCTCCTTCAACAGTCAAAGGAGCCATTTTAGGTGACTAAATTCCTCACTCCACATTCATTGTGTACAACTTTCCAGATATTCTGTTGGGAAATCAGAGCATTATCACGGAGTGTCTACTCTAGGGCTCCTCCAACAGTCAAATGAACCATTTTAGGTGACTACAATCCTCACTCCACATTCCATGTGTTCAACTTTTCTGATATTCTTCTTCTATACCAGACAGCTCTCTCAGGAACACCAAATCTCACGTGTGAATCCTAGGTAAAGACGTTTTTTTGGCTCACACTCTCACGGTTCAAGTGCAATGCATTTATTCCTTATAGCACGGCTATACAGCAGGTGATCCCTACAGTCATTGTAAAGCCCCTCACCGCCAGCCTCTTGGCATCAAACCAAATCCCTTTACAGTTCCCCGAGTCAGATTTATCCCGCACAGCAAGGCCGGAGTCAGGGCACACATCGCTGACAGCCCGCTGTCACGCTCCCGTCTGCACGTCCGGAGAAACGAGAGGCAGCACGCTTACGTAGATCGATCGGAGCGGTGTGGCTCACACTTTGGCGTTCCCTTCGACGAGGATACGAAAACGCGTGCCGATCGGAGACGGGGAGCGCCGGGCGTTGGAAAAGGACAAGTCTATGACAGGGATAGGCCTGACGGCACTAGCGTGGTGTCGGTTTACATGTGCATATGGGCTGCACTGGGATGTTTCTGGGCTGAGGATGTACCGGAACCAAACCCCACTGAATCTGTGGTATCCATGTGAAATATAGATATTTTCTGCGAATTATCAACACGGCTTAAGAAGATATGCACCAGCAACACAGTTCACCCCTTGGAGGTCTCTCACACACACATTTATTCTCTCTCTCTCTCTCTCTCTCTCTCTCTCTCTCTCTCTCTCTCTCTCTCTCTCTCTCTCTCTCTCTCTCTCTCTCTCTCTCTCTCTCTCTCTCTCTCTCTCTCTCTCTCTCTCTCTCTCTCTCTCTCTCTCTCTCTCTCTCTCTCTCTCTCTCTCTCTCTCTCTCTCTCTCTCTCTCTCTCTCTCTCTCTCTCGTGTATTTTCCCTCATTATTTTGTCGCTTCCTGATTAGCATGAGGAAGGCACCGCGCATCCGAAGTGCTTACAGGGCAGCAAACAGCAGCAGCAGCATGAAATCAGCCTGCCGACCTTCACACAGCTGACAGCTCCGAGAAAGAGAGAGAGAGAGAGCGAGAGGGAGCGAGAGAGAAAGAAGTGGAGGAAGAGAGAGAGAGAGCGAGAGGGAGAGCGAGAGGGAGCGAGAGAGGTGGAGGAAGAGAAAGAGAGAGAGAAAGGGAGAGAGAAAGGGAGCGAGAGAGAGGTGGAGGAAGAGAAAGAGAGAGAGAGAGAGAGAGAAAGAGAGAAAGAGAAAGAGAGAGGGAGAAAAAGAGAGAGGGAGCGAGAGAGGTGGAGGAAGAGAAAGAGAGAGGCATGAACGCACGCGCACACACACGGTTTTATCAATTTGTTTAACTGAGGGATATAATACTTTACACATCCCCCTCCCTCTGATATGTTTAATCTCCATCCCAACATCCCAACACATATGTTTGACACACTTAACTATCTCTCTACAAACAGTGCACAAACGAATGACAGATCCCAGCTCAGGATAAATACCTCCACACGTCGGTCTTAGAACTAATAAAGGAAACACATTTTGGAGATTCTCGAACTTTGAACATGTTCTGCTTAATGCATGGAGTGATACTAATAGTACTACGTTATGTAACGTCGAGGTTAATGATGGCGCGAGAGCAATCCTCCGTCGTTTCATCTTCCCGTCTCCCGTCTCCTTACTTTCTCCCCTCCTGTTATTTTCTACCCCCCCCCCCCCCCCCCCCTCTGCTTTTCACAGTGGCATTCCTCGTCTCTCACCCAAGGGGGCCGCACGTCTCTTCCCAACTCCATCCCCCTACTAACTCTTTTAACAACCCGCTACCATGGTTACGCGGCACAGCGTCAGCCATCGGGGACAGAGAGGAGAGATTGTCTCCATGGTAACCTGAATTTTCATTGCGATGGCCCTAAACCTCTTGTGCCGCACAGCAGACCCACATCGCGGTAGACCCACATCGCAGTGCAAGCAACGGGGGCCCTGTTCTAACTACCCACTACTGTACCTCACTTACGTAATCCTCCTACCTCAAAGTGTGTAGGCGCTTTCAGATTAACGTCAACTGCTCTGTTACAAAGGGCAAACACATTCACGTTCAATTTCCAACAGGACTGTAAAAATGAATAATATATGAAAGGCTTTCAGGCAAAGTGATACTGTGGGTTCTTCAAAGACCAGATAAAGACCTTAGTTTTTGGCGGTCACGCGCCATAATTAAAAAATGTATCTCGTACCACCACGTGTAGCTTGGTGAATGCAAACGGCACGGCCAACAGAAACACGCGTGTCCTGAGCGGGGAGATAGGAGGCCAGAGGGGCAGCGACGCCTTCACTCGGACGACCTGGACATTGACCAGGAACCCCATTTCAACCCTTTACATTTACATCCCACTCCTCCCCGCTTTTACACACATCACAGCATACCTACAGACAGAAACGTCTGTCCCATCAAGAGGCAATGGAACCCCGCCCACACAGTCTCATTAACGCAGCTCGTTACGCTCTTTCTTCATCGCTGTCAAAGAGAAAGAGAAAGAGGAGGGCAAGAACCAAAAATAACCACCAGGAACTCTCGTTTCTCATCGAGACAGAGGCATGGAAGACACACGGTGCATTGTAGTCGGTTGTTATTATTTATTTGTATATTTATGAAAACAGTTCTTTATCAGTTTCCTGGTTCAAATAGCTCGGTTAAATAAAAGAAAAGAGCGTCTTACACAAAAAAAGAATTTGTCTGTGTCGATCCAGAAGAAACTAGGGTCGTCTGCCTCAGAAAGACCTACATTTTTCATTTGCATAATGGAAAGAATGGTTGAGTAGTCGTATGCAAACGAAAAGCACTTATTCTCAGTCCATCTCCCTCCCGAGCTCCCCAGCCTACAGCACCGTGTCACCTTATGTTAGTTTAGAAGCTGCCGAGCACCCGCCTTTAACAGTGCCTAACAGACCGGGCAACCTAGCAAACGTGGCGCAAAACGTATTATTGTACTCACAGACAAATAAACTGGAGTGAATAGTCAGTAAAAAAAAAAAAAAGGCAGGCTACCGCTAGCTAGCACCAAGCATATATAGCGTATAGGCTACCCTGTATAAGCAGTGGGAAGCAGAGTTTAGGCCACCCTGTAATACCAGCCATTAGAAAGCCCTATGGAGCTAGTCGAAATCTTAGTCCGTCATCAATGTATACACAATACAAAACCCAGTCTGGAATGTTATGATATTATAGCCAGTATATAGAAAGCCCCTGTAGACTACTCTGCAGAACCAGTAAGGCCTGCAGACCAGTAAGGATCACCAATAGAGATGATCAAATAAATGTTTTCTTCACAATAGAAAATCCAGTCTGGACTATTACAATAGTACAGCCAGAACAAGAAAGCCACTGCTACTCTGCATACAAGTATGGCCAATAGAGATTATCAAATAAACGTTCTCTTCACAATAGAAAATCCACTCTGGACTATTACAATAGTACAGCCCGCACAAGAAAGCCACTGCTACTCTGCATACAAGTATGGCCAATAGAGATTCTCGTTTATCAAATAAACGTTTTCTTCACAATAGAAAACCCAATCTGGACTATTATGCTATTATAGCCAGCACAAGAAAGCCAGTATAGACTGCTCTGCACAGACCAGTAAAGCCAATAGAGACGTTTAGTGCAGACCACCCTAGCAGAATCCCAGAGGTTTACTACAGAGCCGCCCTCCTCCACACTCCCAGGTTGTGGGGCGCTGAAGGGATTTGGAGGTTTCGCCGTCGCCCACTCTTACTTTCACGCCACCTACTCGGCTCTCCTATCTCCTGCCGGTGCCTTCGCAGACAGCCGACCCCCCTCCACACGCCCCCCCCCTCCCCCCCAGAGCGTTGCTGCTGGACCCATTTGTGCCTGCGACGTACTGCCAGCCCACTAGAAGGTGTTGGGAAAATACCTATATATACATACACGTTTTTTTCTAAAGAAAGAATAGTGAATGTCGTAGTTTGTGAGCATAATCAGCCGTATCCCTCGCAGGCACGACGAAGTTTATAGTGTCACCCGTGTCTGAGTGGGGACTGGGAAGTGTGCCGGAGCACAAGCGGTAGCGTTTCGCCTCCCTCCACATTATCCCCTCACTGGCAGCATGCTCTCCCATGGCAGCACCACAGTGCCATAGACCATTAAAACCCACTTTCGCTCTGCGACAGCGTAGTGGGCTCTGAGACATTCTGCTATTAGATTCAGAGGACAAAGGAGGGGAGAGAGAGAGAGAGAGAGCGATAGATAGAGAGAGATAGAGCCAGGGCCAGAGAGAGAGAGAGAGAGAGAGAGATAGAGAGAGCCATAGAGAGAGAGAGAGAGAGAGAGAGAATGAGATAGATAGAGAGAGAGCTAGAGAGAGCCATAGAGAGAGAGAGAGAGAGAGCCAGGGCAAGAGAGAGAGATAGAGAGAGCCAGGGCCAGAGAGAGAGAGAGATAGATAGAGAGAGATAGAGATAAAGAGAGAGAGAGCCATAGAGAGAGAGAGCCATAGAGAGAGAGAGAGCCATAGAGAGAGAGAGAGAGAGAGAGAGAGAGAGCCATAGAGAGCGATAGAGATAGAGAGAGAGGTGGCGGCCCAAGTCTTGGAGTCTGGGAGCGATGAGAAAGTGAAAAGACAAGGCGAGTGGAGCAGGGCGAGTGTGAGGACAGACAGAGAGGTTGAAGGAGCGTGATGTGATTGCTTGATTTTCTGGAGTCGCGGTGCCCCCCCCCCGGGGCCACGGCAAAGGAGACGGAGACGGTTTGAAAGAGATGAGAGACATCTCTACTGGACCTCTTCAAACGAGAAATCTTAACAGCTATGTCCTCGAGTGAGGATTTTTTCTCTTCTTTGTATTCCTAGACGCTGGCTGGAGTGTGTAAATCATTGTACGGGTGTGTGAGCGTGTCTTATGTAGATTGATCTAACTAGAACAGTTTTTGGTTGCGGTTTTAGTACGGGCATCTTGAACAAGCAATAGTAAGTAAGGGCAAACCCTCTGGAGAAAAGACCAGCACCCTGTCCATCAGCTGATGAGACAAAGGTTGAAAGCAGTTCACAAAGAGACGCAGCAGTAGATGGCTTCCTACATGTCCACTGCTGCCCCGCAGACTTTAAATGTTTTAACATGAAACCGGAGCCAGGGCCTCACGGAGTGCTGAAATATGAATACACAGCCAAAACAAATATGCTGACCACTGGGCTTTCACCAATGGCCTCAACAAGGGAATAGAAAGAGAGGGAGAGAGAGAGAGAGAGAGAGAGAGAAAGCGAGAGAGAGAAAGGGAAAGCGAGAGAGAAAGAGAGTGAGAGGGGTATACAGAGAGCGAGAAAAATGGAAATTGGAGGCAGAGAGGAATCGACGGAGCGGTGACGTGGTACGTTCTGTGTGTTCATTAAGGAATCAGGTCGATGGCGGGTTGGCTCTTAAACAAAGCGTCGCTTCTGTTTTCGGCTCCTCCGGCTACTCTGTCGCCACATCCTGCGAGCTCTTCAGGACGGCTGTGGGCTCTGAAGGGCATGTTTGGACTGGCACAGGTACCCTCGTCAAACAGGTACCCTCGTCAAACAAAGCTGCAAACAGCTTATACGTAATGGGTTCAGGGAGGACTAAATTAACCACAATTAACCTAAAAGCTACGTCTGGCAAACGAACACACACACTCTCTCTCTCTCTCTCTCTCTCTCTCTCTCTCTCTCTCTCTCTCTCTCTCTCTCTCTCTCTCTCTCTCTCTCTCTCTCTCTCTCTCTCTCTCTCTCTCTCTCTCTCTCTCTCTCTCTCTCTCTCTCTCTCTCTCTCTCTCTCTCTCTCTCTCTCTCTCTCTCTCTCTCTCTCTCTCTCTCTCTCTCTCTCTCTCTCTCTCTCTCTCTCTCTCTCTCTCTCACACACACACACACACACACACACACACACTCTCTCTCTCTATATACTATATAGACACACACACACACACACACACACACACACACACACACACACACACACAAGTAGCTGATACAAATCTGTCCACACAAGAACCAACCCATCCTTTTCCATTCCCACTCATTATGCACAAATGCCTTGCTAGGCAAATAGGTCTGAAAGTGTACACTTGAGCATTATGGAAATAGGTAAACATTGTTAATCTGAGATACTAATAAAAAAAAAAAAAAAGGTGTCTCTCCAACATCCCCCTCCCAAAAGATTATATGTTAGCGTGTGTCCACAGGCCCATAGTAAATGACAACATGTTTAATAATAGAGATATTGTATTTGACAGGGCCAGACAGATAAACAATAACAATGCCACATTTTGTATGAATTTGTTCCAAGCACATCTGAACAGCTGCCAAGCAACTGGAGATTGTTTTCTATTTTTGTAGTTGTTACTCGGTTTAAAAGTGAGAACAGGGTAAGCAGATGCTTGAGAGAAGGGAAAAGAGGGAAAGAGTGAGAATGAGAGAGAGAGAGCAAGAGAGAGAGAGAGAGAGAGAGAGAGAGAGAGAGAGAGAGAGAGAGAGAGAGAGAGATTGAGACAGAGAGAGAGAGAGAGAGAGAGAAGAGAGAGAGAGAGAGAGAGAGAGGAAAAAGGGTGAGGATAAATGTCCAGCACACTCCAAAATGGCCCTAACCTCGGGGAGGCAGAGGTATAATTAAGAAGAGATGAGTCTTGCTTTTTGTGTGTACTTCATGTGTGTGTGTCCGCGAGTATCTTCATGACACAAGTGAAATTTGATCAATTTGGTGATTAAAGACGGACATACTGTAGGTTAGGAATGTTAGAAAGTGTACAAATAATACAGTATGTGTGTACAGTATGTATGTGTGTGTGTGTGTGTGTGTGTGTGTGTGTGTGTGTGTGTGTGTGTGTTAGAGTAAGGGTGGGGGGGGTCAGAGGGCCAAATGATTACATCACCACATACACACCATTATAAAACTCTTCCAGCTTGTTCTCCCCTCAAGTGATCCCGTTGAAGTGTAAGGCTTTATTTTGTTTGCATTTGAGAGCCGCCTACACATCCCCGTAGACTAAAAACAGTCAATGAACGTGTGCAGCTTTCTTACCACTACAGCAGCACAGACTCAAAGGCATTGGTCAAACAGACGTTAAAACGCATGACAACTGTACTTCCACGTATGAGAAGAGCTCACAGAAAGCCGCAACACTCATTCCCACACTCCTAGAAAGGCTACAGGGCCACAGATGGAGGATGTCAGATTGCTGAGACACTGAAATTTCCCTCGGGTCCAATGTGTACCTACAGCTTGTCATCTTCTAAGTTCTTGGTTTTAATATCCCCCCCCCCCCCCCCCCACCCCCACAGCTGTACTAACTCGTGTGTTACTTCTGTCATGACTGCAATTCCATACTGACAAACAACACTACTATAGCATTCCCTCATGGTAACACACCCACAAAGCAACTAATAATAATGTTAATTTATTATATTGTCAAACTACCTCAGATAATAGTTTTTTTTTTTTTCAAAACAACCATGCCCACTATACTTCTAATTTTCGCTCATAACTTTCTAAATACAGTTCTGTAGCCTTACTCAAAGATTATCCAAATAAATTAAGTTACACAAAAAACACTTTTTTTTTTGGTGCCTACCATAATGTGGTGCCGATGTTTCTTGGCTTTCCGCACGTTGCTGATGAAACGCCGCCCCATCTTTTTGGCATACCACACAGACACGAACATCCTGCCTGAGCGCTCTACACTGATCCGCGGTCGGGAACCTAACCAACACCGCGCACCTCCCAAAATGATAGACGCAACGGGTGAGTGGGTTGACGGTGGCGCGAGAGAGGATGTGCACTCAAGGGGCGTTTCCTCTCAAGAAATCTGAGTTATGCGTTAACGCATGTTCATCTATACAATGTAAGTCTTCAACGAGGAAACAATAAGAATATTGTAATTCCCTGGTCAAATTGTATAAGCTAAACAGTGTTAAAAAGAGCAATCTTGCTCATTTCTTTTTAGACACATTTTCAACTCATGCACAACTACATCTGTATAAAATAAATAACACTACTGTGATCAAGCATTGAGGCGCAGTTTAATATACGCAAACACAAGCACTTTTAATCCCGAGTATCTTCCCCTGCTTTATAACCTCTTCGATCTTTCCGGCTGAGTTCCAGAACAATTAAAAAGTGAGGGAGCATGGAAAAAAAGGTGACTTTCGGTGGTCACGTCTGATGTCTAGGCTAAAATAGGAATCCCCTGCTTTCCTGAACGTTGAGCTACTGTCCAATTAGAAATAGTATCTTACGTCGACCAACGTTCGTTCACTGTCACACCGGATCAATGATCTTACCGAACAAAGTAATAACAAAATCATTTATCCTGCTTTTTCCCCGTTTAATGAGCACATCCCCGCGTGCGTGTATCTCTTTCTATGCTCTGCGGTTTGTATTGCTGCGGCTGCTGCGTGGCGCCCCTCCCACTCTATTGCTGATAAAAAGAAGCGAGGGAAATAAAGCGGGAAAGTTTGATGGCTATAATTATTACAAAATATTATTAGTAATTATTATTATTATTATTATGAATTATAACTGTGGAGCTTATATGTCCAGCAGGCCTACTGTACAACGCATCATGAGTAACTAAAAAGGATCACTGTGGTAGAAGAATAAATTTAAAAACTAGAATTTATTGTATGAATTGTTAAAACAGCAATCCAACATTTCAGATTGCCTTGTCATTGTAGCCAGTCTACTCAATGTAGAGCAAGTCAAAACGTAGCATCAGCCAATACGAACAGACTGGCGACTTTCACAGTGTGCCCTCAGTACAGCACACTAACAGTAACAGACAGTAACACCTCTAGTGACATTCAGCTGCACGTCCTAATCACTCACGGCTACATACAGCATTCCAGCGCGGATATCTGGCAGCTTTATTTGACACTAGCCACAGATGGACTCCAATGCAGGCTCACAGCAAATTATCCAAACTCCTCTCACACCCCCTCCCTCCTCTCTCTCTTTCTCGCTGTCATCCTCCTCCCACTTCTCTTTTCTTTGCTCTATTCCTTTCTGTTTTCAGATCCACTGTCTGTTTTAGCTAATGACATTCAGCACCATGGACAGCAACACAGAGTAACACGAGGAGAGATGACTGACAAAAGGCCAGGAGAGAGGGTGGATAGTCAGAGCTATGTATACATGAAGGGGAGTACAGTCTGTTTGGCAGTCATGTGCTGTTCCTGTAGCAACGAGTCTGTGTCACTCAATTGTGTCAAACACGAGTCTCTCGCTCGCTCGCTCACATGCGTGCGCGTGCGCACAGGCACGCACGCAGGCAGGCCTACACACACACACACACACACACACACACACACACACACACACACACACACACTCACACAGGGGTAACACTCTCTTGGAATCCCTGTCTCTTTCAGCTGACGTAAACACTCTCTCCTTCTCTTGCTTTCACACAATCACATTCTCAAAGAGAAACACACACTCGTACAAAACGAACACAAACATATGCGTATGTGAAGGCAATCATAGCTGATCTGTGAGTAAAATTTTCACTTACCACTTACAGTAATTTACTCACTTTAGCTCCCTCACCGACCACCACACACATGTAATTTAACCTCCCCTTCAAATTGCACAAGCCCACTCTATCCCCCCCGACACTCTCCTGTTCTTGCTAGCATGCTCTCTCTCTCTCTCTCTCTCTCTCTCTCTCTCTCTCTCTCTCTCTCTCTCTCTCTCTCTCTCTCTCTCTCTCTCTCTCTCTCTCTCTCTCTCTCTCTCTCTCTCTCTCTCTCTCTCTCTCTCTCTCTCTCTCTCTCTCTCTCTCTCTCTCTCTCTCTCTCTCTCTCTCTCTCTCTCTCTCTCTCTCTCTCTCTCTCTCTCTCTCTCTCTCTCTCTCTCTCTCTCTCTCTCTCTCTCTCTCTCTCTCTCTCATCACTCCTCCATTTCCCATCCCAGCAGACCTGAGCCACTGCTGCACGGTAATTACATTGGAGCTGCAGGGACTTCTTTAAACATTTATTAAATAAAAGTAAGGCGGACGCAGAAAATAAAAACACCATTTGTTAGATACAGATACTGGGCAGAGGAAAGAAGAGGTTGAGATTCAGAGAGCGATGTAGATTTGGGGGGGGGGGGGGACTTTTGGGCATACATGAGGAGAACAATGTATGGTAATTGAACCCTTTATCAGTTCGTAGCGGTTTATCATCAGAGGGTTAACAGTGGTACCTCGTCGGTTTGAAGAGGCACAGAGTGGAGATGATTAACCTGACATACAAGAACAATGGGGTTCGAATAATGTATCGCTAATAGCATGCTAATGCTGGAGATTACACAACTACGTGTGCTGGTCTTTGTTGGGTTTAAGTCAATCTTTTGTAGATAGAAACTGCGATACAACAACCTTCCCCTTTCCTTACTAGTCAATGGAAAACTGGGTTGGTTGTATTTTGAGATATAGAGTGATAAGGGAATCTTGCTGTTCAATGTTTAATGTTTTTTGTGTCGTTCAATTTCCGCATTGGGGAGATCCGCTGTGACTAATGACAATACCAGAACCGCTTCATTCCATGTGAAATGCTTAGTTTCATCTCCCAAATCCTAATCAACCAAACGCTTTTCTAATGTTCCAATCGCACCTTGTGCATAAAAACCTCTAGGCCTTGACCTCCTTAACCTAAAGGGGCACCTTTGAGACTTACTGATGGGAACAACTCTCTCTCCCCACACACACACACACACACACACACACACACACACACACACACACACACACACACACACACACACACACACACACACACACACACACACACACACACACACAAAACACCGGTACTGTCATCTACCAATTCCGCGGACCTCCGGTCGCCATGCCAACCCACTGCAGTGCTTCCTGAGGTGATCCTCCCCATAAAGCATCCACTGGGACAGGAGCCCTTGGCGCTGGCAAACGCTGCACACTAAAGCACTTAGCAGCATCGCACAGACACATAGCAGGCGGACCAACACCTTCCACGAGCCCATAAAGACGCCCGTCAGCACGTTCCCATCAGGAGAACCACATAACAAACCGCAGAGGCGTTCCTAGCTGCACTATGTGTCTTTGTTTGTTTGTTCGCTTTTATATATGTGCAAAACCCGTGTAAGTGAGTGTTGGGGGGTGGGGTGGGGGGTGGGGGGCTGATAGAGTTTGTTGGATCGCTGCCTACAAGCCAAGGAAATGAATTCCCTGGGGAGCCCTAAGCACAATGCACATCAAAGCCATCGGAGAAGCACACACTTAAGCAGACATACAGCAAGTGTGCGCACAGAAACGACTCCACAAAAAGAGTCTGCATGGACAATTGTGCGTATTCACGCATGCAAGCCAGAGGCAAACAATGAAAGAATGAAAGTCTTCATGATCTAATCGGGACATTTTTTTTACGTCTGAGGGATACCACGTCATTCAAATGCGGTTTCAAATCACCTCCGCAAACGAACACTGCCTTAACCTGATATTTTAACAACGCCCTAAACTCCAAGAGCAGTGTCAATACACACGATTTGACTGATCAGCTGCTCTGCCATCCCATAAATCCATCCACCTCATAAAAGAGGAGGTCGCACACTCCATGCAGCCACCCCTCCCCCCCCGCCCCGCCCCGCCCCGCCCCGCCCGTCCTTATCAGGGTTGCAGCCACTAGACAGTCCTGAAGTCCTGCAGAGCCTGTGAGAGATGGACTGATGGACTAACCGTGTGGCTTTCCCTATAGAAATCCCACCAAATTCCAAATAAGCAATGAGAGGAGATACTACTAGACAATAAGGCGACACATTTGTGCACACCTTTCTAATATGGTCGAATATATTTACGACCAGTCAAAGCAGGCAGTCACTACGGACAACGAGCACGAACAAACAATTACAGCGCAGATCAATGTCAGTATCGGCACAGATGTGTCTTGTAGGATCCATGGTATGGCACACACGTTGATAACCAAAGCTTATTTGTTCTATGACAACACTGCAGCTGAAGTCCCAGTGATGGCGGACTAAGTCCCAGTGATGGCGGACTAAGTCCCAGTGATGGCGGACTAAGTCCCAGTGGTGGCGGACTAAGTCCCAGTGATGGCGGACTAAGTCACAGTGATGGCGGACTAAGTCCCAGTGATGGCGGAATGCTCTGTGATGTACAGTAAGCCACGGTGATGATGACGATGATGATGATTCCGGGGTTTTTGCGTAGCAGTGCTGAGCAGCAGGGCTCTTACCAGTGTGGAAACAGCAGAGGTGTACATGGGAGTGTGTCCTGACGACATCAGCACTGGCTGCAAAGAGAAAAACAGAGGGAAGAGGGGGTAATTTGTGCAAAGCAGGCAGAGGGTAGGCAAAGAAAAGGCAACTGGGAAAAGGTGAAGAGGGATGGGGGGGTTAAAGAGGCCAGTGTGTTAGAAGAGAGGGGTGGAAGGAGGGGGAGGGTAATTAAAGATAGAGGTGCGCAAAAGTGAAAGTGGCTTTGTGTAAAAGGTTGTTGTTAGATGGTAATGATGTGTATTGGAAATGGTCCTGCTGGGTATAAACGGTTTGAAGACGCATTAAAGAAGGAGGGCTTCCAAAGCAGGAAGCAGCACAAACCGAAACCAGGGGACTGCACCACTCCAGGGAGAGGAGGACTAAGATTATTCAAATGTAAAAGAATCACAACTTGGTGAAATACATGTTCTGAGACTAGGACACATGATTAAGGGATGAAAGTCACAGTAATTCCTAAATAAGGATTGTTGACCATGTTATCATACATACCACCACCATCATCATCATCTTCATCATCATAATCCTCATCATAGTCATCCCCACGGTCAATATTTCAGACACTATATCTACCAATCTACGAATATATTATCATATTATTATAACTTTAGAAACCTTTTGTAATTATTATCGCAAAATCAAATAAATTTTTCCCACATTGTCGCTCGCAAAGCCTGAGCTGCAATTACTCCTTTCAAACACAAGAGGGGGCAAACAAAAAATCTAGAGCCGAGTGCCCAAACACAGGGCATCTTTTTACTGTATTTCAGTCCCCATGAAACAAACTAGGGCAGTAGTCCACAAATTGACTGAAGATTTTATACCACAATAAATAGCGGTTACATGTTTTACACATAAAACACAGAATGTATGGGAAAAAAGTCTTAAATCGCACACTATAAGCACTGTTTAGATCCTTTTTCAAACATGACAAGCTTTGCCATTTGTTGTTATCCACTGTGTTTTCCTCACTTTGGGGCTCACCGAGGTGAAGTAAGGATAGGCGACACAGGATATGGGCGATAATACTTCCTCGCCGCATTCTCCCTGCAAGAGGAACAGCGGTGCTTACTGACTGTGGGGGAAACAGACCGCAGTGGACATGATGGACCCCGTTGAAAGGGCATCGTTGAGGAAGACGACGTCTGATTGGTGGAGAGCATTTTGGGTGTGGATCAGGTTGATTGTGCACTCCTAGAGCTCAGGTGCTTTTGAAATCACTTTTAATAATGATATTTAAAAAAGTATATATTGTTTACTGTTATAATAATATGAATACTATAATATATATTGTTACAATATATTTATTATATATATTAATATTATATACTGTATGTATTAGCATTATTATTGATAAAGCATCATAGTGATCAGTAAAGACCATCTCGGAAATGTCTGAAAAAAACTGACATTTGGTAAAAAATATGCATTTGAGACTACTACTACTACTACTATTACTACTACTGACCACAAAATAGCTTTTATGTACCACTCTTTGAAATTTCATGTAGAAATAAAAATCGAATTATAATTAATGTAACTAATGTAAACAATTAATGTTTTGAGGGTAGGAAATAGAATCAGTGTCTGACATAATCCAAGCACAGCAGCTCCATCAAGAAAGAACAGGAGAGATATGAAATAGAACCATATGCAACAAGGGAAAACATGCAATACACTAGCATAGTAAGTTACCATTCTTGGGGATGTCTTTCAAAAATATCAAATATCAAAACAACAAAAAAAAAAGACTAAAAGACAAAAACTGCTGTAAATTATCATAGCAGAAGAAACCCTAAAATCAATTGATGTTTTCCAGGAATTAAATCAAGAGTTTTAACAGGGAGATTGGAAGACGGAGTGCCTTTAATTAACAACAGGGGTAGCATTTCCTGAAACAGAAGACGAAGCCAGGTACACTTGTTATTGTCTACACTGTGTTCATTAAGGTACTTAACGCAAGGTGACTGCGCTCATATTTACACTCATGTCAGGTGTATCGATTGGCTCAGTGCCCACAGCGAAGCTTGTAAGCTTCTGTTGCCGTCTGAATCATTGTCACCGAGCTCTCACTGTCCCTCCCACAGCAGCAGGGGGGGGGGGAGCAGAGGAAGTCAATCTGTCTGTAAACATCTGCCCAGCGCACGGACAGCAGTCAGAACGCAGCCCACCCACCAGGGTCTTTGTGCTATTGGGCCTCCTGGTCGCCCACACAGCCGCAGTCACAGTACCAAAGATATCTCTCGCTATCTCGGAATGGGGAACCACTTCATAAGTTAGGCTCTGGTACTGTCTCTACACAACATGGTGTCTGTGTACTTGTGAATTGTCTGTCTGCAGGGTGCGAGTTATACAGTGTGGGACTAAAATAAATACATACAGTGCCCTCCAGAAATGTTCAATCACTGTTTTTGTCAGCTTACACGATAAAAGTAGGCTGTAACTAAAAGAAAAAAAAAAAAAGTGTATCACAACTACTACCAAGTCTGTCAAGCAGGTCTTCTAAAACCAAATGTCACTGAGGTATATTCGCTAACTGTTTTTTAAGTTCCAGTGAGTGTTTAGGAACTCTTATATGGTCATCCATGTTTCACTAGGACCGAAATGTGAGGTGACACAAGTCCAACCTTTTCAGTCATCCATCAAAGGGGAAGGTCAGAGAGAATATCTAACTGACATGATAAACTAAAACGTTGAGAAGGTTTAGACATTTTAAAAATAAAACCCCTGCTAACCCCTGGCCTTCCATTAATGCAGGTTTTTTTCTACCTTTTCAAGAATTAAACTGAAAAACGGAGCGAAGTTTTAATAAATAATGTTTTTTACCAAAGGCATCATATGTTTCTAGAGTGCACCATACATGGAGAGACTGAGTTGTGCAGTCAGCGCAAACGAGTGTGTATATTATACACACAATTCAAACAATACAACGTGACAGAGTGGCTGTTGTGCATTATTGTGTAGAACGTTTTGATGAATGAATGACATTTGACAGTGTGGAGGTACAGTTACAGTATGGCTGACCTAACCTGAAATACATTCACTTAAAATCGTGCTTATTCTGTTACGTCCATAGAAATAAGCACGCTCGTGAGAATCAATGAGTCGTGCATGCGTGTTTAATTATTACCTTGATAGGAGAGATGTGTGTGTGTGGTGTGTAGCCGTGCATAGCCTCCATGGCAACCAGGCTCTTGTCGCTCATGTGAAGCATCTCAGCACTCTTCCCTGGAGCCAGATGGGATGGACTGTGCTCCAAGGGGGGCGTCTCCTCATCCTGGTACCGGTACTTCTGCAGAGACACACACACACACACACACACACACACACACACACACACACACACACACAGAAGTGTTACTGCTAATAGGTCTAAAAAGGGCTAGCAGTTACTATTTTACTTGTACATTTCCATGTTATCCATCTCAGCCAAGATATTATTGATTATTTTTCTTTTAAAATGCCCGGGAGGTGAAAAACAAAAAACTTGCAGACGTTGAAATTGTTAGCACTAATCAGATCTTTCAAACACTGTGTAGGGATAAAGGTTGCATAGTCAAAAAGTTATAATTACCAACCAAACACAGGAGGAAAACATTCAGAGGGCCTTTCATAAAAAAAGGTCAGGAATAAGGTAGAGACAGAATGAGCCACACTGCCAGCTTTTCATCGTTCAAAATCAAATCAATCGTTTTGTTTTCACCTCCACAGCCAAGAACAACAAGAAGAGACAACTCTATATGTATTGTCCTTTAAATGGTCCCTTTTACAGGGATACTGCAAGGTGAAGAGGAAGCCCATCGTTCCCCCACTACTGAATGAAGCACCACCAGAGCCAGGACTCTTGGCAGCTCTTCCCCTACCACATTATAGCTGCTACCCAATGACCCTATACCTCCCTTCTGCCAGCGTATCCCACACCATGGCACCTGTCCAGACGTCCGCGGTGCCCACCACACACTGTGGGTTATATTTTCACCGAGATGACACACAGAGAGCAAAAAAGATTCAGGCAGGCTTTCTTTATTTATTTATTTCAAGTGTTTTACAACCATCGCGTCAGAAGGGTGTTGCCATCACAGAGCCTGCAGCTAATAAGACCGTCCTCCGGTTCATTGGTCGCGGACGGTGCAACACAATCCCAGCTCCCTATAGTGTCCATAGTGTCCAATTGGGACAAGGAAAGGACTCGGCCACACTGCAGATGTGGAGCGTGCGAGCGTGCCAGCGTGCCAGCGTGCCCCCCCCCCCCCCGAAAAAAGGACAGAAGACACTGGGATGTACGCGAACGAGGCAGCGACGGCTTGGGGGTGGGTGGGGGGGGGGGATTGGTGTCACCGTGCCCCCCTTTCTCTCATTGGAAGCAGACGGTGAGGGAGGCTCAGCGCCGAGGCGGATCTCTGATCAGCTGCCTAGCAACCAGCCTGGAGCAGGCTGTGCAGTGCCAGAGTAGGGGGGGGGCAGTCGGCACAGCACAGCGCTGCTGTTGGATCACATTACACCGAGACAGCAAGACCACACCAGAAACGCACAGGAAACACAGAGAGAAGAAGAAGCCAAGATATGCGGGGCTGATTTGGAGAGAGGAAGAGGGAAGGGAAAAAAGAGCAGGAGAGGAGAAAAGTGACGGGGGGAGGGGTGGCGAGAGAGAGGAGAAACGGGTGGGCCAGAAAAAGGAGAGAGATCAGTGGCATGGGAAGGTTGGACTTTCATAGTGAGGTAATGAGAACAAGGAAAGAGAGAGAGACAGAAGCAGACATTGCCTGACAGCAGACCCTCTGTAATTAGAGGTTAGCACGTCACACAATTAATTTGGCTTTGATCATTAAGCACTGCAGGAGGCTAACTATGCAACAATAAGTGCAGCGCTTGTAAGACGTAATGCAATCGCGTATGCCAAACGCTTTCCCCTTGAGATAATACAATAATTGAAATCTCCCAGTCTGAACTGACTTGAGGGGACATGCCTGTAGCAGAGACACAGCAGCTCGCAATTCCCCTCGGGGTTGGTCAGGTCACCGGGGATTACACCATTAATGAAACAAGACTACTAAAAGGACCTGAAGCGGGAAATAGCCACTCTGTGTGTTTAGATCACGACTTGACATGTGTGGTCTCAGTGGTGATCTCACTCGCTGGGGTTTAACCCTTTGCTTCACGCACACTGGCTCCTTGCTCAGAAGCATAACGGAGGTTGTGGAAGGGTTGTGTAAGAACTCTCTCCAAAAGGACTTGAAATAGAATATGTGTCTATTTGGTTAATAGAACTATTTGAAATGCCCAACAGTCAGCTAGCTGTATGAAATGCTAAACCCATTTCTAAAGAAAATGGGACCAAAATATGACAACTCGTTAAAATGCAGCGGTGGGAATGTTAATTAACTCCCCAACGACTATTGAATATTGTCTGACTCATTGGTTAGCTCAAAGCATTCTGCGTATAGCGCAATGATGACCTAGGACGTCTTCCAGTAAAGACATCGTAAGTGAATTCCCAGAGTGTTTATTGAGTCATACAGGGTCAAAGTTTCATTGATCGTTGAGGGAGTCATTCTTCGTATCTGTGATGGCTCACAAGCTCAGGTTATTATTGGAAAGGAATCACCTTGGAGATTACCTGGGGAGATGACCAGTTATAGTACTTAATGTAATGTAAGGCAAATACTACACAGGAAATGGCATTGCTAGCGTTTACATGAAAACTATTTTAATACATAAAACGTCAAAAATTAGCCAGTTAATCAAATACACATATGTAGCATCAAACATGTAAGACATTGGTGTTATTTAACGACTACTGGCGTCAAAATTAACATTTGGATCACAAGTGACTGGTTTGTTGTTTGATTAAATCTTTATTGGTGTACTGGGCTAATATTTACAAATCCATGTTGACATGGGTCTTGCCGTCACTGAGAGGACAGGATGCCCTTCCAGCTGTGCTACTGTTAAGTGAACACCTGTGTATGACAATGCAGTTTTGATGGCTGATATTCGTAGTGGTTCGAACCGCCCCATTCGCAAGGGTCAGAGAGGACACATATACCGTGAATTATAATTTGCAGAGTGAACCACCCCATCCGCAAGGGTCAGAGAGGACAGTTTACATAGAACTAGAATATTTAGAGCAGCCAGTGGCTGGAAATTAGACAGAGAGTCCTGTTCATATTCCGGTTGGCTTCGTTTCACAAGCAAAAACAACTCTGCCAAACAGCAACTGCGGTCTGTATAAGTGGGGGCTTTTACAGGAATGCCCAGCTGATACTGACTCTATCACAACCACGTGCACACCCCACACTGGCTAGACTACAGAGGGAGTCCAGGGCACCTTGTTATCAGAGTGTGTGTGTGTGTGTGTGTGTGTGTGTGTGTGTGTGTGTGTGTGTGTGTGTGTGTGTGTGTGTGTGTGTGTGTGTGTGTGTGTGTGTGTGGCAGAGCAATCCTTGGCTGGATACAGAGCTAACAGACTGGGAGGAAAGCAGTCAATGTGGAGGGAGTCAGTGCCCCAGGAAAGGAGCCACTGAGCCAGATTCTAAGGCCTGAAACACCTTAAGCTGGATAGGATGAGAGTGAGGTGGGTTGGTCGCTAATCGATGGATCATCTTAGATGGATATCCTTTTTCTTACTCTGGGGGTCAAGGATCTTGAGGGAACACTCAATACCTGTGATCAGACCTGGGCAGACAATACAATTGCACTGTACGAAAGACTGCAGAATCAGATATTAAACTGTTTCAAAGACAATGGTGCAGATGATGACATAGCTGTCTTTAATCTGAGACAGTGGCTAATGCTTGTATAGTGCACACATAAGCAAATCACAGAAACTATCAGATGTTTATTGATTGTGAGCATGCATTATCATTTAGACAGCAGTAATCTCTCTCTCTCTCTCTCTCTCTCTCTCTCTCTCTCTCAGGGAAACTTCTCAGATCACTTTAACTGGTTTCCAGCAGATTACAGCCATGCTCGATATGAAAATAGCCCAAGGTCAACAGCTATCTCAAATTACAAGGATACATGTTTTCGTTTGAAATGCAAAGTAAGCGTTTGATGGAATTATAGTACAATTGGTGTAATGCATTGCAGTCACTAAGGTAATGATGGAAATAACCAGATAGCCACTTGAAGCATGTAGCCTATATCATGGCTTTAAAATAAAGGTATTTGTGCATTCCCCCGTGCATGCAGACGCTATTAAGGAATGTGGAGATTGGGTTGTGATTAATCCCGCGAGAGTAGTCATGTGTACCGTAGTAAAAAAAAAAAGACCTAAAATTACTCTTGTCCAGATTGAAGAGATTGCTAAAACAAGTTTAAGTGTAACGCCGAAACTGTAGACCTAAACTATGGGACCGTGCTTGTGTTTTTAACCGAATGACCAAAATGCTTAGTCAGCAAATGCATTGTGTAAATTAAAGGGTGAGAAGATGTATGATTAAAACACTGAAATATCTTCGCCTCGACCTACACACACGCGCACGTGAGCACGTCTCGTTGATTTTTGCATAAGGTATCCTTTGTTAATGGCCAAAATTGAAGATAACGACGAGATGTTAGCAACCTTGCAAAGGCTCTGCTAGCCTACCTTCCCCCTACCCTACTTTACAGGCTAACTGTTATAGCATAACATAAAACTCATGTCTTTAGAATGCCCAGCTATAGCTTACCTTGCACCCGAACATGAGGGACAGTGTCCGGTTGCTGCAGATGACCTTACATTGACACATCACTGGCGAGAGGCACTTTAAATTCCTCAGAGGGGGAGGCATTTGTTCAAAACCCATACACTAGATCCCACCGGTCCGCCGCCACAGCCGCGATAGACCTCTTGAGAACGTTAGGCTACTGCAGATGTAGGTACTAAGATCCTTAGGATTTGGTGGGCTAGCCTACCCAGCTGAAATGTGCGAGTCAACCCCAAGTGCAAGGAGAAGATGCAAAATAACGTTACTTGAACTCGCTTCAGGCTTCCATGTATTAAGACCACTAGTAAGACATTTTAAGTCATACAACAGAACTCATGTTCTTACGAATAAATGTTTTGCAATAACAGAATCATTCATGATTTATTGAATTATCTCTCTCTCTCTCTCTCTCTCTCTCTCTCTCACTTACTCTCTCTTCCTCTACCTCGCTATATCTCTCTCAATCTCTCACACGCTGTCTCTCACACACGCTGTCAACCGTAAAGTTTGTATTCGATGCGCAGCTTGAATATGCTTGATTGAAATAGGTTTGTGAAATAAAATAAGAAAATATGATATAGAATGAACACAATGACCTAGTTTCAATTAATTAATTCATTCATTCATTCATTCATTCATTCAATTAATTAAATTAATCGCATTCAACATTATGACTTCAAAGCAACTTGGTCGACAAATAATAGCAATTTTGACACAATCAAAGAGAATCATCACAATGCCTCAAGTGACATTATGGTGCCCCCTCTCGGACATGATTATAAGTATTCCCAAGGAACTGTCCGTGGTGCTGGAATGCGCTGGCTAAAATCGGTGGCAACAAGTTCGGATGGGAGATCAAACGTCAATTTACACGTGCTATCAGACGAGTGAAAATCCTCACTCTGCTTACGAATATGCGCTACCCTATAGGGATAAAATAAACATTTACGGTTGCATTCATGAAACGAAGGCGCACAAGGTCATTTGCAAGGTCTTTGCTTATCATTTACAAAAAAGCTTCACATTATGCATCTTGCATCGTGAAAGAAAAACATGTGCCCACTGCCCTTAAATTATATGTAGGCTACCACAAAAAAATATAAACAACTAAGGTGCATGCAAAACTGCTTCTGACTGGAACCATCTCTGTTAGACTCTTTTAGACAACATGTATGTTTGAAGAAGATGGGGGATAATTAAAATCGAGTCACAGTGTGTGTTTTTTTCTCTCTCATTGAAAGTGGTAACTGAGTGCGCCCACAGGGTGGAGTGAGAGAACCAGGTGGATTAAATATTGTGCATTCATCTCAGGACCGACTGCGGCGCAGGGCTCCTTGCTCTCTGGTGACGTCAATGTTAAATCGAACAGATGCGACCGTTTCAGACCGGTGTTCTGATACAAGATAGCCAGCATTAGCCATTATTTTGTGACTCTTATAACTTGTCCCAATAGCCGTAGGACCGGGGAAGGTGCTTTGTTTTGAACAACTGAGCTCAATAAGAAGTGAATTGTTGAGTAAATGTAACTTGATTCACTCTTTCCTCATGTTTTGCAAATCCGGCCACTGAGGGCCTTCAACTAACAAATCAATTGTTACAACACAGCATAGTAACTCCAAGCACATGTTTATCCAATCAATAACACCATCAATATGAAACTCTTGCCTTAGACCACTCACAGGGAAATCGAGAGGAAAATAAATAATAATAATGTCAAAATAATAAACAAAGTCGGCTTATAATAAAACAATTGTAGATAAATTGTGTCTATTTTCAGCTGAACGTGTAGGATATAACAACTAGCCAGTCATTGCAATGTAGACCTAGCCCAATGTGTGCGCATGCTCATGCACAAGTATGTATGTTTGTCTGCATGATAGGATTTTGGAGGTGGAAGAGATCAGGTTTTCACCATTAATTAGTTTCACTCCCACAAACAGCTGGCACTGTATCCTATATCTGATTCTAGATGCAGGAGCTTTCCTGATAACCCAGTTGAACCTGTATGTACACAGTACGCCTGTGTGTGTGTGTGTGTGTGTGTGTGTGTGTGAGAGAGAGATACAGAAATGCCTATGGGTGTCTTAGTTGAAGTCGTGTGTGTGTGTGTGTGTGTGTGTGTGTGTGTGTGTGTGTGCGGGTGTGTGTGTGTGTGGTGTGTGTGTGTGTGTGTGTGTGTGTGTGTGTGTGTGTGTGTGTGTGTGTGTGTGTGTGTGTGTGTGCGTGTGTGTGTGTGTGTGTGTGTGTGTGTGTGTGTGTGTGTGTGTGCACACGTGCATTTTTACCTGCTACCGGCTGATTACACACATTTGACATTGTTTAATACATTTGACAAGCTGTCTAACCAAATGTCACACACATGCGCACGCCTCTGACCAGGCAAACTCCCTTTCAACCCCACAACACGGTGTCCATGGATATTTGTGCTCTGAAAAAGATCTGGCCTTGGCCAACTATACCCTATGGGAAGAAAGTTGATAATGGCCGCAAAAGCTTTCTTGACATTAATTAAACATGAATTAAACATGTCTTGATATAAAGTCAGTCAATAAGTAAGTAAATAGGGCGCATTCACAGACCGGGAATACATAATAATAATAATAAGGATAATAATTATTATATAATAATTAATTATATGTATTTGATACAGAGGGAACAAAGAAGGTACGTTCCACTGTGATACTGAAATGTTTTATCAACAATTAGAATGTCCCTAATGACGTTTTACTGTGTAACATTCCTAAGCATTGTGAGAAGGCCTTCTCCTGTTCCACAGGACTCGTTGGTTTTGGGGTCGGCCCCAATGGGGTTCAATACAACCCATATTTAAAATAGTTTGTCCATCCATAAACGTTTTTTTTTACCTTTATGAAAACGAGTCATAAATGCATGTCGTCTTTTTTTATGCGCAAGCGAAATGTTGGCGTAGCTGTCTACGGGTCCGTGACTTGGAAAATACAGCACCAGTCTATTTTAATGTTTTTCTTGTGATGTGGTGAGCAGGCCACCCAAACACTGCCTTCAGCAGTACCACACAAAATGCTATCTCTCATAGTACTACCTTGAGTTATGTGTTGCATGTAATACTGGCAGTGAACATTTCATCTCATTTCGTGTTGGGTAGTGAACAAGTATATAGACAGAGGAAACCCCATGTGAGCTTCTGTGTTTCCATGACAACATCTGCAGGGGGGGCGGGGATTCCCCAACGAATAGTCCATTCCAAACAGCCTGGTGGTCACTGTTTTGCTAGAGAGAATGACTGTACAAATATTCTTGTTAAAATCTATGTACAGGCCACACCTTTTCCCTTGTAAATGCCACAGTTTGTTCACTGGACTAGACATGTTTCAGTTAGTGGTCGAAGCTTCCATTGGCACTAACAGGGCATTACTGCCGTGGTCGAGTAATTTTTTAAAATGGTTATGTTTTTAGTAACATTTTGGTTTTAGTGATTCTATTCACACTAATAATTAGTAAATTAGAAGTGACAGATAGGGAATTATTATGTTTCATTTGTGTCTCAAAAAAGTAACATGCAAGATGTTAGGTTTAAATGTTATCGTATTTATACAATTGGCCTGGAGTCTATCATGGTAAATCATGATCCAGATAGCAGACAATCCTACAGTTACATTTACATTCACTCATTTAGCAGACGCTTTTATCCAAAGCAACTTTCAATGAGATTACAGGGACAGGCCCCCCAGAGTAGCTCAGGGTTCAGTGCCTTACTCAAGGGCACAATAGTGGTGGAGTTCCCAGGTGGGATTTGAACTCAGTCCTACTCACTGTCAACTAGACCCCACTACCCCTATGAAAGGCCTGTAAATAGACAAGAGTACTTACAAACATACATCTCTCTCTCTCTCTCACACACACACACGCACGCACGCACGCACGCACGCGCGCGCGCGCGCGCGTGCTCGACTACAGCCACTAACAGAGACTACTGTCCGATGGTTTGGGCAGTAAGTGCCTTTTGCAATAAAGAAGCAGATGAAAGTTATACGACCTGGATCATGGAGGCTGCTTCAACGGGACCATTTGTAGGTCTGTGGTGAAATTACATGGTTACCGGCCCCTTGGGCTCTCTTTGTCCCTCCCTCTTCCCACTACTGAGACGTGACATGTTGCGCACACACACACACACACACACACACACACACACACACACACACACACACACACACACACACACACACACACACACACATAAAAATACACGCACAAACACATAAACACACACGCACAAACACATAAACACACACGCACAAACACAAACACACACACACACACACCCCCACACACACCCTCACACAAACTCTGACACACACACACACACACACACACACACACACACACCCTAAGAAACACAAAACACACACACACACACACACACACACACACACACACACACACACACACACACACACACACACACAAATGCTACTAGTGACACTGCATTAACTCATCTTCCAGTGCAGTAATGGTCAGACAGCCAAGGCCCTGTTTATGTCCACTCAGCTAATTAAGGCTGGGGTCCATTCCGACTCTTGCAGCTTGATCAATGTGTTTTTATTATTTATTCATGCCCATATACACAAAGCCATATTCTCATGCATAAGGAGACACATGACTTTTTCACAAAATTATAAACACATATGGCACAGAGTGAAGGAATCGAATAGAAAATGCAAACTTATTCAACAAGTAAGTACACACCCACATGTGCGGCGCCTTCTCTTTAGCACTCAAGCTAATGCACATCAATACGCACATACAGGAGCACAAAATCTACATCATCTAGCACGCACTAGCAAGCAAAACCGGAGACTTGAACAAATGAACAGTGGTTGACTCACATCTTTGCCGGCTACCCGTTGCATGAAATCCATCTAACCACACAAACCGACCCAGACTCACCACTGCCTCGCAGACTAACTAACCCAGTCGTCCGAGCCAGACAGAGACAGAAAACAGAGAGAGGGAGAGATGGAGGACAGAGAGAAAAAGGTAGAAACGGAGAGAGGTGGATCTACCTACCACACATGAGCAGAGCGAAGGGAGCTTAGTGCGGCCCTTCATGAGCGAGAGACACAGAAAAACAGCCTCCTAGACACCCGCAGAAAAGGAGGAGAGGGAAGGAGGGATGGGGGAGAGAGAGAGAGAGAGCCAGAGAGAGAGAGAGATAGAGATGGAAAGCTGTGGAAGGGTAAGGGGGTGGGGTGGGGGGTGGGGGGTAAAAAAAAGAAAGGGAGGGGAAGAGAGGGAGTGGGAAAAGGGGGTTGTCGTAGCAGACGAGGAGCGAGAGAGAGTTTTCCTAGAAGCCGGAGTTGGTGTTGGGGATGTCTCAGTGTTAAGGCTGGGGTCTGAAAAGAGAGTGCTGGCAGACAGATCCAGCCGTGACTCACAAAATATGTTTGTCACAGCCAGCGAGAGAGAGGGAGGGGGAGAGAGAGGGAGGGAGGAATGGAGAGAGAGACAGAGAGAGAGAGAGAGAGAGAGCCGAGACCTCACCTACGCTTTGAATGATTTTCTGCTCCTTACCGCCAATACAGTGCTGCTTATGACTCTCCAGTGTCCCTCCCAGTCACCCTTACATGCTAATAAACACACAGACGCTCTAGCTCGCACGCACATATGAACACATGAGAATTAACGCGCAGGCACACATATCGACAGGCTCACGCTTCCACCTTGTGATGCAAGCATCAGCATGTACATTTATGTGCACACGCACGCACGCGCGCGCATACACACACACACACACACACACACACACACACACACACACACACACACACACACACACACACACACACACACACACACACCACCACCACAATCCCCTCTTATCTTGAATAGCGAAGGAAAATTTGCGAGGATTCTTGGGCAGAATTCTGAAAGTGGTTTTCAAAATGGGTCATCTTATTTCTGAAACTGGTCATTTGTCATGACACACAGAGCCAAAACTGCAACTAGCAGCCAGACAGCTTTCTCACTGACAATACATCAGGCACCTTGTCAATTATCACGGCATGGCTATAGGCAATACTCATTAGAGAAAACCTGTTCTCAAAATGATAAGTCATTTATTGGGAGAATCTTTGGGCTTCGGCAGACATCTTGGTTAATCACCTAAGAGCCATTTGTTTTTTTTTGCCTCTGGACATCACTAAATCACAAGAGGGTAAATTACACACTCTTTGGGGTCATAAAATAATACTAAATACCTATACTGTGTAACAGACACACTTGAAGCCACATTTAAATGCTAAACGGAAGAGACAGTTCGAAAGATTAGTAATATACAAATGAAAGCTAAACAACAGCAGGTGTGCCTAATATTATGATAGGGCAGCACAATATAAAATGTGTGTTCTTTGATTGTTAGCTTTTTTTCAGAACGGCTTGCTTATTTATTTTCACCTTACAAATCTAGAGAAAAAACAATACATGCAGACATACCAAACTTGGATTCAAGGTAGATAAAGGTCCAATCCACATTCATTTGTAAGTTAGCACGCTAGGCAGTTTTCTAAACTTTCAGTATTTTCTATGAGTCTGGCATGGACAGCAATGCTATTTGAGGGAAGAGTATGCATAAAAAAAGATAAAGAAAGGACACTTCAGATCTCCATTTTACCCATCTCTACTCATCATACAAGAACAAAAGTACCACAGGACAAATACCAAAACACTGTGTTTTAAAATGGTTTGAATGGAGCACTAATTTGACCCGGTGATTGTTTACATGGTAAACGTTGCTCCCACAGGTGCTTGTTTACCTCCTGAGGGAGGCTACTTTGATTTCAAATCCTCCCGGACCCCTCTGTGTCCGTTGGTGTATCAAAAAACAAGGGTGCTCACTATGTCTCCAGTCACGTGTGTCTCTTTTCTCACACGCCGGCCCACTACGCTCTGTGTTTGTTTGATGGCCATGTGGAGAGGCAGAGGCAGCAACACAGGCGGAGTAAACAGAGTACACGCACCACGACCCCAGCAGACCGTGCTCCACTGGACTGACGCTGCTGCTGCTGCCGCCGCCGCCTGTGTGATGGATGGGCCGTGACACAGGCAGAGAGAGGCCCCCTCTGGTCCTCAGTTCACACCGGGGCCCTGGAAGTGGGACTGAATGAAAAGCCTCAATCTCTCTCTCTCTCTCTCTCTCTCTCTCACTCTCTCTCTCTCTCTCTCCGCTTCTCTCTCTGCGTTGCTTACGGATTTGCGGGGCGGATCGTGGCGTCTCCCTCCTTAAATGGTCTGAGAGAATATCAGATGAACTGCGGAAGCTGACTGCCATATAAGACGTTTCCTGTTCGCGGCACACGGGCGAGAATTCTCTGCTACCGCCCACACACAGGTCATCCTCCTACCTGCACCCTCTGGTTTCCATATCATCAGCCCTCATCAACAATACATCTCACACACACTGTCTATTACTCTGCCTCCCTTTCTTTCTCCTTCTTTCTCTCTCTTTCTCTCTCTCTCTTTCTCTCTCTTTCTCTATGTCTCTTACACCCCTCTTTCTCTCATAGTCGCTCGGCCCCGCTCTCGTTCCTTCCTTCCCCCTCCTTTCATCTCCATTCTCTCTATGATACCCTGCCATGTTGTCATGGCAACAATCGGGCCCCGATAGCTGGGTTGCTAAGCAACTGACATCACCCATAAGAGGAGCATGAAGATACAAAGTCAAGAGACAAACAGAACCCCACACAAAAAAAAAGAATGTGTGGTGATGTAAGCAGCTATACATGTCAGTGTGTGTTTGAGCTGTCATTATAGAATTGCTTGCCTGTGGTATGTTGAACATACTTTGCGTCTGAATGTGTGAGTACCAATGTACACAGGAGAGTATATTCGGTTGATGTTAGTTTTCCGACCACCCTTTGATGGAGGTTTCCATCCCATCTGGTAAATAGTCACATATTCTATTCAAATACTGCAATGTAGAGCTGATTAGAGCTGTGAAAAGAAGCACTTCTCTCTAACACAATTTGAACAGAACAGTTGTTATTTAGATTTGTATCTCCCATGTCTGGTGCCGTAAGGATTTCCCCTACGTCAGAGATTCACAGACCAACTACACAGGGTGAAATGTAACGTAGAGGCATTTCATACATAGACTTATGTGAGCAATGAATCGGTAGAAATAGCACGGTGTCCCTGGGCAAAAATCTTTCATGTACTCATGCCCTGTAGTTTCCAACCATGCCACAGGGTGTCATCGTACACTGTACTGGAGAACACGATGACAGTATTGAAATGAATGCTCCTGATATCATTGAAAACATCCCTATTATCCTCATACTCAATTTGTGATAAATCTCTCCCCATATTTTATCGACCTTGATTACTCTCAGATTGTCTACCGTATGTACGTATGTGTGTATGCATGTAGTCTGTCTGTCTGTCTGTCTGTCTGTCTGTCTGTCTGTCTGTCTGTCTGTCTGCCTGCCTGCCTGCCTGCCTGTTCTATTTATTTCTCTCTGTATATCGCTCTCTCGCTCATATCATGGGAACTTTCCAGAGAATCCTGTTCGACTACAGAAGGCCAGGCCACCCACAGCGCAATGCATTCCGCTAAGAGTATGAGTCTTCTCACTTTGTGACGAGCAAAAATGTCTCTAGCCCAAACAACAGTTGATAGATCCAGCCCGTCACCCATCGTACGCGCAAGATCAGGAAAGCGTGTGGCTTTCGATAGCCGCAAACAGTGACAAAAGACCAGAGCCAGGGCTATTCCGTTATAAAGTGAACAGGCCTGAATGAATCGCCAGTGGGTTTCGTGTGTGTGGTGGGTGTCGTGAAACGGTTCATCCATACCGTGTACATCCGTGGGTGCGTGGCACTGTGGGAGGGTGCATCGGAGGGAGCATTGGTACCATGCGTCATGTGTGGCTTACTACAGAGCTGGTGTGGGACTTCAACCGACACTGAACATTTCTGCCGGTGTATGAGTCAGTGGTCAGAGTAGCCTGTCAGAGTGTTCAGGCTAGGGGTTTATCAACACTTCCTCAATATCAGAGAAAAATCAATGTCAGATCAACGAGTCTAAAAACCCAGACAAATATAGACATGTTCAGTGCCTCTTTGATGAGGAAAATAGGCTCAGAGAAAGTAAGGGTAGGGAAGAGACAAAAGGGACAACAGCAAGGAATGTAGCGAGGAGAGCTGGCGGGAGAGAGCGCTAAAAATGGAGGTTTGGAAAAGAAGAAATCTCTCACATCTTACAAATGCAATACAGTTTTTACAGTGCTGAAGGAAAAGGAACCAACGATACACAGGCAGGCACAGGCGCGTGTTCACACACACATACACACAGAAAGATCTACTTGTCTGTCTCTGTGTGTGTGTGTGTGTGTGTGTGTGTGTGTGTGCGTGCGTGCGTGCGTGCGTGCGCGCGCGCGCAGAAGCATGAAACCTCCACCGTAATCCCTGCTCCCCCCGCCTCCTTTGCCCCCTTTGCCCCCTTGCCCTGCCCCAGACAGTGGAACAGCTCAATATGGTGCTGTGGTGGCACTGGGGCCGGCACTGGGGCCAGGCCCTCCTCCCCGCTCCACTAACAGTGCCATGGGAACGCTTTGGCAGGATCACTGCCTCTGCTCCTCCGGCCCTTGGCTGCAGACGCGGGCCTGTCGGTGGGGGGGACATGCCAGCGTCCTTGAGAGTGGAGATCAAATGTGAGACGTGCACTTTATCAACCTGGCCCAGCCTCGCGGCACATTATGCGCGAATGCATACGCCGACACACACCGACACGCATTCTCACTCTCTCGCTCTCTCTCTCACACACACCTACATACCCTCTGACTAACGCTGGAACTCTTTCGCCCAATCTTAATGCCTACCCACGGTCTTGCGGTGCACGCTCTGAAGTCACAATGACACACTCCTCCTATACGATACATCTTAAACACGCATTATATACACAGCGGTTCAATAATCCTATGGCTCATTCAGAATGGCTCCCCTGGTAAACTCACGGGAGCCTTCCCAGTGCACCATACATTTGTAAACGTGTTCTGTGTTGCATTCAGAGCATACCCTTAAGGATACTGATTTGCCTCCCAACACATAGGACACACGCGCACACACGCGCGCGCACGCACACACACACACACACACACACACACACACACACACACACACACACACACACACACACACACACACACACACACACACACACACACATAAAGCAGGAAGACACTTGACAGAGAAGTTAAGCTGAGTAGAGATGTTCCCTAGCTGAATGAATAATGAAGAAGGTCTGTTTGATTGCGCGTGAGTAGTGAGGATGGTTCAGCTATGACAGCTAAACTCCATCTTGGAGACTCACAGGGATAGGGCAACATACTGCAGTCACCATCTTCACAAACCCCCGTCTTTCTGGCGCACACACACTCACACACAGCACATTTCCAGATTGTCAGAAATATTCTTAGTCACAAAAATACCAACGAGAGTTGGCATCTCAGTTTCTAGATCTTCCTTAACACTATCATGAAAACAAAAAAAACACCGGCGCTGAAAAATATGTTTAATGCCAGAGCTTCAGCAGCCAAATATGCACAGGAATCTGTTAATGTGAGCATGCACCATAACTGCTGACTTTGGGTACATCCTGTCAAATGTATAATTCATCTGTGGAAGCTCTAATGAGGAAAGCCTTGAGAGATAGAGAGAGAGGACAGGAGACAGGGGACAAGGTGGAGCAATTTGTGTGTGTGTGTGTGTGTGTGTGTGTGTGTGTGTGTGTGTGTGTGTGTGTGCAGTGAGGGTTGAGGGGAGAGAGAGAGGGAGAGAGAGAGAGAGAGAGAGAGAGAGAGAGAGAGAGAGAGAGAGAGAGAGAGAGAGAGAGAGAGAGAGAGAGAGAGAGAGAGAGAGAAAGGGAGGTGGAGGCAGAACAGGAGGGAAAGGGAAGACAAGGGGAGAGGAGTGGGGATAGGGACGAGAGGCGAGCACAGGAGATTAGCGCACTGGAGGGGGCAGTGCAGGGAACAAAAATGGTGGGAAGAGAAAAAAGACAAAATAAGGAAAGAATAGAGGGGACGAGAGTGTAGAGGAGAATTAGAATGAGGGAGACAGAGGGAAGACCTGAGACGGACTGAAGAATGAGAGACAGTCGAGTAACAAGGCGGAAGCGGAAGCCGAGGGAGGAAGGTAAACATTGTTTATAAGAAAGATATAAATAAAAAAGAAGATATATTAAGCGCTGCATTCTGCTAACAATTGCCGTTTTCCAATGTGTTAAGCTGTTTCGGTAGGTCATCCGAATAATGCATTTGTATGGCACATTTCATACGATGATTAAAACTCAATGTACCAAAGGTGGTGACAAATTTCACATTAGCAAAGTTATGTTTCAAGATTTCTTCACATCTATTCATAGACACAGAGTTACAAACAAGACAAGAGTTTCTCCAATCTCTTTGGAGAAATAATATAAACGCCTATTGAATTCTAAGAATAGCAATCTAGGACGAATGGATTTCTATAACATCTACAATATGAGCTAATGTAAAAGAAATGTATTGTAAGTAGAAGAAAACAATCAATAGTGTTCTTATCCTATAAACCATCCTATGAACATATATCCCATATGACTTGCTGAATCCTGCCTTCAACCTAAAGGTCAGTGCCAATTGACTCATCCAGACCTCTTGATATTGTGTACTTCTCAAACTCAATGGCCATTAGCTAAATCAGCTGACTAGCTGTATATGTTTTACTAACTCTAACAGTGGCTTCAAATACATCAGCGCATTGTTCTGCACGTGCACAGCCATGTCAATGGACTCACAGCATGGTCAACTCTTCTTGACACGAGGTGCTTGACGGCGCTGTTTTGGAACGGCCTTGCTCTACATTCACAGTGTGTCCTTAATTGCACCCACTACACAAAGTCTGCCCTCCTCGAAAAATATTCCGTACAAGCTAAAAGTTAAGTGGCTACGTTCCATTGGGGATTGTATAAATGTTAAAATCACCAGAGTAAGTTCCTGCACTGTGCGAATATATATTTTATGTATTATATTAAACTTTTTTTTTTTTTACAAGGAATTTTCTCCTTGTAACCTCCATTTTCTCCATGGGAATACCTTTGACAGTGAAGCTGATTAATGTCCCCCCAATGGACCGTCGCCTGAATATTCCTTTGCCCACACTACGGCCACCCCCGTGTGTACCAAGACATATACTGGAAACCAATTAAGGGCTCACAGGTTCCTCTCTGTGGGTCCAGCTCACACCTGGCCCTCTGGCAACACACACCCGCCAAACTCCTCAACCAGCCTCAAATAACACGATAAATACTCAACATTATAAGTCCCCCCCCACCAGGCCCAGACTACTTTGTTCGCCCAATTTTTCTTCCTTTTTATAAACTGACCATCTGCCACATAATATTTGGCAAAAGTTGGGCTTCCTTTGCCAGTACTAAAGCTTTTGATTTCACACTCTGAGGGAGACATGCGATTCGGGAACAAGGTTGTCTGAATTTCCATGGAGACAGATTGCACGAGTTTACTTTTGACTCAAGATTGTTTTTTACACCAGTCCTTCGCCACTCATGAAAAATGCAGGTTCGTTGAATGCATGGGCAATATGCACAACATGTCTATATTTAAAAAGCATCTCAGGGCAAACAGAGATCACCTTTCCAACCTCGTTTCTATTGAGTTCATGCTAATACGGTTAATAAATGCGCTAAGTTGATTGAACCTGAGCACAGGGCCCGAGAAAAGCGATGAGAGAGTAAAACAGCAGTAGAGGGCATGTTCTATGAATATGCAGATCAAAGAACAGTGCCTGACTGTGTAAGCAGGCATGCAGAAACAAAAAGGGAGAAATACTTTTTTTTTTTCTCTCTCTCTCTCTCCCCCCACTGCACCAAACGTACAGGAAGGAAGTCACGGTTGATGGACGGGAGCCACACAGCCATTTTGGATCAATTGGATTGAAACTGCATTGTTACATGAAGAAACTACCAAAAAGCCTTTTGCGTTACTGGTGGGGTAGCTGTCAGCTTTCCAGGCACCTGCGGTACAGGAAGGAAAAGGCTTCACTTTGGTGCATATGTCAGCAGGTTTGCGTCTAAATTATTGATCAAATTAGGGTGTAATGGCCGCTGCTTGATTATTTGTGACTCAGACCGTCGCTCTCCTACTCTGTCTCCTTCATTTTCCTGCCCCTATCTCTCCGGGATCATCAATGAGCTTGTTAAGCTCATCTGAGCTCAGCAGTTTGAATACATAGCACAGAGGCACCTTAAAAACACAACCAAGGAGCCTCGTTAGGACGGAGATTTAGCTTGGACGTCGTTCTCGTACTCTACGTGGAGCCAAGGGTATTTTGGGGAGTATTGGATATTACAGATTGGTTACAATTAAATGGGAGGCTCGTTCAGCTCCAGGCAGGATGCGGTCTTATCTGATGCCGTTGATCTCCATACTCCCTCGCTCCCTCTGCTTATCTTCGCTTACATGCCTATCTCTGTTAACTGACCAGAAGAAGCACTGTTGTCAAGGGAACGAGCTTACATAAAACACACTTGAAGTGATTGATAAGTAAATGAATGTGATGCTACATGGGTGAGAAGTCATTTATGTAATATGACCAAACCACTGTTACTCCCACTCCGGAAACAATAGCATATGCTTGGGAAAGCGAGTTTTTAAGTTCCCCTTTTTTTATTATCAACTCCATTTACCATCAAAGGCCATTCTGCTGCCATTCAGTAAATCTGCACACGTGTCTTGACTCACGACTAAATAACGAGCATAATTTCAACACACGCACACAGGATGTATAGGAAGTAATTTTTTCAATGTCTGTCTAGTAAACTAACATTGTGTGTCCTTGAGTTCCTTAAGTCTTATTTTGGTAAACCTCAAACCTTACGTTAGTTTGGTTTACCTATAGTGATAGATTGGCTATGCACCAGGAACAGACGCGTCCCTTTGTATGTTTGTTCGAGTTTGGAGAGTGAAAGGCCACTAAGTCAGTCCAGAACGGGAGCGTTTCGGTTCAAGACTCTTAATCTTCATCTTACCCCTACTCTTACTCCAATAGAAAAGTTCACTACAGTTGTCGTCTGTGTGGGGTATGGCCTGACATTTGGGGTATGTTATAGCATATGGCATGTGCGTGTGCATGTGCATGTGTGCATGTGATGTGTATGTGATGTGTGTGTGATGTGTGTGTCAAGTGTGTGTGTATGTGACGTGTGTGTGTGTGTGTGTGTGTGTGTGTGTGTGTGTGTGTGTGTGTGTGTGACCCCGTGGGAACTCAAAGCTAACATGCAGACGCCGGCTGGAAAGCGGTATCTCTGTGGCAGTGTTTGGTATGAGGGAGTCATAGTCTCTAGATCAAGAGATTAGCATTCGCGGAGCACAACCCAGGCCCTTCTTGAATTTCTCATTTCTCTCCCTCTTTCTCTCTCTCACTCTTTCGCACTCTGTCTCCATCGCTCTCTTCCCCTCTAGCATGACGCAAATCCAGCCCTAGCACCCCTGCCACAGGAACCCTCACCCTCCCACGGCACCCATCCACGCAGGTCCACCGCTAAGCAGCCCCCGTTTAGCCCACTCACTCACACACACTGTGTGACATAGTGGGAGACGGAAGGAGTGGGAGAAAGACAAGGGGGGAGGAAGGGAAAAAGAAAAGAGAAAAAAAAAAAGAGAGAAAGGGGTTGTGAGCTCACCGAGCTCAACATAATCTCAAGTAGTGTGCTGCTCACTCTCAATTCAAAATGCAGAGAGGGCCACAAAGAGAGGACAAAGAGAGGAAAGCGAGGGAGTAGGAGTCACTGAACACCGCTGTCGTCCACAGTACACCATTCACACTTAACACTCAGAAAGGCTGAAAAAGACCATGGCACGATATATGAACACCCTGCAATCCCGACCCCCCTCTCCCACCCCCCCACCCCTCCCTTAATTACACATGTTCCCCTCTCTCACACTCTCTCCCACAGTCAGCGTAAGAAATGGCAGATCAGCTTACCTTTGTAGTCACAATGCAGAGGCAGTCCATGGTACTGAGAACAAACAGGTGGGGTGTATCTCAACCCCCCACCCCCACAACAGAGGGCTGAGACCCCACACCCCTCTCCCCAGCCTGCCCCACTCCTGCACTCTCTCGTCCTGCCTTTCCCCCCGTTTCTATCCTTCCGTGTATCTCTTTTTTGACTAACTGAACCAGCGAGGGAACGAGAGGATGGAGGGAGGGGAGGACGTGAAGAGGAAGGGGGAGGGACAGAGGGAGGGAGAGAGAGAAAGCATGCGCGCGGCAGGAGCGAGAAAGACAGAGAGAGAGAGAGAGAGAGAGAGCGAGAAAGACACAGAGAGAGAGAAAGGGAGAGAGAGAGAGAGAGAGAGAGAGAGAGAGAGAGAGAGAGAGAGAGAGAGAGAGAGAGAGAGAGAGAGGGGAGGGCTCAGAATCTATATGAGGGAAAGAGGAGGGAAAAAGAGCGCATGTCTATATATTTGAAGTCAGGAGTCACACAGGAGAGGAACACGGGGGTGAAAGGAAATGGGTGATTATGAGCAGATATGGAGGGATGGGGGGATAGAACAAAAGATGAGTGGCGTGGGAAAAAAGAGGAGATGGGCTTGTAACAAAATGGGGGGATGGAGGGGGGGGGGGTGGAGAGCAGTGCGGATAGTGAAACAGCCGAAGATGAAGATGCAGAGCTGAGGGAGGGGACAGTGAAGAAGAGAGAGAGAGAGAGAGAGATAGGGAGAGTGGGCGAGAGCGACTGAATGAATGTGTGAGTGTGTGTGTGTGTGTGTGTGTGTGTGTGTGTGTGAAGACAGAAGGAATTAGACCGAAAGAAAATCTGTAGAGGGCGAGAGAGAGAGAGAGAGAGAGAGAGAGAGAGAGAGAGAGAGAGAGAGAGAGACGAGAGCGAATTACGTATGCATCACAGGACATGGAAACACATATGACCACGAGTAACATGAACAACCTAAAGAAAAACGAGCCGGATCGGCGCTATGCACTGACAGAAACAAAGAGACTGGGGAGGGTTGGCATGAAGGGGCTTTCTACTTGTTGTGGCACTCTGCAGCTGTTGCCTTAGCAATGGTGCAGTTGTTGCCGTGGAAATGGGAAAGGTTGTTGTAGTCATGTGGAAGTTGCCGTGGCGCCAAAGTCTCCAGTCAGAGCCATAGGAGAACGAGTTGCAACGCAGAATCAAAAGAGGGTTCCATTGTAGGGTCCCTGATCTGGTAAATCAGGAAGTGATCAGGTAAATCTACCTCGTCCATGTTCCAACTGCTTCAATGTGTGTCACTGTTCTCAGTGAGAGGGTGATAGGCCTTCTAAAGAACACTAATGACCAATAGTAATTACACAGGAACTTGTAACACAGCCTTGCCTTATTGATGTCATTGACCAAACGGTCACAGATGAGAACGTATGCACCATAATTGGATTCTATAGGATCATATTCACCTTATTCATGTGTGCTGTATAAGCATGCATTGCCTTGTTGCTGGTAAATATTGAACTTTAGTATTTCAATGTGTTGTGATTCTATGTTGTAATAAAGTGCAGTAAGAAATAGACCTTCGGTGTCCTCTTTACCTTTAACCCTCTATGGTATGATGTTGCTTCTAGGCAACATACCCATTTTTGGCCTTTTACATTCACACAATACATCCCCAGTTATGATGCAATACTTTGAAAAAGAGGCAGGACCATAAGGAACCAATAGCAGTGTTTGAATTTGTCACATGACTCTCCGGAGGCCATGCTGAAGACCTTTTTTGCAGACTGTCCCACAAGGATCAGCTCAGCCATTTCTCTCCACAAAAATTGTCTGTAAATGTCATTTCCTGCCCTTTTTCAGTCTGGAAAAAAATAGATTGCCATAATAGGTGAGTAAAGCTTAATTTCTGATAGGTTAATGTACTTTATTTGCTAATTAAGTAATGGAAACCTGTTAAAATGCAAATGTTGCCTTGAGGCAACACCGTACCATTATGGTAAATTGCTAATGTTGCCTTGAGGCAACACCGTACCATTATGGATTCACCATGACACCATGACATTGTGGTATTGTGTATTTAGGTATATACTGTTCCAAAGCATACCAGTCATTTAAATTTTCTTTTTATCTCTACAATTTAACCTAGATACATTTAATGTTAAAGTTGTAGTAAAGTAAAGTTCAGGCTCTTACTGTACAATGTAGGCTATAGTCTACTATTACATTGAACTTGAGTTTTCTTTGCTGAGCACTTGCTTATCATCATCATCATCATCATCATCGTCATCCGCTTTGTCCGGGGTCGGGTCGCGGAGGTAGCAGTTCAAGCAGGGCATCCCAAACTTCCCTTTCCCGGGCCACATTAACCAGCTCTGACTGGGGGATTCCAAGGCGTTCCCAGGCCAGTGTGGAGATATAATCCCTCCACCTGGTCCTAGGTCTGCCCCGCGGCCTCCGCCCAGCTGGACGTGCCTGGAACACCTCCCTAGGGAGGCGGCCAGGTGGCATCCTTACTAGATGCCCGAACCACCTCAACTGGCTCCTTTCTACGCAAAGAAGCAGCGGCTCTACTCCGAGTCCCTCACGAATGGCTGAACTTCTCACCTATCCCTAAGGGAGATGCCAGCCACCCTCCGGAGGAAACTCATTTCCGCCGCTTGTATCCGCGATCTCGTTCTTTCGGTCATGACCCACCCTTCATGACCATAGGTGAGAGTAGGAACGAAGATAGACCGGTAGATTGAGAGCTTTGCCTTCTGGCTCAGCTCTCTCTTCGTCACAACGGTGCGATAGAGCGACTGCAACACCGCACCCGCTGCTCCAATTCTCCGGCCCATCTCTCGTTCCATTTACCCTCACTCGAGAACAAGACCCCAAGATACTTGAACTCCTTCACTTGGGGTAAAGACTCATTCCCTACCTGGAGTAGACAATCCATCGGTTTCCTGCTGAGAACCATGGCCTCAGATTTGGAGGTGCTGATCCTCATCCCAGCCGCTTCACACTCGGCTGCGAACCGATCCAATGAGTGCTGCAGGTCGCAGACTGATGATGCCATCAGGACCACATCATCTGCAAAAAGCAGTGATGCAATCCTCTGCCCACCAACCCGCAGCCCCCCTGCCCCGCGGCTACGCCGTGAGATCCTGTCCATGAATACCACAAACAGGATAGGTGACAAAGCGCAGCCTTGGAGGAGGCCAACCCTCACCGGAAACGAGTCCGACTTACTAAATGGCATGACAATCGTGCTGTCCTTCTCCTCTCAACCTTTGCCTCAGCCAATCCAACGGTCTCCGTGAAAAGATGGGATAAGAAAAAAAGGAAGTAGTGCAAGTTACCTGCCCAAGTGTTGTGCAGGCATACAATAAGAGTATGGGAGGAGTGGATCTTCTAGACTCGCTGATTGCTCTCTACAGAACAAAGGTCAGGTCAAGGAAGTGGTATCACAAGATCGTGTTCCACATGATGGATTTCACTCTAGTGAATGCGTGGCTCTTGTACCGCAGGGACTGCAAGGACTGCGGCATCCCGAAGAAAGAAGTGTACAGCTTGCTGAAATTCAAAGCTGAAGTTGCCAGTTGCCTTTGCAACGAGAGGAAAGTCCTGAAGAAGAGGGGGAGACCATCACAGAATGTTGACAGAGGCCTGGCTGAGAAGAAGCGAAGAGGTCCTGCCTCATCACTGCCATCAACACCTGTGCGTCAGGACAACACTGACCATTGGCCTGTGTGGGTGGAGAAAAAGGGCCGGTGCAAATACCCTGGCTGTAAGGGTATAGTGAAAGCGCAGTGTTCAAAGTGTGTCACTTACCTATGCTTCACTGCTGAGAAGAACTGCTTCACGAATTTCCATAAGCAGTGAGATTGTTTTGTTAAATGGTTCATGTAAAGTTCGATGAAATATGCTTAGACTCTTCGACGCATTCATTCCAAATGGTTGTTCCACAATGGTACAATGTTGCCTGCAGGCAACATTCAGACAAGTAATCTTGTTAAAATATTAAAAAGAACTATTTTCATATTTTAAGTGGCATGCATTTTAACCTGTTGAGGCTATTTAGTATTTTCCATGTGTTTTTAAATAAATGTTGTACAAATTTGAAACAATAACGCATATTTTTCATTATTTACCATTATGGTACAGTGTTGCCTCAAGGCAACGCACCCCAAAAAGTACCCCCAAAAAATTATTTCTTGTAAATGTCTTTAGATTATGTTTATTTGGTCTATCCTATGACAAAAAAACACTCCAAAATTTTTTTCCCAACTGGCATCATTATGCGTACCATAGAGGGTTAAGACTGTGGACTGCACCACTTTGAGCTCTTCTATGGGGGGACGTGTGCTTTTGTGTCTTTGCATCATCAGCTTTGTAATTATACAAAGCCAGCTAACCCCCCCTCCCACACCTCCCCTCTTCCTGCTCCTCCACAACGGAGGAGCAATGGTGCAGCAATAAAGCAATTCCAAATGATGAACACACACTTATTCCCTGGGGTGGAGAAGAGAGGCGAGGAAAAAACCTACAGTGAATACAATGTACACACACAAACACCCACATACACGGACAGATACATGTACAGATGAAGTGTGCAAATACGCCACCTTTGATCTGGTCCTCTTGAATTTTATTAAGGGTTCGTAATCTTCAGATTTCTTATGAAGAGACTCATTCAATCACAGACCTCAAACTAGAATAACAAAAATCAAAAGTCTTGACAAACAAGGGGGCGCAAAGTCAACTGCCCCAACTGACTAAGGTCTGACCTTATTGCAAAAAAATTTATATTGATGTAAGATATAAGAAAACTAAAGCAACACTTTACTTTAGTTTGTATATTTATGTTGTGCACTTGAAATGTTGTGCACTTGAAATGCACATTAGACTCAATTATAAAAGGTCATGTAACAATCTACAAAATATTTTTTTAAAACAGGGATATCAAGTTTAAAACCTGTGTTAAAGGAAAACCCTCTGACAGAAGGTGACCTTAAAATAGCTGACCTGTTTACTCGCTTGCATAACCGCCCTAAAGTTAGAAAAAAGGCAGACCTCACACACCCTTATCGAAACTTCTGCGTCTCAAAGTCACTTAACATTTTGCTCGCAACAATAAACACACAGATTGTGTTGCGTTTGAACGTGAGGAAGAAATTGGTGTCAATAAAAGATACCCTAAAGCAGTCAGATCCCACATAAACACACAATGCAGCTATTTAACAGGAGTTCTACTACAGTGGGAATGACTCCAGCTGCTCTGAGACCCAACATGCATCCTAGCCATTTATGTTCAGTCCCTGCACAGTCCCTATTGTCGACAAAAGATAGCAAAACACTCACCGAAAAGTGCATGGTCTCCATCCTCCGTTGCTGAAGACTATTCTGGTGGCCCGACAGCATTCCTCTGAGCAAAAAGTAGGCCAAGGGCGAGCTCTGGTTGTCTGAATAGGCTTAACCCGGGAGAAACATGTGCATGCTGTGGAAAGATCACATTCAAAGTGGAGGGTCCAATCGTATAGCTTTGATCAGAACTGGGTTACATGCAAATTGCAAGTGCCATCAACATAGTTTCACAGCCTAGTCTATAGGGACTGAAGAGTTCTAGTTGAATTCAAACTTTGTAGGTACAATGTAGACGTACCATTGCCTATACACCAAGATGCGGTTTGACTCTCAAATGTTAAATCATGATTCACTGCAGCCAAGGTTTTAATTACCCAAAGTATGTTTTAGGCTGCATCAATTTGGACTGATATGATTACATCCTCTAACTACTCCACTGTGCATATTGGGACCAGATCACATTTAATGAACTAAAACGCCATCCTCTGGTGAAACACTGAAATACAGTATTTAAGGCTGAAGTAGCATAAACATACCTGTGCTAAGCACAACCTCAATTGCTAATTTTAGGCACGCACACAACGCATGTTGATTACATACATAACTGAAACATGAGGGTATGTGCAATTTGCTATTGCGTTAATCTGACCAGTGCGTTTATCCTGTGTAGCCGAAATAAAGTGTTTGCCCATAAATTCCTTCTCCATCTATGGAGAACATGGAATTAGAAGTGGTAAATGTGTTAATCCATATCCATTTTAACAATATATTTTAATTGTAATTGTAATTGTTTTGCAGCACTCTTAATCCAAAGTCCAGTATCTGGTATCGAACAGGCAAGATCCAAACAAGCAAGCAGATTTTAGAATGCCTAGATAGTCCTTACATCCGAAACAAGTGTTTAATTTACTCACACCTACAAATTTCATGGTTAAGAAACGTTACACTTTTTTCATATCTAGTAATTGACTTATGTACATGTTTTGTTTACAGAATTTGCTTAATTAGTGCCCGTACGCGATAAAGCATTCAAAATGCAACTAAGAAAGGCATACTTAGAGGTGGAGTAGAGTCTATCTGTTTAAACCTCCATGTGGAAACGCAATCCTTAGATCCGAGCAGGATTATCATGGAACACAGGCTGAAGACCCCCACAACAGAATCTTTGTCTTTTACAAATGTCTAGTACGAACATCCTTATCACCGCAAGACACGTTCAACATATGGAAATCCAACGATATATTAAGGATGTCTTACTTCAGAAGTAATTAAACCATAATCAACTATTTAATTGAATCAAACATACAAAATATATAATTCCGTTTATTTGCAAACAAAGACTATATGAAATTAGTAGCATTTATAATGACTTCATATTAAATGCATTGTTACAACTACAAACTTGATGCTCAAGTAAGTAATTAGTTGGCAGCACACATTTGTTACAAAAAAATCTGCACAAAACAGTAACTAAAAACAGTGAAGAACAGAAGATTGCCAAAAGCAAACAAAAAAAACATTTTTAAACCAGTATTATTGTTCACAAAATGACCTTAGCCTACAGCATCAATGCCAGTCTATGGTGACCCTTTAGAAAGCACATGGAGCAGTAATGGGAATGCAGTGAATGGTGCCCTAAATTCAGTAGGCAGAAAAAAAACAACCTCAAAAGACCTGTTTTTCTAGTTAGATCATGGAGACTTTGGAGTCTTGAAGTGGTATCTTTTTCTCCAAGGGATTGAAATGGAAACCTCTGATCCATTACAACATGATGTGGTTCATCATATATTCGGCAGGCTTGCATGTAAAAAAGCAAGATGAAGGGTCCAAATTGTGTAGCAGTCTCCTCATGAGATTAACTCGTGTTAAAGGAATTCTGACTCTAACCTGCTTGTCCCGGTTAACGATAGTTCATTTCGGGATCCTTCCACAAGGAGTTTACGCAGACATTCAAAAACCAGCACATTTCCCAAACATTCTAATCTTGAGAAATCTAAATTAGAATAGTTGTCTTGGCATAAACAATTTCTAAATAGACCATCCTGAAAAGAGTTTTCATTTGTGAAATAAGTAGATTGGCCGCTGGAAACCTGTGTCAAATATAAGAAACAAATGAAACACATTAAGAGGTGATCACAATTCAGAGGGAAACATAAATGTACATTATCATCATCAAAAGCCAATTAACCATATATTGTTTTAAACGTGTCTCCCTCTGTATCTATGTACTCCCTCGTACTTACCCCTGACCGAACACTTAGGAGTACCAATCAGCTCGTAGCTAGAGAAGCCCACCTCTGCAGACAGGTATTTGGAAAACTGGTCCGGTTTGAGGCGGATGTTGTGGTAATTTCTGGATGTTTCCTCCTGTAGGGGTAGAGGGAAGAGTGAAAAGAAATTCTGATGGCGCCCTTATCATGCAGTAATAAATGTGTAAAACAGGCTAATACAATGCACACACTACATTACACAGAGGAAAGAAAAACACAATCCTTGGGAGGATTTGATACTTTTTAATCAGATCATAGCGGCTAGTTGCATGGGGGGGGGGGGGGGGGGTCGTTTCCTTCCTGATTTCAATAAAACAGCTGCTTTCTCTCTGACTCACCGACAGTTGTTTCCGCCTGCCGTAGGACTCCCAGGGCTGGGGCTCCAGGATGAACAAACCGCCGGGCTGAAGGTGTCTGTAGACCCGCTGGAAGAAGCGCTTGAGCCCACTGTCCCCCCAGTTCAAGTGAACCCACTTGGTGACGCTCAGGCACATGATGACATCATACTCCGGCCGCTGCGTCAACAGCAGCGCGTCGTTTTCCAGAACGTAGTTGGCCTGGAGAAAACGATGATACAGAGAGAGAGAGAGAGAGAGAGAGAGAGAGAGAGAGAGAGAGAGAGAGAGAAGTGAGAAAAGCCTCATTTAACATCTGGCCCAGATAAGAATACTGAAGACGAGCTGAGCACGCAGCTCTGCTTACCTTGATGAAGGAGACGTTGGAAGGGAACTCCCCGGGGGTCACACTGGGGTTGCCTGGGAACGGGGGCGCTGCTATGGGCCCCCTGGAGATCCGCAGTGAAACAGGGAAAGGACGGCTTCCTGGCTGATTGGGAGGAGGCACCCCCAGGTTCTCCTGCTCCATCTCCTCTGGGCCGCTCTCCTGCCCCGTTCTGTTCGGCTGGGGCAACGACACCTTGTCATCGGCGCTCTCCGCCACGTCCACGTCTTCTTTCCCGGTGCCCTCAACGGCTCCATTATCCGCCCGGAGCTCTCTTTCACCGAGCGTGTCTTTTTTCACCCTGTCCTCCTGCGTTTCTCCCTCCCCTTGGTTCTCACTTTCCTTCCCCTCCTCCCGTCGGTCCATGACGTCTTCGTGGGGCCCTGCGGCGCGCCAAGCCTTCTGCTCGTGAAACTCGGAAAGGTAGTGTCTGATGTTCTTGCGGGCCGCCTTCACCAGTGCCCCGTCAATATCCAGGCCTAAAATGCTGGCAGGACGCAAGTCACGGGCGATATGCAGAGTCATGTGACCGGAGTTACAGCCCAGATCCAGCACCTTTTTACCCTGAAACCACTCCGGACGTAACACCTGCGTCCGTGGGTCCTCGCTGGCACCGGGGTTGCGGTAGCCGTAGTATTTGTTGTAGTTTCCATACTGGAACTTTTGTTTGTGCTGCTGTTTCCGCTGGTTGGCGGCTTGTTGTTGTTGTTGTTTTTGTTGTTGTTGTTGTTGTTGTTGTTGTTGTTGTTGCTGACGACACCCAGGTACGGCTTTAGACACGTTGGCAGGGGTGTGGGACGACTGAGAGTTCCTTCCTGACCCTGCATCACCACACATGTCCTCATTCCTGGCTTTTCCAATAGGGGCGGACTGGGCCGCTTGGGGTTCCGTCTTGCCAGAGTTACGGCGTCGCTTGCGTCGGCACGACTGCTGGTTCGGCCCGTAGACGGCGCTGATCGAGCTCTCCGGCGCTTTTAACTGCACCTGCGCGGTTGAATTACAGGACGTCACTCCCTCTTCTAAACGGTCAGAGAAGTCGCATGCCTCGTGCTCCTGGGGCTCCGCTGAGGTGCGAGAGTGGGCTCTGGACTCACCTTGGACCGAGGCCGACGCAGAGCTCCCTGTGGGCAGTGAAGAGCCACTGTTGTTCACTGTGCAACCTTTCTCTGGTTCTGAGATGTCGAGGGGCTGTGGGGCCGACACTCCCCCCGCTCCGACACCCACGTGGTTTCTGTTCCGGTGTCGATTCCGGTGTCTACCGCCACTCCTGAAGGAGGAGACCAGGAAGCTGCTGCCCGCTAGGCCGCTGTTGAGGTTGAGCGGATCGGTGATGTCCCTTGGAATGAGGATCTCGACCGGATCTCGACTCTTGGCCGGCAGCGGAGAGGACTTGGGCGTCTCGGCGTTGAGGGCCCTGTTCACCTCCTCGTCGAGCAGGCTGTTGAGATTCAGCGGGTCAAAGATGTTCCCTCCCAGGAGGAAATTAGTCGGCAGCACAGAGTCGCTCTCGGAGTGGACTCGTCTCCTTCTCTTGCCAGCCGTGGGATGTTTGAACCCTAAATTTGTTGTGCAGCGACGTTTTGATAATTTCTGCTGCTGCTGCTGCTGCTGCTGCTGCTGCTGTTGTTGTTTAGGATTCTCTAAACTCTTTCTACCATTTTCATTATTTTCATTTCCCCTTGACTCCTGCACAAACGTCTCTGCTCGGTTGAGGTTTTCAGAAGAGCCGGTGGAACTGGGTTTGGCCACGGGGAAAGGCAATGGGTGGTGGATGGCTTCCATTTCAGTCCTGTGAAGAGTGACCTTCATCTCTGTGGGAGCACTACTGCAGCTCCCAGTGCCATCTCTGAGTTGTAGAGTTGATGCAGAGTTTGCCTCCAAATTTGCATTGCTGGCTTTGGCATCTTCTCTTTCATTAGACATCTCAATCACCTTGTGTTTGCAACGTTGGCATGGAAATCCCTCTGGATCGGAAAAAAAACAACAACAGAGAACCAACAGAAACTGTTGTTTTAACATGTTTGCACATAAATACACCCACAGGAGGGAACCTGCAGCTGCAACAGCAGTTAATGTCCACCTACTCAGCATACATAAAAATCCCACCTCTAACTAATGTTGTCAAATTGATTGGGAATAAACTAACCAAGTTTGCAAAATGCAAACAGGCATCAAAGGACTCACAGAGAGATAGCATTAGGCAGGATAAGGTGGACAGATATAAAAAAAAATTTAAAGTTTGCCCAATCTTGTTTGGTTTTGCCTCGGATTATTTGATCAGTCTCGGTGCCAGGCAGATTTTTGCCACTGCCAGCAGTCTGTTATTTTAGACTTGCGCTGGTTCAAGAAGCTCATTGCACAAAGTGCTTCACTATGTGTTTCGCTAACTTATACGGCTGTATTAAGCAATGTAAGATATGTTATATTCCTCGAATAAGGCAGGCAATGACTAAGTAAATTACATTTACACACGCTTGCTAAATTAAGTAAGATATTATCTCAAGCCAACAGGGAAAACCCCAGCTATCTATAACGTTCGTCTGTTATCTTACTATGGTTACCGTTCTGGCCCTGGGTTAACAAGTAGTATTATCAAAGTAGCTAACGTAACATTAGGCTAACAGAAAGGCTCTGTACAGCCTGACGTTAATGTTATAAACACAGTCTTTCTGATCTCAACTTTAACATTTTATAAAACTGTGATCTCCAGAAAAAAAATGCAAGCTGCAGCATATTGTATGTCATAATTTGTATATGTCCGCTCACCTCTTCCCAGTCTTCACTGACTCGGTGCCTGCTGTCACTTCCAAACGCACACACCTCCCGCTAACGTTAGCTTCAGTAGCTAACTTAGCTACTGCTGTGTTGTGTTGTCGTTTTCTATTTACACCACCAGCTAGCTAGCTAGCAGTAGCTAACAACGTTAACAAAACGTACTATCGTATAGCCAACGTTGTGGTAAATAGCCTAATGTTTGCTACCTGTACTTAGCTGTGCAAATGTTTCCGTTGACTTAAATGTGTTAGTATTTCATTTGTTTTGCATCACATTAAGTTACTTAACTACGGCCCGTGAGATTAACTTTTTAATAAGATAAAGCTAACGTTAGCGATGCACAGCAGACTCAGCTTGCCCGCTGCGTACAACTAACGTTGTGGTCTGTATTTACATGGAATAAGAATCCAATATGGAAGGCGATGCAACATCTTGCGAATGACGTATGCCTCCAGACTCCGGCCTTTTTTGATTCGTTAAACATATTAGGACAAGGACAAATGATCAAAATACATACATAAAATAGCCTATTGCACAAATGGAAAAGACATAAAACGCGTGCAATTTAAAGCAAAAAATAATAATATGATGGGGATGCCAGAGGGATTGACACATTGAGTGATTGACAGTTTGAATTGCTTTTTTTTACTGTACTATTTTTTTCTAGGAGTTTAATTTCGTTACTTATGTATTTAATAGGACATCGAGGGAGCAGTGCTCCCGGAGCACCAATGAATATCTTGCCTACCGGTTGTATCCGGCATCGTCAGGTCAAAAGGATCGCCCCTTCTCAAAAAGGCATATCTTGAGACTAAAATCAACCTGCACAACGTGTTACATTTGACACCAGCGGTGCCGGTGGGCGCATGTTGCTGAATGGGAAAAGGCACGCGACTGGTAGCCTATAATCAGTGTATCACTGGCGTATCAAGTGTCGGTGGTATGGCGATTGGTCTGTCTTAGATCAAAATGAATATATCAATACGTGAAATATTTCACTAGATTAGATTACATTATCTTGATTGTTCCTTTCAGGAGATGTGTTGCCACTGTCTTTACAGAGCCTCGTAAAAACAGTCACACATATATACGCACACAGATTAGGCCTACATCATACATAACATAAATACATCTACACATTGTAGACCAAAAAACAGGCCCTATTTATCCGTGGTAGGCCTATACCGCACTTGTAAAACAGTTAATCTGATTTTCCAAAATGTATATTAATATAGCCGCGCTATAGGATCAGAAAGTGTTAGAAATTATAGGCCTATTGGTTCAGTGTATTGGCGAGTGTCTGTGACCATAGGGCAAAGCAGCCTGGCTGTGAAAATAATCGCCCCATCATTGTAGAGACCAAAATGGGTTGTGGTGGGAGCATTGGGGGTTGGGAACTATGCCCTCATTCAAACACCCTTTCTAAAGACGTTCTAATTCTAACAGGTTATAAAATGACAATGTAGACATACTTAAAAATGTTCCCATGGGAAAGGGTTTGGGGACTTACTCCCACGTGTAGGCCGCCTACCCTAAAACAATAAAACTAGAACCAATATATTATCTCACTAATATTCTATAATAATATGTGATTAGACTAGAAGGTAATGTAGACTGTGGAATGTAAACACTACTCAACCCATTTAAACACACCGGCATTTCAATACAAGTGTACGGATTTGCCCTCCTGAAGAGTGAAGACTCAAGCTAATTTAATTATTGAAACAATTGCTAACAAATATGCTAAATAGTGTTCCTTAATAATTAGATGGCGGACCATCATTTCCTATAGTTTCTATAGTGACCATTTCCTACAAAGTTTCGCCTGTTAAATGAATTATCATCACAAGTCAAAATCCCTTCTTTTGTTTTTGCAGTGATATTCTAATGCAATTGGGCGTGAAAACACGCACTCAAATGACGCATCCACTATCAGGCTCTGATGTGCAGGCCAAATAAAACCCCAAGTGTGTATAAGCCTCTTTCTCAAGAAAACAGTCCAAGAGATTTTCCCAGTGCATCACGCCACCTCATTTGGTCTGTGGTTAGGCCCTTGTCTTCAAAATGGAAAAGACGAGAGCGTCTTAAATGAGGCGACCAGGAGAGACTGCGACAATGAGTCTTCATGACCGCTCTCTCACCCCCCCTCCCCCATTCTGTCTCTTTATCGTTCCCTCCCACTTTCTCTCTTCTTTCTCTATTTGCCCTCTGTTTTGAATGTTGTGCACCTTAAATATATTGTCATTCGAAACTATCAAAGGTATCATTTAGACTATATGCCTAAAAGCCTAGAACCTAAACACTCACCAGCACCAGTTTGTTACTACGTTCCCACGGCCAGTGTGATGAGCAGTTGTTTGGTTATTGGTGACAGACATCTGTGAGAGACTGTGAGATATGGCACTCAGCATTGTCACTTCATGCGACGTGGTCACCAGACTCACCAACCAATGCAACTTTTGAAAGGGGGCGGTGTGAGTGGGCGAAAGTTTTTTCTAAAATCCCCATATTAGCTAAACCGTAACTGTTTTATTGGTTAATTGAAGCAATACCGATATAAACGTATAAAACCTACGCAGGTAAATTACAGTCATTGTTGTAGCCTAATTATTGTGGCTAGCATGCCGAGACTTTAAATGAGGTGGTAAAACTATTGGAATTATGACCATGCACCCATTACGTATTTAGATATCTTGTCCAAATGCTTCTATAAAGCAAGTTATTTATTATAATAGAAGCCATACTAATTTAACTCTATATGCCTATGTCTGCTCCAATGTGTCAATCTGCTTAAAATCAACAATTGGTACGATTGGCCGTGTGAGAAGTGTGAACGCCATTCATTGACACCTTACGACCAATGGTAAGTGATCAGATTCTCCGTATAAATAGTCTTCGAACTTTGAAATGAGTCTAAATGATGTGCTATGCTTATCAGTAGTTGGAGCGCCCTTTACATCGCATGGAACAAGAACTCCAAATGGAATCTAAAACAAGTAAGCCCAGTCGTAGAGGGCTGAAAAAGGTGAGTCGGCATTGGATGAACGATAGATTGTCTAAGAACATATATTTATAAATATTAAATTTTCTATGCTATTGGCATTACTCTTTTAAAGACTAAACCCTAACCGTTTTGCTTTCCAGATTTTAAAACCTATGATTGAAAAGAAAAGGCGAGACCGAATAAATCATCGACTGGATGAGCTGAGGAACATTTTACTCAGCAACACCTCAGACATGGTGAGTTGTTTTTACACTGCATTTCATGATAGTTTGATATGTTGCATTTCCTCTGCTGTGTACCCAACAGACTAGAGCGAAAACTTTATTTGGCTAGTAGTGCCACCGGGCATGGTTTTAAAATACCGCACTGCCAGAATTCTATTCATGTTTGAACACACACACACACACACACACACACACACACACGCACACAAAAAAGCGGTGCTGATTGGTTAATTGATCACTTTCTATTTTTCTTCTACAGCGGCTTAAAAACCCAAAGCTGGAAAAGGCAGAGATCTTAGAGATGACAGTTGAATACATTAAAACGAATGGAAAGGACAGCAAAGGTATTTATCAACCTTTTACTTTAGTATATGCGAAATATTGTGATTGGCAACTGAATCCTTCTAAATAAGTTCATCATTGTCATTTGTAAACATCATATTATCAATGCTAACAAGCTTCTTTCTTTCTGTCCCACATTTACACTTTCACCCATATTTACAATCAATTCAAATACCCATTCCTTCCTTTAAAACGTTCTAAACTATTTACTCTGACATACTATTTTAATTACACTACTCTCTGTGCCTTTTTCACCTAATTTGCCTAATGCGTTTATGAAATGCCCAATCTGTGATTCCTGTCCTGGAATTCTTTATCTTGTCTATTCACCCACAAACGTTTTGATCTTTCAACATAATCTATTACCCTCAGCAATACACACGAGAAAGTCCTCTGAACCCATGACTAGTGTCGTGAGCTCACAGACAATTAAATCAGACCCACCACACAGGCAAACACAGACTCCTCCCAACCTAATCTACAATGCAGGTTTCCAGGAGTGTATTTTCCGTCTGAGTACATTTATTGAGAGTGTGGAGCCGTCCCAGAGAGAGAGCTTTGTCCATGAGCTGAGAAATCATCTAGATGGCCACGTTGCTTCTCCCCAGAACAGAACATCTAGCCAGAGTATTCCTGTGGACTTGCATGCCGGCGGCTCGGTAGCAGAGGGGCAGTACTGCTGGAAAATCATGAAAAACTCAAGGATGGGTCACGTTAGCAGCATGGAGTCCTCGTTCCCTTACTTCAACAATTACCTTTCTCTTTACCCCAAACCCTATGTGCTCCACCATCACTACCTGAACCAATCCCTCACTCACCCATACCCTTCTCCCCCTTACTCTGTCTCACCTCCACCCTCCCCCACTTACTCCAGTATCTCGCCACCGTTCACCACCACCCCTCCATATCTCTCTATTCCTTGCCACTTCTCCTTCTCTCCATCACCTCAACTAACATGCGAGGGCGTCTCGTTAACACCCCCCTCCTGCTCCCCTCCTGCTCTGCCATCCCTTGCTGCTCCTCTTCCCTCTGAGACGAGTCCCCCGACGCCTCTTCGGTATAATGACACTCTACCCGATGGACCAACGAGAACTTCAAGGAGGTCACTCTTTCAAATCCAGTCACAGGCAGTATGGAGGCCGTGGCCTTAATATTTTAATCGGATTTCAGTGGAACTTGGGGCAGTATGCATCCTTATCTATCCATTTGTTAAAAACAATTACGTTAAAACAGAGGAAATGCATATTGTTACAATGTATGTTTTGCAAAGCATATGCTAAGGTCTCGATAAATACAGGGTATGCCGTACATGTTTATTACTTTATATTATGTGAATATTACTTTCTCTCACTTTGATATGTTTGCTGATGCTCAAGCTCTCACTTTTCATGTATTTGTTTCTAAAACATTCTTACTGTCAAATAAATTATAATCTTTGTATATATTTTATGTATATAAGGGCCACAAAACTATATGACGTCATCAATAAAAAATTACCTAAATTAACTTGCCATGTTTTAAAGAATATTATGATTCTTGGATTTACTCGTATAGGCTATATACTGTAAGTTGCACTGTGAAAGTAAAGCATAGCAGCAATGTATCAGTGCCTTAAGTCTTAAATTGTCAAAAGGATTTTCAAAAATAATTCCAATTAATCAGATTTTCCCCCTGCATAAATACCAACAACAAAAAAAGTGTTTTGGTAACACAGAAATAGTTAAGTGACATATAAAAGTACCATGTATTCGAATTTGGAACATCTATTGATCTGCAGCCAAATTATCTGATAATTTCACTCATTTTAACAGCACTTTCACTTTTTTTTCATGAACCAAACCACAAATATGAGAGCAGTTTTTTAATCTGTCATAACTATTGTATATATGTGTAATTTATCTTTCTACACCTATAAATCCTGTGGCAGTTGGTAATATGTTACTTTAAAGAGTTAAAGAGTTTAATGGCATATAATGATTTGACCCTGCAAGACCCACATTCATGACACATAAAACGTTTCATGAAAATATAATAGTTCATGCTGAAACTGTGGATATATAATGTTAAAGTATTTGCTGGTGGGGAAAAAGTTATGGTTGTTTAGGCACGTATTATAAATGAAAGAGTGATTTACATCTTGTATAAACTGACTGAATTTGTGTAGTTGGCATACACGATAACTCAGCGTGTGTGTTACCCCGGGTTCCCAAACATGGTTTTGCCTTTGAAGTTCAACATTTACGCACGAGTTTGATCAACTTGGTAAATTAGTTTTGGTTCCAAATTAGGCTATAAAGACAGCTTTTGGAATCATCGACGCACTCCTAAAATATTTAATCTTGGGGTTGGTAACTTCTAAGGACATGGTCCCTGACTTCTGAGGGAAGATTCACAACTGTTTCATTTGTAAATTAGGGCCCTAAAACGTCACCTCCACGAAGTGTCGCCCAATTGTCTTTACACCTTAACCAAAGTGTGCCATTTGCCATGAGGCACACCTTTACAGAAGTGTGCCATTTAAAGTGGGGTCCACGTGCTGAGGTGTTACTAAAAGCTCCCCATTGAACCCTTGCCCTTTGATCCTAAGTATCGCAGATGGTGGCGCGTGGTGCAAGGATTTGTGCTGTGGAAGTTTTGGTCGGATAAATCTACAATAGAGACATAAGGGGTCAAAACAAAAGCCGTGAATTGTCATTAACCAGTCTGTAGCAATATATCCACAAATTCCACAGGCTTAGTAACTTATATAACGAGTTATCTACAGGTAAATAACAACCATGGTCTTTTTGGAAATGCCAAGATAAAGTTGCCTCAGAAATGGAAAGATACTAAAGGCACCAAAGTTTAGTCTGACTTCGACGGAAAATGGAGTTGGTTAAAATATGTGATTTACACGAGGAATAACCAAAATTGGCTTTACATTGGTTATATTGCATAGGCCTACATGTTATTTTATTGTGACAAACATTTGACGAGATTCCTTGCCAATTGCTTTTCCAATATGGCCCAGATGGCCTTTCTTTTCCTATCCACTGAAAATTATGGAATCATGATGGCCTGGTGTTTATATGTAGCACCTCAAATTATTATATAAGATACAAAAGAAAAACGAAAAAAACGAAAATAAATTAATTATTTTCGCTGCGTAAATGTGCGTAATGGCGGGCACCTGTGTGAGCGCTTCTGTTTGTCGCGTGTCCCTAGTTGTTAAAACATCCTGCCAAAAGGGCTCATTATACTGACAACGGAGTCTGGCTTCTGTTCCAAGTTGTGAGCTTTTGCACCTTACCAAGTGCAAACGCATGCCATTTAGCATTTTACTTGTGCCGTATGTTGGCGCTAAGGTGATACCATGTGCCTCAGCACCTTCGCCTTTTTGATCTTAAGGTATGGCTTATCCTAAGCGCGTTCCTATTCATAACTTTTTTTGAAGTGCCGTTTACAATCTTTTACCGATTAATTAGAGTCTACGGTATTTAAAATACTTAGATAAATATGTCAGCTATACGGTCCTCTCCAGCCAAAGAGCAGAACAATTACTATTAATTTGCTGAACAAATTCAACATTTGGCAACGGTTATCGTATTTAAAGAAACGAATCGCTCCATGTGCAGCTGCCTAGCCCACATGGGAGAATGTCCCAAAGCTTTTTCCCATGGGAAAGGAGAATAAAATGAGGATTGCATTAGCAGTTTATTGGTCTGTAGTATACCTGTTAAAATCTGTGCATCATGGCCATAAAGAAAGTCTGGAAGAACTCTGATTCCATGGTTCCCACATTGACACTTGGGTCACACTTGAGACACGCAACCCTGTGACACTACCCTGCCATAAGCGTGCCATTTGAGTTCACTACTGCCAGGAAACCATTAGCGTAGCTTACTGATATGACGCTAAATGCAATGTGCACCACAATATACCTTTGGCCTTCAAGCTGTAAATTTATCCAAAGGCAACAGACTCAGTTGACAAAATATTTTGGCCAATATAGAAATTGTATTTCAGTCAAATCTTTGCATACAGCAACAAATAGTATTATAGTGCAACAACTAAATAAAAGTATTCGTATGTGACTTGATGAAGTATCAGTCATATCACACCAGCGAATACAACTTTCTTCCTTTGGGACAGAAGATGAGGCTCCTGCAGCCGCGGAAAAGGCTCAAACGCTTCTTGTGCATTGATTGGCTGATCGTAGGCGATGGGAGGAGTCGGGAACGTCACACTGAGTTTAGCTGCTGCAGACTCACTAAAGTGAGCTCAGACAATCTTGTTTGTTAATTTGTTTGTCACCACGGAATATTACAAGAACTGAAACTTTGTTCTATTGCAAAGATGAAACCACTTCAGGACCACGGAGACACGATAAAAAGCGATAAAAAGGTAGAGGTTCATTATCCTAACTCTTAGTTCAGCCATCTATGTTTAACAATTGTGTTATTAGCCTAATTATTCGTTAGTCTAATCGTTTATTATTTCAAAGTGCATGTCATAATGTCACATAAATGCTTACAAGTGCAAAATCATATCATACTTTACTTCTACTGTTGGGGTGCTGTATTTTATGGTTATGAACATACTGTCATGAAAGCATACAATTATAAAATGTAATATTTGTTTTAACGGAGGTCTGATACTGAACTCTTGCTGATCACTTGTGTATCTCTTCCTTGTAGCTCCTTAAGCCTCAGGTGGAGAGACGTCGCAGGGAGAGAATAAACAACAGTCTGGATAGTCTGAAGACCATGCTGCAGCTAGGAACCGAATATCAGGTAGGTTTTTAATAACTGTAACTGTAAGTTGTGTTCCCCAAACCCCTTTTTTAAATTAATTCATAAAAATTTGATCAATGTATAAATACTATCCATTATTCACTTAAATACAGATGTCATTTTCAAGTAGCTGAATGGAACTGACTATCTTAATTTTTGCTCTTTTCTCTCCTAGAGCTTAACAAAGCGTAGGGTGGAAAAGGCTGAGATACTAGAACATACAGTTCAGTTTCTACAGAGAAAAGATGGAGACAGTAACAAAGCAGAAGATGAAGACCAGCACCATTCCTACCAAGAGGGCTTCTCTACCTGCCTTCAGCGAGCTGCATCATTTCTGGGACCTCGAGAAGGACTGCAGCTGAAGGCAGCACAGAGAGCCATTTTTGGTGGTCAACTAACGAACCCTGTGTGTAAGGGCACTGAAGCTGCGTCTCAGGCCAACTGTTCCGACTCTCGGTCCAACATGCGCTCCTGTCAGTCCGTTCCAAGAATTATGATGCAAGGAAACTCCCGTCTCAGACAACATGTGTGTGCCCTCTACAAAAACAAGTTATCAAATTCCAACAAACTTCAGATACGACGTGGCCTTCCCAACATTTCCCAGGGGCCTCGGACACCAGATGATAAACAGGGCCAGTCTCAAAACCCCCCTGCTGATGAAACTTTGTGGAGGCCTTGGTCATGATCAGAGAAGGGCAAAAACTGATGTTACAAACTTTTATTGACTGTTATGTTAATCCTGATAACCAGGATGGTCTTCAGACGTCCTTGGAGGATGAATCAAGTGTTGTGAACACTGAGCTCTGGAGCAATGCACATTTGCAGTGATTGCATCAAAATATTGGGCCGCAAACATAAAATCAGTGCATTATTTTTTTAAAGAATATTATGATTTTACAGTTTTTGTTTTGATGATTGAAAATGTTCTGTACTATGTATAACTTGTAGTACCTGTGTCATATTTATCAAGTCAAGTTTTGCACATTAATTTATTTTGGGTTTTGTTTTCATGTCCTTGAACTTCAGGCCTACTTCTAGAAACAACAATGGTAATAAAGAATTAAATGTAATTAAAGTGTCTGCAGATAATTCATTTTTATAAATCCAACTTATTAAAAATAAACAGAATCACATTGAGATCTTAAATAACTATAAAGCGTCAGATGACCAGATTACCACATATACAGCAACAGTTTTTAGCGCCTATATTTACTGGATTTATCTCATTATAGTTTTTAACGCAGAAAACAAGTTCTTAAAGAAAATATGCTAATTATAACCAGGCTTATTTATTTGTTTGGGGAAACGTTAAGGACAATAGCATTATAAAACCTGGCGCCCTGGTTGGCGCGGCACGTGCCTGTCTCCTCAAAGGGTGCGTCCTACTTCTTTTGACACCTCACGTGTTGTAATTGCGGGAAGATCAGAGACTTGAGTGACACCTCTTTGTTTATGTCTGAAAGAACGCCAACCCCATTTACACTCCCCGTAACTACAAAAAAAGTTAAGAATTTAAGAGCAGTTTAACAGGCTGCAAGCTTCTCTAGCTATACAATTAGCAGACGCGTTGCAATTTCTATGAAGTTTGGTCCTCAAAGTCCTTAGAAAAGGTTGGTCGACAATTGGGTAAGCATGCCCATATATTATTGATGATTTACTTTAATAACAGTATTATATCGATGTCTTGATTTAATCTTTTATTTTTACTTTTTGAGTTTGCCAACGCTTTAGGCTTGTCTGCAATTAGACCATTGTAGAGACTTTTGGGCGAATGCACGACCATTTGTCAGTGGTGATGTTTGTGCGGAATTTGTCACTTGTATTTATTGCCTATATCAGTCAGGAAGTGGTGGCAAAATGCCGAACGTTTCAAGACTAACTACAATACGCGTGCCATTTACGACCACCCCTATTTGGATTAGCATGTGTTGCACATTGCACGTAAAATTGATGAGGAAGTTGTCAAGCGGCGTGGGAAAGATGAAGATGTTGGCATGGCAGATGCCTGTGTGTTAACTTGTGTTGTGTGCGACCGTAACCATAAACACGCCATACTTTGGTATGTTTTTCGCCACACTCGAATCGTGTTTTTAGTGTTTTTAGTTTGTGTGCATCAAGAAATAAGAGTAGTAGTTTGTATATGTTTTCTGTACATCGATGTATTGCTGTATAACATATCCCACAGGTAGGCCTATTGTTGTAGGGAGTGTGTCCATGCAAAAAGACACATACATATAAAAACGTATAATATGTTTAATGCAATGTGTTTTGAATGGAAAGGTTAAGTCGTCAAGTAGGCTAGTTTGTTATTTTAAACCTCAAACTGGAGTGGGAAAACAACTTTTTTGGTGATGTGCATAAGATACAAACTGCTTACCTGTAATAGGAAAAATACCAACAATTCAAGATTAATTTGATGGATCAACGCTAACAGCAAACTGGCATATGACAACAATTGAGGTCGCCTGCATTTGGGGTTAGCTGTTTTATGTAAAGAGCACTGGCTTCGAAAATGAAACCCAAGTCCCTACAGGTTAACTAAACACACAAATTATGCAGATGTTGAAAATTGCAAGGCATTTTGGGGGGGGGGGTAACCTTTTTTATACTCTGAATCAACCAGTTTCTTGAGAGCCAGTATTTCACACCCTTTGTTCCCACCTGAAGTCAAAGTTTAATTTGCTACATATAAGATGATGATTTTGAAGTTTGAGGTTTGACCAGGTCAATGTCGCTCATGTTTAGTGTTTACAATTTTGGAAGACACGGAGGCTTAGCCCGAATAATCGTTGGTGACTCCCCAGTTGAGATGTATTCATATTTTTAAACTCACACAATGCACATATGTCATATGTCTTTCGAATACCATATTACGATTTGTGCTTGGCTCCTATTAGATAATTAATAATTTTTTTAGAGTGATCTGCAGCCTGTATATGCAACCACTTAGGTTCCTTTTCCTTTTTTTAACCGAACACTTCTCTTACTTAACTGAGGCTGGAGTCTTCTTCCTCTCTCAGATTGTTATTGTGTGTATGTGGTGAGACTTATCACAAATGCCCAGCTGGGAAACTGAAAAAGCCAAATTACTGGCAACTGCCTCTGTGCCATCTTAGGTGACCCAGTTACCCGTACCAGCCCAGTATGGGTTAGCTACAGGTAATTTTGGGGAAGTTGTTTCAGAATTAACCTTTTCATTGTCTTTGCCCTGTTAAGTATTTCATTTTTATTTTTATATCCTATTACATATTCCATTGTAACAGTTGTGGCTCAGTCAGAAAACATGGAAAGAAACATGCACATAATGTGGAAATAAGGGTTCTTTGGGGCTTTTTATTTCAGAGCCATTGGTTGTTTTTTGCTATTCCAGCAGGGGGAGACAAAACTCTTAGGATTGCACATTCTAGTCAACGTTTCAATACCATCCCTTGAAAACCCCAAACCATAGCCTTGACAGTGTTGGACAGTAGTTAAATGGTTCTCAATTTACATCAGGTCTAGTCAAACAATTAATACTGAATGAAAACAATCTTTTTACTAGAAAGATATAAATGAGTATGAAATCGGTACCCTGGTTGGCTTGCCTGGTAGAAGAAGATTATCGAAAATGTGTATTTAACTGTCCTCCTGAAACATGTTCAGGACCTTAATATGCTTAAGGCCAGTTCTGAATTCTGAATAAAGGCAGTATCACTTTTTTTCTTACTCCCTTTTTTCTTACTCCCCTCCCTTTCGTCAAAAAGAGTGGCCTCTATAACTGACGGGAGGGTCAGTCTTTAACGCATGCAGACACTATTGAAAGGTCTTCTAAGAGCTCAAAGTATTCCTCAGATCATCAGAAATAAATGAATAAGGAAACAGGTCTGTCAGAAATTATTAAAATTGTTGCTTCTTCTTAGAATTCCCTAGCAATGCCTAACAATTTGAAAACTGTTAAGACATCCAACAGTATCTTATTTGTTTTGTACTGCAGCGTTAGATTCATAGATACGAAAAACGAAAACTTTATACGTGGCCATGAACCAAATGTATCCCACACGTGGCGACAGCTTGACACCATGTCCCTCTTTGTCCTCCAACAACATAATCTGTGGGGTTGGAAGCACCCCCCCCCCCCCCCCCCCCCCCCCCACTTCTCTTATATTTTCTAACTGAGAACGGGTCACCCCCCCCCCCCCTCCCTCCCTCCCTCTCTCTCTTGCTTTCACTTCGCTTATCCTTTCTCATGCTAATGGAGCGCTGTCCTGGACCCCGTGCACCATCTGCCCTCACGTTGGGCTTGAGGCCCCTGAAGCCTCGAGAAGGACCCCATTGTTGGTGTGTGTCCAAGCAGAACGCTTCATGTGGCACAACAGGGCTGCTTCTTTGGTAGCACGAGCCTACAGGTAATTACCCCTCAAGTGACAAAAAATGGGGGGTGATGTTTTAGGAGGAGAAAACATTATTTAGGGAGGTTTTCCAACCAACATTTTCCATATAATTTGTGTCTGCAGTGCATGGAAGTTGACTAACGTATTAAAGTGTATTAAGTATTCACTAGGGCCTTAGTGAATATTTAACGTACTCAGGGAACCCTGTACTAAGCGCTAAGTTTACAATTCTTTGAACAAATCAGTGTATTAGGTTTCTCTTATACTGGCTTCGCTCCTGTGTGTCTTGACTCTGTTTCTCCTTCAAATGTCATTCGGTGAATGCTGCAGAAAACGTTTGCTTTCTTGCCATACTGGGCTCAGCTGGCTTCACAGTGCATCTCCCTTTGTCACCTACAATGCTTGAAATTACGTACTATACTAAACTTCACGAGTGAGCTGTCCTCAGACAAGGGCTTGTATAGAAAACAACTTATTTATTGTGGCAAAAAAAACGTGTGGCGCCTTTGAACTTCTTCTATAAGTAAAATTTTTCTGTTGCTCTACAGAACCATCCCCAGGGGATTGGGATGAGGCGTTGCCGTTAGTGTCACATAACCCTGCCTGCCTCATTTGCAAACCCCCCCCCCCCCCCAGTTTGAAAGGCAGCTCCTGGCTACGTTGTGATTAGTTATTGAACTGGCCTAGCCTGACACAAGGCGGCTTCAGTGGTGCAGCGTACAATAGGCCAGCTGTCAGTGGGCGGGGCCTGCCTATGGATAGGGGTCTGTATCAGGCTTTGCATGCTGATAGGTGCTCCCTACGAATTTATGTTCCTCTATGCTCGCAGGAGCGCCACACGGTGATTAATATTGACACAAGGCTTGATGGAGGGCGGGCAAGTGTGCCGGATGGGGGAGGGGTGTGGAAGCATACATTCAAACACATACGACATGAAAAAAGATGGTACAAACTCTAAAGAGTGGAGTGTGTCACCCCAGTGAGGAGGCAAGCCATTTGCATAGGGACGTATTTAATATAGGCTTGTGTTTGTGACAGTATGAGTACTGGACAAAGATACAATATATCCCCATTGTTATGGCATTACTGCCATTACACACCATTTCGGGTAGAGAAAAATTTTGTTATTTGCATTTGAATGAGCGCATAAATGCTACTGTAATGGTTGTAGTTAAAGCATTTATTTGTGTGAGTGTTTCTGAATTACAGTCTGCTGAAAGCATAGCTTTTACTGCTATTTTGCTTGACTATTCATATGACGCATCCAAAAGTATCTGTTTGTGTTGCAGGTGACTGTGGCTGTAGCATCATACAATTAGAATTTATTATGTTTCAGAACAGAGGAATACATTTCAGATTGGTGCAGTAATTAAAAAAGTCACTCAACTGGACTTATTACTTTGTGGTATATTGTGGATACTGCAGGCTCCAGTCTTTTTTATTTTGACACATGAAAACTCAGGGATGGAAGGTTTAAAAAATCTTTGAATCTTTCTGTGGGTTTTGGAGTACTGGACTCATGCTGGATACTTAAATCTGTGTGGCCATACTCCTTAACACATTTTTTATAATGTGTTGCCGTTATGTGTTTAGCAGTTTCAAGTAGTGTTTTCTTTTAGTGTCACCCCTGCGGCTTTAATGAAAACCTTTGAAAAGTTGTCGAACAAACTGCTTCTCATTGCCCCATGAGGCAGTCACCAACATAAAATAACGGATTGTACACTGAGAATGTTGCTGCTTTTTTTCACGAAGTCAAGAGCCGCGTGGAACTGCGAGAAATATCATATTGCTTTCTTTGGTAGGCTCTGGCACTATGCTCTGTGCATCCAGAATAGGCTTGTGACTGTCCTGAACAGAAACCTTCTCTTATGGAAAAGAAGGAAATAAAACAGATCAAATTATTTTCATATAATTGAGTAAATTTAGACATTTTAAATTCAGGTGATTAATCCAATCACAGTGGTCCCTCCTCCCCCTAATTCCTCCACCACCCACCCACATCTTCATGTCATACTCTGACATTGAATAGACTCGTTAGACTCGCATTGAAAAACGGCTGGTCCAACAAGTTTGATCCAGCTTCAAAGAGGAAGCCTGTCTTTATTATGCGACCAAACTAGATCTTATTCAAATGTCAACTGAACCACTTAACCATTTAATGCAAATACCTGCCAATACCAGTCCTCAACCCCCTGCAGTCATGCAAATCGACCAGCTTCGGGATTTCAGAGATGTTGGATCAGTTGGAGGGCAAAAGGCAACAAGTATATATTTTTTGGTTGGTCTTCTTCTCTTTTGCCACTGGGGACGTTTGGCAGCCATGTCACCGAGAGATGGCACGGCGCTCATGTTTTAAACATGGAGCCTTTTCAGAAGAACTCTCTGACCCCCTTTTGGCTATCCTACTTGTTTAAAGAAAATATTTTAAATTGCATGATTATGTTTGGTTGAAGCAATGGATATATCTTACATTTGGAATGCATCTTGCTAGTGATTGATGCAATAGTTTGTACATCATTGCCACCACCGCACCATATAATCATTAGATTGTTTTTGGTCGAATGTTTATAAACATTTCACCTAGTTTAGTAGAGTTCACAATCCAGACTAATCCTGAGATGTAAAAATGTTTGAGTTTGGAGTGCAAGGCTCAGTTCTCATGGGATTAAGGGAAAGAAATCCTGGCGAACCCAGCAGTGAGGAGTAATATTTTAACTCAGTGAAAGCTCTTCCCTGGACATCTAAATATAAGCCTATCAGCAGGAGGTAAAAAGCCTAAAGGCAGAGACTGTGGGAGTGAAGCGACAGCACTGTAGCTAACAACAGCAGGCAAAAGAAGGTGTAGAACCCCTTAACTACTGCCCACCAGTAAACTCAACCACAGCGTCAATCGAGCATTCACAAAGCTTACTGCTTGCGTGGTCTGTCTGTCTGTCTCTTTTTTTTCTCTCCCGTTTCCGATGTTCCACAAGCTCGTATGTTAGACACAAGAGCAGCTGCACTAGCCCTGAAGCGTCACCAGCATCACTAGCATCACTGTTACTACGGCCCAGCTAATATGGCCGTCCTGAGAGCAGTGTGGACGTGGACGGGGTTGCCATGACAACCTGCGGTGATTCATTGCAGTATTTAGGAGGGATAAAGCTATGTTGGATGTAGGGATGTAAAATAGTTTAAGAGGGAAAATTAGAGAGGAGGTGGGGGGCGGGTAAACACACGTAAATTACAACTGAAAATATTTTTCTTTCTTTGTCGGTATTTTTGATATCTTAAAATCTGTGTACCTTGTCAGTTCGCCCATATTCTGACCTTCGCTCTGAAATACAGGGATAATTGTGCAGGGTCACTCACTCAACAACCTGCATAGTAACCTTCATACCTGACACTTGACGGACTGCGATGTGTCGATGCTGTTGCTGTGCTTTGCGTCCAGTGTAGTAAGAGGGTGTAGGGTCTTTTTGCTTTGGTGATTTAGCACTTTTCTAGTCTGTTGGTATGCTGTTGTTGTTGTTGTTGTGCATATTGCAGCCTCTGCGGCTTTAGTTGAAGATTCCAAGAAGGGTGTGTGCTCTTGTGGAAAGAAGCTGACCCCCTCGGCATCACAGACTGAGACAGTTCCAGACAGCGCTTATAACTGGATGTCCCCACAGAGCGGGAGGCTTCATAGAGGCTATTTATAGCATTCATTACATAAACCTGATCACCGCCACCAGCTCCTCTAGACAGATAAATCGGGCCCCTCATAAGTGTGGCTGCAGGATGTTCTGTCAGCTCCTTGTTATGGCTTTCTTTTCTGGCTTGTGACAGACAATGAGCCATAACCACTGGTGCTCTGCCAGAGCTTAAAACAGATACGTTATTATTTTTTTGTATGGAATAATAACTCATGAGATTGCATTCATTTTCTTATATAAGCAGGATGATGCCATTCTGTTCATCTGAAGGATACGATGTATATGCCAGGCAAGTTTTTGACATGTAAATGCTGTTAGTGCGTTAAGGATAAAGGTCATGGTTTTAGACATTTTGGTGCTTATGCTTCCTTAGGTGACAGCGTGGTAGCCTACAACCTTAATGGATCCCCTCTCCCGTTTTAGGGTGCTGATAGCGGCGGAAAATATTAGCAAACGATATATTGAGCAATGCAGTAACCATTTTTAAGGGATTTTTCAAGACCTACATATTATGCCAGAGTGAGTTTAGCTTTAATCACTTCTCCTCCGCTGAAGCCAGGCTCGACTCCCTAGACAATCACACATTCCTGAACTTCACCAGTTGAACATGCCAGTATTTATATGATTGTTGTGGTATGTGCAACTCTGTCAGGTTCTGGGTAACAGCATGCCAAGAGTGAAAGGGTGCGGATGAAAGTTTGAAACATTAACCAAAAATCCACTAAAGAAATCATTATTGGGATTTTTTTTTCCATGCCCTACATATTTTTCCAAAGTGAGTTTAGTTTCTCGTGCAGCAAAGGCCATGTTCCTAGACTGTCGCACGCTGCTCATCATCTCCATACTTCTCCAATCTACCATGCCAGTTTGTTTACAACATTTACATGATAGTTTTGTACGCCCTCTGGTATGTGCCATTACCACTCACAGATTCAGTCAGATGCACTGTGTTTGTTTACATCATGTGTGAGTGAAAAGGCTGAGCATTGACTGATACATCATTTTAAGATCAATTATAATAATCAACAACAATTCAGACTATAGTAAACTTTGTTGACTTTTCATTGAAACAAGCTAAATGAAATGTTTTTGTTTATATACGTTAAGAATAATTTATGAAAGCAATAAGGCCTGGAGATAAGATTTTCCATTCAAGCTTTTATTCAAAATAATATTTTATTTAAACTGTATAATGTTACATACAAACAGAAAAAAATAATGATTAAAGTGTGATTGCTTTTGTTTTGACATGTCATAGATTATATTATACCACTGGTATTATAATGATTACCAATGTAAGTATATTTATGTCAACACAGCCTTGATTTTCATTATTATAATTGTAAAGAAAGCACTTTTGTTTACACTGAGGTGGAGTCTAATGTATTTTTCTGCTGCAAATCTGATTAGTATAACCTAGCAAAAAAAATGTAACTCAATTATTTTACCTTAAAAACTAATAAGATATGTATTGGGGAGAGTGGGGGGTTACGTGGTGAATATACAGAGAGCAGCAAATGACGAGATTTCTATTTATGGAGATGATCTCGCAAAGCCTTTATCCTCAATTTCAGTGTCCATTTTTAAGTGTCCCTTATTATTCCACAATTAGAAAATGAACATGGAAAAAGATTGATATTCTATGGGTTGTCACGACAACCAGCCGTGATTCAGTTTGCCTAGGATAGGTCTCCACCTCAGGCAAAAAGCACTAGCCTTGAGAACTGAGCAGATGCTGTGCGTGTCCGCCAATCACATGTGAGAGAGAGGAAAACGATGACATCATAGGCAAATTAGGCCAAGAGGAGTCAGTTTTCAGTTTGCTGTCTCCGCCCACCCAGAAAATAAACTGTGAGGAGAAACATCCAATACATACAGATGAGATTACGGTAGGTCAGATTGCAGCCAGTTCAAATCTACACTAGTAACTGGAAATGGCAACACTGGAAAAATTGCATATGAAAAGCTTGTCTTTTTTAGATGCTCTATCATGCTATATCTTATAGCCTAGTAGTAGAATTCTGAAGTTAATGTTCAGTTTAATATTTTATTTAAAAAAAGTTTATACAAATGTTAACTACAGTCTAGCAAAATGCAGAGTTTAAATATATTTATGGCTTTAGATTTTGAATTGAGAAGATGGAATAGTCAAGAGATAAAAAAATGAGCATATATCTCCCCTCTGTGCTTAGCATATTTCATCTGTCAACCAAAAGACCAACTCTGTCTGCCTCTCCCTCTTCTCCACCCACAGAGCTGCTGCCTCATTAATATGCGGCTCGCCAGCCAATGGTTAGAGCGCTGTGGATGACATCATGGGCTAGGGAACAGTAAGCAGCCAGTGAAGCATCTAGCCTGCCGAGCAAGCCTGAGTTTGGGGTCAGGAACCGGTCTGACAAGAGAATGGCAACCCTGCCTGCAAACTGTCAATAGGAGCCTACGTTGGAGGATGAACCGAGAGGAACACGGGATACAAAGGCGACGCACCGAGCAAGAGAATGTCAAGACATATTTCAGGTAATTCCCTCTCTTGTGAACGCGATCGGGGATGTGGAATAGAGGAGAAGAAGGGGAGAACTGTGTATGTAGCGGGGGGGGGGGGGGGGGGGGGGGGGGGGGGGTGCTTTGCTTTTTTCACTTACACCCTGCAGTCCGCCTTGCTGGGGAGCAGGAGGAGCAGGAGGAGGAGGAGGAGGAGGAGGCAGCTGTTTTGATCGGCATTCTATTTGGCACATAGAGAACGAAATGGATGCCTGCATCGGTGGACTGAGGCTGTGTGCCGCTTGCCTTTTAGACGCTCAGTATTAAAACCACCCCCCATCACATCTCCTCCCTGGATTTGAAACCCCCCCCCCCTCCCTCCTTCCCTCCCTTCTATCTCTCCGTTTCAAAAGAAAGCAACCTTGTGGACGTGGGGGGGCTTTTAGCAGCAGCGCTGAGGGGCACGGTATTGTGTTCATGTCTGTGTCCATATGTCTGTCCCCAGCCCCCCCCCACCCCTCTCTAGACCCCCAGCCCCCCCGGTTGTGTGTTCCAGCCCAGTAGAAAAGCAGACCAGCTGTAGTTGCAGGGCGGTAACACACAAAAAACAAGGGCCAACGTTATTTTAGGTCCACTCAGAGCGGAGGCTGGCGGATGGATTTGCATGCAGCCAACAGGGACTGATGGATGCTCAGGCACTCGCAGGGAAAGCCCCTTTGTTTCCTTTCACACGACCTTCCTTTGAGGAAGGAGATTTCATGTCTCCATGTATCGGTGATGCTTCATTATCAATGGGAAGGGCGGTGTGTTTGTCACGCTGCCGTCGGCGTGGCTCCCTCTGATGGGCCTGGGTGACACGGACATGTACAGCGTCTGGTCACCTGACTCGCCGATGGGGAGGATGGGAGTCGGGGTGGGTGAGTGGGTAGGGGGGAGCTCAGTCCCACGGGAGCAGTTCGATTCCGCTTTTTCGGCACGTCGGCCAGCGTAGATGGGGAGGTGGGAGGGTGGCGGGTGTAGGTAACCTATCCTTCTCTCATCACCACCCGTTTACACCCTGGTGGTAAGAGCAGGAGGGGAACGTCCGACCAGGAGGGGGTGAGAGATTCCTCCCGTTCCTGGAAGGAGGCCCCTGTGTTTATGCTAACGCTGAGCCTCGTGACGGTGAGGGAGGGAGGCCTGTTGTTGTCTCAGGCCGGGTTAGGAGAGAGAGGGGGGATGTTGGGGAAGGAGACGTCTCGGTGATGGCGGAGGGAGGCTATTGTGTGCAAAGGGGGAGTGAAGGATAGGTGCTTCTTCACAGCACATGTCCATGGGCTTATTTTGCTGATTCAGGATCCAATAGTGTTCAGTACAGAATGATTTTGTATCCATCCATTATCCATTCATCCATCAGTATAATGTATTTTATACACAGCCTAGACTGTGCATTGAATAGCAAGTCCTCTTCGTGTACTTTGACAATTTTTCTATAAATCTTTGGAAACGCTTAATGGTAAATGTTTGAGAATGAGTAGGAGGGCGTTGCATAGATGACGCATGTATAGCATGCATGTGCTCAAATACACTGGCTGCTATTCTCTGTAAAGGAAATCATGCATACAGCAGAATCCAGGTACTGAGAGCTGAAGGTAGGAGCCCTTTAAGGAAGAGATGCAGTGATGGCTCCTCTTGAGAGCAACCCCTCACATTCCACACTTCATGCCCAGAGGTGGTTTAGGTGACAGCGGAAGGAAGCAGCTGGAGGGAGGGAGGGAGAGAGAGAGAGAGAGACAGGCTGATAGATCACCTGCAGGCCTCGCCCCATTATCTATTCATCATAACCCCTCGTGGACAGGCAGGAGGCTTTGCAGCGGGAAAGAGGGGGTGGGGGGGGGGGGTGGGGGGATGAGGCATTCCCACCTGACTGTCAATAAGGCCTTGGGTAGGGATGAGGAAGCGAAGGTCAAAACGAGGTGTGAGCAGTGGTGCTTCTATCTCCCTCCTATCTGACGTCGCTGTTATACAGTAACCCATTGTGTACTGAGATGATGTCATTTATTCACCTGTTTGCATACGGGAACGTCGACAAATTTAGGTCAAGAGGGAATGCAAAACAGAGCGGCAATCATTCAGCTTCAAGTTGAAAGAACATTATTCATGGCCACTTATTTTGACTTGATGTTGGAGGCAATGTTGAGTGGCACCATCAGTTAACTAACGGGCTGTTAGTGAATCGGTTTCTTATCAGTGTATTTTCTGGTGTTGACCCATCATTTATTGGCTTTTATTGTCAACAGGGGATGTGCTGCTTGCTATCGATGACATAAATATGCTAATATTTTAGAGCATTCTTATTTATATAACGAGGAACGGTAATGAATAAACGGAACACAAAGTTCAAAGATAATGAAAGAACTGTGCGTGTGTGCGTGTGGGTGCGTGTGTTTGTGTGTGCGTGTGTGTGTGTGTGTTAGATGCTGGGGGTTGGGGGGGGGTACGAAAGAGGTGTGGTACTGCTAAGGCTTATCTCCACAGGGAGCTCTTAGAAACAGAGGGGGTTAGGAGATGGATGGTTCACCAAACTGACAGTCTTTTGTTTTCCCAGCGCTGTAGTCACTGGACAGGGATGTAGCAGAGAGCTCCTTGGCACCAGTACGTTCTCATAGCACCAATATAACAAGGCCCAAATAAATTAAATAAATAACAGTTGTACTCAAAGACTTCCTCTACAGTGATTCTGATTCATAGGCAGGGAAGGTTGTTGCCCAGCCAAGATGGTGCTACATCCTGTGGATGCATCTTTGTGTCGCTACATAGTTACATATCTGTCAGACTTTAAAGTCTGTATGTCTAGACCTGTAGTTCTGCAAGCTTTCACTTCTGCCTGCCACATTTATAAACAATTCATTAAAAGAAATCCTACAAAACAGATCAGAACGGAGAACATCAAAAATCATAGTCTTATTGCTGACCGAGCCACTACTTTAATCTGGGAAGTATAAAGTAAGACCGAAGATTAACCAGACAGATGAATTGCTAAGTTAGCATTTTTGACAGTTGCTGCCTCGTCTGTTGGCAAAGCTGTGTGTGTGTGTGTGTGTGTGTGTGTGTATGTGTGTGTGTGTGTGTGTATGTGTGTGTGTGTGTGTGTGTGTGTGTGTGTGTGTGTGTGTGTGTGTGTGTGTGTGTCTGTTTGATTGCTTGCTCGCCTTTACTGTTTCAGTTTGGTCAGTAGTAACTCAACACTTTGGAGTTCTCTTACTTCCCCCTAGCCGACATGCTAACAAAAGGCTCAGGAAGAAAAAAAATTTAAAAACAGAAGACAACACCAATAAAACCAGCACAATAGTCCGGTTTAGCAGGCCGAAATAGGATATCCCATGTAAAGCAAACTCGACCTGTTCGGCATTCACACACACACACACACACACACACACACACGCGGCGCAGGTGGGCTAGTTGTCGTTGTGTAAGCTACAGTTACACAACGGGGGGGATACCCCCCTGGTGAGCGTAAAGGGGTGTGTTGCTAAGGGTCTACTACCCCGGTGTAAAGCTGTAGTTCACCGTTAGACACTGCTGTCAGGGTTACGTTCTCCGTGCTGTGGATTAGCATTGAGGATTGAGAGCCATCTGGCCATTTTGCCTCTGAAAAGGGAGGGGGGGTAGCTAGCGAGCAAGTGAGAGAGAACGAGGAAGGGAAGAAGAGAGGGAGACACACTAGGCACACACTGACACACCAGACACATTGACACATTGACACAACTACCCTCTTCTAATCGCCTTCCTATCTGTCTGTTGCTATTTGGGAAGTGGCGTTGTGCATGTCTGTGTGTGTGTATGTGCGTGCGTGTGTGTGTGTGTATAAAGAAAGCAAAACAACCCTGCTAAGCTTTTACGTGTTAACGGCTGTAAAAGCAGACACAGGAAAGGTGTATGGAAATCGGGTAACTACGGAGACGACACACTGTGAAGTCACATTCTACCATTCCATCACCACCACCACCATCACCACCAGCATTGACTATTAGTTGCTCTCATTGAAGCAGCACGAAGGGGACCAGTCAAACAAGACAGACAGACCTATTTCAGCAGAATATATGCCACCGTTTAGGCTTTTCATGGGGCTTAACTTTTATCTTTAAATCTACTCTGCTGTTTTTTGTCTCCCTGCCATAGTACGGCAGGGTAAAGGGCTGGTGGAACTGAGATGTTAAACAGTGTAGAAGAAAGAAAGCTCCACTGACCAATGACAGTATGGGGTTAATGAAGGATCGGACTCCCATCTGTTCCACTACTACAGCCGTGTCTGTCTGCTCGGCGTGACTCACTACAATGGCTTATATCGGAGGGGAACAACTCCCATTAGCCTAAGGCCTACTAAGGCCCACTCTACCAGACCTACTTTCTTGCATGGCCTTGGTGATTATACAGTGCTAAGGCCACTCTATAGGGGGTTGGCTTACAACGGGAAAGCACAACCGGCTTCTAATACCACAACTGTCATACAGCCTGGACTTAATGTAGATACATGCTGTAGTGGTTAAGGTACATGTCTTGGAAAAGCACCCAGTGTCATCGCTGACCAACAATTTAATTAATGGATATCTTCTTAAAGGATCATGTCGTCTGCTAAGATCCCCACTTTCTGACAGTGTTACCCATCCATGTATTATTATTATTAATAATAATAATATTATTATTATTGTTATTATTTGTGTGTATACATACACACTAATACTACTACTACTACTACTACTACTACTACTGATAATAATAACAATAATAGTACATATATACACCTTATATGTGAGGGAAGAGAAAAATAAGCAAAACTTACACAGTACCAAAACTATGGTTGTTTACTAATGGGCTAATATAAAAAATGTAAATATGGACTGTGTCATAAAAATAGGTGGCACGTGTTGCTGTAGAAACCATTTACAACTGATTTGGCAGATCCCCTGATTCTTGATTGGACTGTGTTTGAAGGGTAATCCATGCCATTAATCACCTTAGTTAAGGTAATTACAGAGCAACACTCACACAGCTCATTTCACATATTCCTAAAATACCTTGGGTTGTGTCTTAACATTTTAAGAAGACTTTAGTATCTCAAATATGTTTGCCGAAACATTATTTTGCCAGTAGTCATTTTAGTTTCTTGCGGTATCCAGTGCAAGTGGATGGGGTGGAGAGAATTCATTGTTTCAGATCTTACATCAGCAAAAGCCTAGTGAAACTGTCTAAGGGTATGAGTGCTGTGGATAATGCACTCATTAAACCCTGCTAAGGACTCTCCCGGAACATAACACATTCTATATTTAGCCGCAAACGCTAAAACGTACCGTAACATCAATACGTCAACCACCAGAGAAACACATACCCACACACAGACACACATTCTCCCTTTGTTGACTGCAGCAACCCTAAAAAGAGATGACACATTAACAACATTTACAGCAGAAGGCCCTGCCAGAGGACAAAGCGCTCCTTAGAATAAGCTCTATTTATGGAAATGTTGGGTTGGTTTACGGTTCTCTCAATTTCCTCGTTCCCCAATAGAGTTTTGTTTTGATAAATGAGAGGAAACATTGTATACATTAACTCTATTCCACCCCAACTCACTCTATCCCAACTAGCTGTTTGATAAAATAGAGTGTCTTTTGTTCCCTAGCCTAGTCAAATACACCACAGAAACATAAGAGAATATTTTACAAATCTTTTATCTTCTGTATTGGACAGTCATTGAAAGCAGTTATTTCAGCGCCACAAGTACTTGTTCTGTCTGCTTTGTTTCAAAAGTAATATTGTTTTGCTGTGGCTTGAAGTGCTTGAAAAGGGATGACTCTGGTTCCGGAGTCACATTGTCTGATGTCTTTATCTTACAGTTCCTGTTAGTATTATTAGTGGGTTTTTAAGGAAAGCGAGATGAAAACGCACATGCGCACACACACACACACACACACACACACACACCTGTGATGACACTTGCAACTATTATGGTGCATCCTGACTTAATGCAAAACCTGACTCAGTAGACTTATTCAAAAGCCAGAAGCCTAGTTATAGGAGGTGAAGAAAACAAATGTCAGATATTAAAAGTGTATGCAAATAATGATATTTAATCTTTGGGGAATTCCAGGGGCAGCACATGTTGTTACTTGATTAGAAAGTTGTGATGGTCTTTATATTTGCAATATTGTTGTGGTCCCCACCAAAGCAAACCCTTGTTGTACCATCACGACCAATAAGATGTTTCTCTCTCTCTCTCTCTCTCTCTCGCTCGCTCGCCATAAACGAGAGAGCGAGAGAGAGAGAGAGAGAGAGAGAGGATGAAATAATCTTTTCATTCCTTCAATGGCATCTGCAGTAAGTCTCTCAGAGGAAGCCTTGTTTCCCTGCTGACCTTGAAGGGCTAATCACACTAGGGAGAGAGAGAGGGGGGGGGGGGGGGTTGGTAAAAGGATGACATCTGCTCTGATCTAAGTCTGTGCTGGGGTCTGCAAATCATGTCTGGTGCAATCACTTCTGCTGTGAACGGTGGTGGTGTGCTCTTATGTCATGTTACCTGTGTGTCTGTGTACGTCTCCGTTGTATTGACAACCGTCATATTCTTTACTGGGACATGCTTAAAGAAATGGGGGAAAACGTATGCTGGGCAGTTATAGACCAGATCAACCCTTAGAGATTTTTGATGGTCTGTATTCTATATGAAGACTTACCCCATCTTTACTGCACTGCCCTTCCTTTAGCTGTCTTTGGCCCCTTCCCAGTCAATAGCATCCACCCGACTCTGAGGAATGACTGTCAAGGCGAAAGTCAAGGCAAACAGACAGCCATTTCTAATCAGGGGCAAGGACTCTCAAGGCTTATGTCGTTTCTTTTCTTCTTTTCTTCTTCTTCTTCTGCCATTACCAGGCCAACCGCAGTGTCCGGATCACAGCCTTCTCCTCATCTCCTCCGGCTTGAGCCATTCAAATTCTGCATTAATGTTTGATGAGAGAGAGAGAGAGAGAGAGAGAGAGAGAGAGAGAGAGAGAGAGAGAGAGAGAGAGAGAGAGAGAGAGAGAGAGAGAGAGAGAGAGAGAGAGAGAGAGAGAGAGAGAGAGAGAGAGAGAGAGAGAGAGAGAGAGAGAGAGAGAGAGAGAGAGAGAGAGAGAGAGAGAGAGAGAGAGAGAGAGAGAGAGAGAGAGAGAGAGAGAGAGAGAGAGAGAGAGAGAGAGAGAGAGAGAGAGAGAGAGAGAGAGAGAGAGAGAGAGAGAGAGAGAGAGAGAGCTCTTCGTGGATATATTAATAGTTTATGAAAAGATAAAAAGTAAAACACATTCCCAATAACGTGGTGGTGGTGGGTGGGTGGGAGGGTGCAGGGGTTAGCTGTGACGAGGACGTGGTTCGGCCTTTCTGCTGCTTTTTCTTTTTTTGACAGGTGTATATTTCTATATCTGTCGAGGCATCATATTTTAGATACCAACCGTGCCAAGCAAGTAGAGGAAGGTGAATCTGTGGTTCATTACCATGTAAAACTCTCTTATTCCGCCTGTTCTAACCGCCAGTGTTTTTTTTAATATAATTTACATAATGCTGCACATTCAGAGTACCTAGCGTGCTAGTTAACAAATAGAGTAAGCAGTGCTTTCTGCTTTGATCCAGTTTTTTTTCCAGTAAAATGTTTTAATACTATATTTATCTAACTGTACATGTGATATTAAATGCGTGCTTAGCGTAGTTTTTATGCTGTGAGCTGACTAACTTACTGTGTCTGAAACAAGCATCTCTCCAATCTGTGGTCAGTGGCAGCTCAGTCAAACACTAGCTGCCTGCCCGTTACTCTGCAGAAAATAGGTCAGTGCTTTATGCTTCCAGCGAAGGATATGGAATGTCTGGGCTGCAGTGAATTGACCACCTTTAGCTGTCCATGTGGAGACTGACCACTCAGCAGTCTTATAGAGGCCATCAATCAAGTGACTAGCAGGATGCCACACCCCTTTTAGTGGAATAGGAGAATTTTTTTGTTGGTGTAAAAGAGAGAGAGAGAGAGCGCAAGAGAGAAAGAGTGTGATAACCATTAGGGATTTTAGTTATTTATTTTGTACACCAAAACAGTAACCTTAAGTCATACTGTGTTGACCCAGATTTTTCCTCTTTACACTGCCAATGTGCGAAAACAAAGCCAGTGCAGTTGAGCCCGACTTGATTCTGCAATGCGAAAAATGTCAAGTCAGTTATCCTACTTCAAAATGTACTGCAGTCTCGGCCGATGCACCGGAATACGTGTCCATACGTCCACTTAGAGTGAGCGTCAGTCTCGCTGCGCACCTAAAGGTCAATCCTATTCATGCCTCATGTCCTCAGCTGTGTTTTATAAAGGGTTATTGCTTATGTCTGTCTTTGATAAGGACATTAGTATGATGTTAAGATACAGGGGGAGGGGGCCTTAAAGAATACAATTTGATTTAGAAGCTTAAAGATTAGATGTGTCTGACCGTTCTGTCACCAGGTTGTTCTCGTTGTGAGAACCATTGATTGGTCATTTCCTTGGGCCTGGTAATGATAGTGACCTGATTGGTTAGGTCTGCGTGACGATGGCTGACATATTTGCCCATCCCCGCTTACTGGATTCAGTGCCGTTCTGCTCAAGTCCTCCTGAAAGTACGATACATTATTTACACTATAAACAATTTATGCTATATTGTTGGTTAATGTAATGCTGTCTGCAATATGAACAACAACACGTTCATGTTAAATTGGATGGATTAGGGCATCTGAGCAGAGATGATATATTATTTGTGTAGTAATGCAGTTTTCCAGTAGGGTAAGAGAAGATTCTTTGTGCACAGGAACTTCCACCTAGACAAGACCTCAGAAAGTTTATATTCCAATGCGAGGTTACTGAAACAAAATGCAACATGTGCTTACTGAATATTTAAAGCTGGCTAGTCTGGGAGGGCATTGTGGTTGACCAGGATGTTGGTTATTCCCTAATAAATCGAATCTCTCTGTAGAACAGTAACCCATATGTGCATTCAAGTCTATCCTGAAAAACAGCTTTAAGATGCAGTTGATATAGTTTGACTCTACCACACCCAAACAAGCTTTGTGTGAGAGTTTTGGAGGAGACCGTTCCAGTTCAATGGACTCAGGTTTTCATTTGTTTCTTATCAAACAAACAGGCACACACACTCTCATCCGCCCGCATGTGAACATGGTGCGCGCACACACACACACACACACACACACACACACACACACACACACAAACAGATAGACCTGCACCTGTTCCCTATGGTTGACCCATCTTTCCTCTTGATGAGGGAATCACCTGTTCCCACCATTCCGCCTGGTAGCCATGATTCAATAGTTTCTCATGGGAATTAACCGATAAAATCTAACCAACAACCTGTGCATGCTATGAAATTCAATGGACCCTCCTACGCGAACCGCTAATCCATAGCATTGCCTGGAGGATCTTTTTAATCACTAATGTGGCGAGCCTGTCCTAGCAAATTTAGAAGTGACATTCAAAAGAATTGTCATCCTTTTAATCGCCCCACACACACAAACACGTGTACACACAGTCATTCCTATGGCACAGCAATCAAATCTGTTTTAGAAATGGAAATAAATACTAGCTATAATGATGACAGTCAACCTTTATGTAATTGGGCCCCAAACTGGCCTGTTTGAAGGGTTACACCATCTGTAGCTGTATAAGCGAGGTGGTCCTGGATGTATCGCCTGTAGAGGTTGGCCATCTTTATTCGCTAATGTAGTTCTGCATAGGGACAGCCAGGCTGGCCTTGTTTCTTGGGCCGTCGGACTGCACATCACTCTACGGGCCTTGCCTCGGGGCGAGCCATAAATGGAAGAAGCCCAAGATGGAGGATGAGGGGACAAGAGATGCAAGCATGTCATCTCCGCTACCTCAGCTCCTGGTTGCTGGTTCACACTTGATGCTATTCGTGTCCCGTGGCGTTGCTCAAGTTGAAAGCTTCCAACTCGTTACCTTGTATCTGCTAAAGGCATGCCCAAAAAAAAACAAAAAAAACGCCACGTCAACTTAGACATTGATATAAACAAGTGGGTGACTGTAAAGTGCTGAGTGGCCATTACTGTAATCGCCCTCCAAACTATAGAGCTTATATTTTCAACTCAATCCGAAATGCAAAAAAAAACTGAAAACTCCAAATAGAGTCAGGAAATTGTTAGTGCAGTTTCCTTTCAAATATGCTCTTATTTAAATTAGAAATCTTGTGAGATGTGTATCCTGTTTCGTTCAGAATGGCGTGCCTCTTTGCGTTACCAAAATAGGTCGCGGGATCTTGTACTGTCGTTGGAAGCCCCAACTAGGAGCGTGCTCGGAAGCTGCGGGTCAGCCTGGGCGCAGCTTTCATCTCGCTGTTTGCTATGCAGAGCATGCCCCTGTCACTCTCATTATAAGGCAGTGCTCCTGATGCTCCAGGGGAAGCCTTTCAAAAGCCTGCAACTGCAATAACAACGTAAGAAGAAGAAGAAAAAAGAAAAACGATCCTCTGTTTTATACTTTACAGTAAATCTCCTCTGGCTTGGCCATCTATTACCCGTAAGTCGGGCCTACTCTTCTGTATTTACACTGCATGTACAATTTTAACATACGTTTTATACCCTTGCGTGTTGTCATGATACAGAATGAAGCGGCCAAATGAAGCAGAGTTAAACTCAGGACAGTTTTTGACATCTTGTTTAATGAACTATCACCAGAAACAGTTGTGTCATGGCTTACGTAAGCATTGATTGGTCAGAACATTGATTGGCCTCTATGCCCTATCACATGTCAGTAGAGAGTATCTGTGTCTGCAAGCGTCAGTTGACTGATTTGAATCAGGTTACGCATGCAAACCCAGAGCGCCCTGGATAAGCCCAGGCCAATAGTTTACAGGCATTCATAAGCAGGAGCTGGAACAAAACAAATCGCCTCGTTGTGTTCATCAAGAATACGCTCAATGTGGTGTTGACGGATTAACTGGGGAAGAGAGACCTTATTTTCATGAGGCCGTATATGTTTGGAACATTTTGGAGATCTAACTCATGCCGACATAATGTTTGTTTATTTTGTACATTTGGCTAGAAATGATGTTATCAGCAACATATATGCTTTCACTTGAGGGATGAGCTATAACCAAACATAGCCTCATCGAAGGTAGTGCTTCTTGAAATGTCATACAAAGTTCACCAACACTTTCCACTACAGCAGTGACTTGCCTCTGAAAACGGAGGAGAGTTAAGAGATGCAGCAGGAAATTGTAGCTCTATCCAGAGCCAGATAATAGGATATTCTGCCCCCCTGGTGCCTAGCAAAGAGCCTTACTCACAACCTGTGGAGATTTCAATATGCTTGAGGCCGTTTAAGAATCTAATGAAGGGAAAGGACAAGCCATATTACTTTGGCATAGAAGATTTTGCTCAAAGTGGTGGAAATATGGGTTGAACTCCTGGCATTGTCCAAGTGCTACACATCTGTGTTCCATTTTTTATTTATTTTTTATACTTTCCTCTCGAGAAAGATACTGACGTGTATAACTTCCCGACCTGCCCTCAAGTACAACAACCGTTGGTAGAACACGAACCCTTTGAATCTCCGCCTGAGGTGGTAGAGCTAATGTTGACCTAGAGGGAATCCTGCAGTGTCCTATGGGAGTGGTACACAGCCTTATATTTTGATATCTCAGGGGAAGAGTCTTTAGTTTGGCATGAGTTCCCTCTTTTTCATCCTCCTCTTGTGCGCTGGTACCACCCAACTGCACACATCAAACGCTAACCCATCCTGTTCTGTTGTTTGGTTTCTCCCTTGTCTTTTCTCCAGGACATTGTGAGTGTTACTAAAGATGTCCGATAGTGTCGATATTGAAGAGAAACCACCGGCCCCTCCCTTGAGAATGAACAGTAGTTCCCGAGACTCTTCCTCACTGAATCACGCCTCCAAACCGCTCCCAATGGCTCCCGAAGAGAAGAACAAGAAAGTCCGCCTACGCTCCATCTTCCCTGGGGGAGACAAGAGTAAGTGGCACACACACACACACACACACACACACACACACACTCACATACACTCCCCTCCCCCCCCCCCCCCCCACACACACACACACACACTCACGTACACCCCCCCCACACACACACAAGTATCTTCCCTGTGTGTGTGAGTGGCCAAAGCACATGCATATTTGACTGTGTTTTTAGGAGTGGCTGACTCAGACTCTGGTGCTTCTGGAGAAATTAGGCCAAAACACCCACACAGATATGATGAAATCCCCCTTTTACACTGTAACATAGGTGAAGATAAACCTTCACACTGTAGTAAAAAACAATTGCATTTATGTAAATATATACTGTATCACTAGATTGAAGGCTAGTAAAACATGCACTTGATTAAAGGATAGATTTTGTTTAACTTAAGCCGTTCCAGGTCATCGAAATATTGCAATTTTCTCACTATTTATTATTTATCGTAGTATTACATGTCTCTGAAGGATTATAAATGAGTGAGCGTTTTTTGTCTATCCTTTGCAGCAAACAAGAAGAAGGAGAAGGAGCGTCCCGAGATCTCCCTGCCCTCAGACTTTGAGCACACCATTCACGTAGGCTTTGACGCGGTGACTGGAGAGTTCACCGTGAGTATTTCTTGCCCCACTTGAAAACCCCAACGGGCATATCTGCTCTCAAGCTAAAAAAAAACCTTTGAAATACTGTGTTATGTAAGTGCTCAATCTGGATTATGGTGTAAGGGATATGACAATACCGTGCGTTTTGAAAATGTCAATGGAAGTCCATATGCATTGTTTTACTCTTTACAACCCTGCTTTGCTGAACCAATCAGCATCCATTTTATAACTTGGTAACTAAGGGCCTGCTCTGTCTCACACCACAAATGATGTAGTTTGAGATAATTTAGGTGAAACAATATTCCCTTGATCCAATGTCTTTTTTGCATGCCAGTGATCATGACATGCATGCCTGGACATTAACATGGACATTTATTGGAGTTTTTTTATATATATATATATACACTGGATATATTATATATAATGTATTATATATAAACTACAATTTGAGAGATTATAGGGATCCACCTTCTCATCAGGTGTTCTGAAGGTGCAGGGAAGGTTTCCATTTCCTGAATATCTCTAGACAGAGACTGGCACATGTGGACAGCAGTACATATTACCTGTCCATGAAAATAAAAATACAAATAAATGTAATTAATTCGTTTAATCAATAAATAGTACAGCATCCCTAAAAAATAAAAACGGATAAGAAAGCCCCATAAAAGCACTCACAGTAAGCTCTGTATGTATAATGGTAGACCTTTTTTCTCTTTTTTAAGTTGGAACGTCAAAGTCCCTCTGTACTTTAACCAGGCACCTGAGTAAAGACAGTTTGGTCTTCTGTTCACTCTCCAGGGTATTCCAGAACAATGGGCGCGGCTCCTCCAGACTTCCAATATCACTAAGCTGGAGCAGAAGAAGAATCCACAGGCTGTGCTGGATGTTCTCAAGTTTTACGACTCCAAAGAGACTGTCAACAACCAGAAATACATGAGTTTCACGTCAGGAGGTAAATAGCACCTACACTGTACAATACACTTTTATTGTCAATAAAAAAAAATCTTAAAAATTACATTTAAGTAATTGTCCTAATTCAAGAATTTTGCAATCTTTTTTTTTTTTTCTTCTTCAGATAAATCAGCACAAGGGTACATTGCAGCCAACACCCTGGTAAGTGTCAATTTATTTAAAAGTCTTTGTTTCTTTATACCAAATTATTGTCAAAGTAAATTACACTAACATTGGCAGCAGTAAAGATTGCATAAATGTCCCTAATAAAAATACCATCTCGTGGATATCAGGGAAAACCAGATTATCCCATTTGTGGCTTGATTTAGAGAGACATTAGTGTTACATCCTATCCATCTATTCATGTCGATGGTGTAGAATTTTGTGACGCACTTCCTGTTCTTTATTGAATTCTGATTGCGTGTGAGTGTTCCAGAATATTTCAAAAGTTCCCTTTGGAATTCAACCTTTATAACTACTTCTTTGTTCTGAGTACCTTTGCCAGTATTTCATGTCTTGTAAAAACCTCCATACTGAGTGGCTTGGAAAGAGGGTCAGTGTGTATTTTAAAAAGCCGAATCCTTTCTTTGAGTGACCTAGAGTGACAAAATGTGCATGTGCAGTAAATCTGTTAGAACCTGGTGATTCTTTTCCCACTAGAGTCTTTTTGAATCTCAAAGCTTTTTCTGGTGTCTTGCGTTTTGGATTGCGTGGCTGTCAGGCTAAGACTGTCACAAGTTATTATTCAATTCCATAATATAGTTCAATATATTGAATAATATGAATATGTTGAATAATTGTAAAATAATGATCATGATAATAATAAAGTAATTGTGAAAGAGTCTGACAACCTTTCATTATTTAATTTAAGCATTTATGCAGTTCTGTTCATTGCACCTTGTCTGGATACCAATGTATTATTTACTAGCATAGCAACATGTCTCTATTTGTTTATATTTATAGTGTTGAAGGACAATGCGAAAGACTCACTTGAAATCTACTAAAGATAAACTTTGTTAATACAGTATATCACAACTGACTAGAAGTAAGGGATAACAATCTCAATGGTCTTCATTGAGAACAGGTTCAAGTTCCCAGTAGGCCATGGCCATATAGTCAAGTCATCTTATCGACTGAAGCAACCGTTATCTGGAACCTTGGCTTAACCTTTATGGTCAGCTGCTAGGTTTCGTCAGTTCAACTTGGTTTGTGCTCGTGCGGCATCATCACTATGCAAAAAAAATCAATAAATTCAAAAATGTAAAAAAGCTCTTCTCATGTGTGAGTGAGAAGATGCTGCTCAGAAGCCCTTCAAATAGTGGTCCCCCCTGCCCTCCGCCCTCCCCTTTCCTACCCTCTCGAGTCCACCTGCTCCTCTCATGTTGTGTAGGTTTAATAATAATAATAATAATAATACATTGAATTTATAAGGCGCCTTTCAAGGCACTCAAGGTCGTCGTTTGTTATGAAGTAAACCCTCCCGTTTGTAACCTTCACATTCAGAACCGGCTGCTGTCATCTGGGCCTCCTGTCAGCCTCAGAACCTGCAGCGCATTATTTGACAAGGTAATATTTCCTCCTGTCAGCCTCAGAACCTGCAGCGCATTATTTGACAAGGTAATATTTCCTGCCTATTTCTTACGTCATATATCCAAACCTCCTCATTGGCTTTAAGACTAATTTGGACCCATTCGAAATTCGCTTTTAACGCTCACGACATCTCGATCCCTACCGTAGCTTAGATGGCAAGGAATAAAACAACTCTCCGTCTGAAAAGCGTTTTGGATTTGAGGAGATCCTATGGATCCTATCATCACTCTTCTATGTTCACATGTTCAGAATCATTAGGCACTCTACAACTGTCTAAACTGATTTCTTTTTTGAATGACCCATCCTTAAAATGGCAGGGCAGGGGCACGTGCCAAAAGAAGGGGTTGTGATGATTGTCAAAAAGTCCTACATGTATGAACCACATGCTCCTCCCACGCTGACCAACATAGCCAGTAATACCACGCCTGTTCATTAGCTCCATCAGCACCGTTATAACCGCCGCATGGCTCAGTGTAAACCACGTTCTCCCTGCTACACGCAGCAGATCTGGTCCCTCATCTTCACTTCAACAGAGACTCCTCTTCTCCCTTAGATCCGGAGCGTCACCTAGCAGCTACTCCTCATTGGGGAAAGTCACACCTGGAGTAGAGTAGAGTAGAGCTCTCCTCTCCGATATGATTGAAGGGCTCTGCTGACACTCCTCTGCTTTTTAAACATTCAGACGCTTTTTAACACCGTTTTCTTTGCATAATCTCTCACTGCATGAAGGGGTTTGGAAGTAGATGACATCTTATGTACCCACAAGCGTTTACGTCTCAGTGGTCATGTGAAGTAGATATTAACCTTCACCGTCAGCCATTACCTTACTTTAGACGAGAAAGGCACTGCACAAATGTTCTGCCGTTTTCTCACTGTTGTCAAATACATCTTAAATAAATAAATCCATCATTACTTTATGTACACTTTTAATGGAGTTCATAGGTGGATAGGAATTGAAGTGTCAAATGGAAATAAGTGGATAGGGAACTTGCAGTCCATTTACAAGGTTTATGCTACAAGGTTTATTTTTTTATTGTGATGAACTTCTTTAATAGTGACAGTAAATGCTGGGTACCAGGACTGGATTGTATCGTGCTTGGGCTAGCAATTTGGCTTGGATTGTTTTTATGACTCCAATTACACCGTGCTTTATTGTTAATGAAGTCATACAGCCGCTGTAACGTGAAAGCCAAATGCAATGCATCACCGGTCCAGTTATCCAATGACAACTGTTACATCATGTTTTTGTTTCGCAAATGCTATCTTCCCTGCAAATTCCTCGTCACCCACCACACCTCATAAGCCGAACCTCCCCCTAAGTCTAAAATCCCATCTCCTCTTGGCTGTCACAACACTTCCCTCTCCATGTCCACTCCACAGTCTTGTGACTCATTGTATTATCAACCCTGAATAACCTTAGTTGGTTTGTTTCCCTTTTCCAGCTGTAGGTAATACAATTATTGTGCTATTATTCGTGTTGTAAGAAACCGTTTGGAATAGGCTGGCTAAGCATGCCTCAAAATAGTTCTTACATTTTTATTTTACGACAGCAGCTGAAGTCAAGGAAGTTCAAGATTGTAGAGTTCATTGTACAGTTCATGTGTATTACATTTTGAAAAATCAGTTTCTTTTTGCTGAATATTATTCCTCTCTCATAATGACATAAAATAGAGGCAGTGCAATGAAAGACTGATCTCTGGACTAAAAATGACTTGAATACAGTGTTATATTTCTCCTTGAGTGCTGGTATACTTTACTAAAGGAGTTTTTATTTTTGTTTATCACAGAACATGGACAATGTATAACCCTGTACCTCAGTAAAGCAGTCTACACCACGGAGTTCAGCTCCAGCACACTGTAGTTACAGACTAAAGAAACCGAATAACAACACACCCTTTGTACCTTCAGGGTGCCAAAACATCGTCGTCGGAGCCCCCCATAGCCCCGCCCGTGTCAGAAGAGGAGGAGGAAGAAGAGGAGGAGGAAGAGGAGGAGGAGGAAGAGGATGACGACGAACTTCCCCCAGTGATTGCACCTCGACCCGAGCACACTAAGTCTGTGAGTAGGCCTCATAACAACAATGACCGTGCAGAATCCCTCGTCTTTCGTTTTAACACCTTTTTAAAACTTTTTTTTTTTTTATTTGACAACAAATATTACGGAAAGGTTTGTAAATAGGCCGTATTTGCAAAAAAGAAAAAAAAATCACACAGAACCGTACTGGCCGGTAGTACTATATTCTAACTGTTCCCTGTCTGACTGTCTTAGATCTACACACGCTCCGTGATGGAGCCAACGAAGCCTCCGGCCCCAGTGAAGGAAGCCACCACCCCGCCAGAATCTCAGGTCCAACCAGAGAACACGTCCAGCACTTTGTACCGCAACACCGACCGCCAGAGGAAGAAGTCCAAAATGACCGACGAGGAAATCCTGGAGCGACTGAGTATGTCATTCTATGGACCTATAAGACGAGTTGTGTGTGTGTGTGTGTGTGTGTGTGTGTGTGTGTGTGTGTGTGTGTGTGTTGGTGTGAGTGTGAGTGTGAGTGTGAGTGTGAGTGTGAGTGTGAGTGTGAGTGTGAGTGTGAGTGTGAGTGTGCGTGTGCGTGTGCGTGTGCGTGTGCGTGTGCGTGTGCGTGTGCGTGTGCGTGTGCGTGTGCGTGTGCGTGTGCGTGTGCGTGTGCGTGGTGTCCTGCATGTGTGAGTGTAGCATAATGTGCAACCCACTCCAAAAACCTTCCTACTACAGTGATTAGTGGGAACTGCTCGGTAAGCCTGAGATTACAGCCCTGGGGTGGCCAAGCCTCCCCCATAGACCAGACCACTAGAGCGCTCCTCGGCAGCGCTCCAGCTCTGCCTGCATTAACATCCAAAACTGCATGCTCAAAACACGCACTGTGCATCTGAAAACTTGTGTATTTTAGCTTTACACTAGCTTGGATCTCTGTGTTTTCGACAAGATACATAAGGGTCACACTGTTAAGTGTGCATTACTCTTTACAGTGTGTTTGTGTATGCGTAAGTGTGTGTTTTTTGTGCATGTGCATTCATACCTACTGTAAATTAATCATCAATATGCTATATATTATATCAGGGAGCATCGTAAGTGTGGGGGACCCCAAAAAGAAGTACACACGATTTGAGAAAATAGGACAAGGGTAAGTCCTCCTGGAATTCTTATCAAATCACTACTGTTATTGGAATGGGACAGCGGTGGGGGGGGTTGACGTGAAAGCTGAGATAGAATGGAAGGTGGAAGATTCGAGATTCGAAAGAGAAGCAGAGAAGAAATGAGAACTGCATCCAGGAATGGCCGCAAGCCGGATCAGTTGAGCCTCTTAGAGCTCTCTCTCTCTTTCTCTATCTCTCTCTCTTTCTCTCTGTCCCTCGCTCTGTCTCTCTGTCTCTATCCCTCCCCCCTCTCTCTCTCCATCTCTCTCTCTCTCTCTTTCTCTATCCCCCTCTCTTTCTCTATCCCCCTCTCTTTCTCTCTATCCCTCGCTCTCTCTGTCTCTATCCCTCGCTCTCTCTGTCTCTCCATCTCTCTCTCTCCTCTCTCTCTTTCTTTCTCTATCCCCCTCTCTTTCTCTTCATCCCCCTCTCTTTCTCTCTATCCCTCGCTCTGTCTCTCTGTTTCTATCCCTCCCCTCTCTCTCTCTCCATCTTTCTTACTCTTTCTCTCTCCTTTCTTTGCTTTCTCTGTCTGTTCCTCTCTGAGAAGGGGAGAGGTGGTGTGGATGAGCTCAGGCCTGACCTCATCACTCTACCTGAGATGAGAACAAACTACCATAGAGATATAACACTAGAGGGTTCTCTCTACGGCCTCTGCTACTTCTGTGTCTATGCTCTAAATTAAATATCCAAGATCAATACGGGTGGCAGTGAAACAAACTGTACATGCCCCGAGCAAAAAGCCACTTTACATATGTGCTCAATTTCTGATAGCAATACCCAGGTAGTCTTTGGAGCTTTTAGAACACTTGGTGTAGATGTGCGTATCCCTTCCCACTACAGAGTTACCTGTAAAGTATCCTTGGCTGTTGCCACGTTCATTGGAGCTGACCGGTGCAAACTGAAGCTCTGCTTCATAATTCATTAACCCCTGACAAAACAGGGGTGGTAGCCTGATTGTAGGACAGACGACAGGAGGTGACCAGGAAAAGTGTGTGTGTGTGTGTGTGTGGGGGGGGGGGGGGGGGGGGGGGGCGGCACAAGGTAGAGGTAGTGAAATCGTGTATATGCAATGTAAGAGATTGAACAACGTTTTGTGGGGGTGGAGGATGGAGGAATAAACTGAGCACAGTTTGTGGGGACGTAGTGTTTGTCGAGGCCGCCCTCGTTCCTATACGCTCCCCATCGGGTTGCCAAACACGGAGCTCTTATGAGATTATTTTAATCTGTGTTTGACAGATTAAACTGCTGCTCACGCTACTTTAGATCGTTTTTTTTTTATTTAATGCCTTTTGACCAAAGAAACGCCACAATTTGAACATCACCCTTTGCAGATGGCGCGCAACGACATTCGCTTAACTTGTAAATGGTCCGAAGGCACTCTGTAGACACAGATAACATAGACTAACATAGATCCTTAGATAAGAACCTGAGAACCAAACCTTTACTTGAACAGAAGGCCGATGCTCAACATAACTTGCGGATAGTAAACACAACTGCCACAACATTGTACATGTATCTGATATGGGTATTCTACACCCAAAAGTGTACATTTCCGCCAATGCAGTGAGACACATACACAAATGGAGACACAGGCTGAAAGGCACATCCTCACACAACCACCACAGACAGACTGCTCAGCATAGACTCCAGGTCATGTAATTAATATCGCATAACAGCCGCAGGGTTACAACCCATGCAAGACATTTATTGATATGAGAGCGAAAAGGTCACCTGATAGATCGGTTTTATTACTCCTATTCGTCCATGGAATAGCCATAGGATTTCAGCTCGGTTTCTACAGTGGTTAATGGGTTATTCTTGCCCCCTGGTGGTCAAATACAGAAACCTCTTTTTTTTTGAGTACTGTGCTGTGAAAGGCCAAGCTACAACTATTCTTCAAACCTTTATATATGTGTTCAATAGCTTTCTATTGAAACAATACGTTTGACGGATGCTCTGGTGAAGGAAGAATAGAATTTGTAAGAATGAAAAACACATTTTGTAGTTTCTCATAAATGTGCTTCTTCTCTCCTCTTCTGCAGGGCATCTGGGACTGTCTACACAGCCATTGACATTGCCACTGGTCAGGAAGTAAGTCGGGCTCATTCTGTGAACAATGATATCATCCGACTGTAAATTCCTTGTCCAAAACACTTTACACCTTATCTGATAAAGCCTCACTGGCTTCCTTTCTAATAGCCGGATATTTGATCCATTTATTTCCTGTCTGTGTCTCCTAGGTGGCTATCAAGCAGATGAACCTACAGCAGCAGCCCAAGAAGGAGCTCATCATCAATGAGATCCTGGTGATGAGGGAAAACAAGAACTCCAACATAGTCAACTACCTGGACAGGTAAATGAGTCACATACTATGGTGGTATGGTGTACTACTGTACACCTTTTCTAAGCTTGACTAGTATTAAATCCATCATCTTACAATACTAGGACGTCTCACAGAGTGTGTTTATATAGAGTGTGTTTATATATTAGCTGCAGTATTACTGATGTTATCTGTTTGAATTAGCCCTGCTTTAACAACCCTGCATTTTGCTTTGTAGTTACTTGGTGGGGGATGAACTGTGGGTGGTGATGGAGTATTTGGCTGGAGGCTCGTTGACAGATGTGGTGACAGAGACCTGTATGGACGAGGGCCAGATCGCCGCAGTCTGCCGAGAGGTAATGAGAAGAAGTCCGTTTCCTGCCATCAGTAATACCTCCACCTCAGTGTAGCTGGAGCTGAGCATGAGCTTCAGACTTAGACACATAAATGGACACACACACACACACTGAAGATTCAAGAATTGCATGCATTGAGATCTCTACTTTGAGATCATTATTTTAGCATTATTTTCCATTTAACAATTTGGAGATCCATTACTTTTAGCATTATTTTCCATTTTAAAATCCCCCCTCTAAATGTTTTCCAACTCCAATGTGTGTCCACAGTGTCTGCAGGCCCTGGACTTCTTGCACTCCAACCAGGTGATCCACAGAGACATCAAGAGTGACAACATCCTGCTGGGCATGGACGGCTCCGTCAAGCTCAGTGAGTGACTAACAAAACCAACGAGACGGGTCTAAGAAAGATGGCTTCCCATTGAATATGGAATAAATGTTGCTTTCTGCAAATAAAATGTTTTGTATTTATATAATCCCTTATTACATTTTAAATGTAATGTTCAGGATTTATTTAAGACATAAATAAATATCACAATAATAGATACACAATAAGTATCTTGTGTACCCCAGAATAGATAGTTATAGTAATAGTAATGCTATACAGGCACACGCAGAGCATAACGTTGTTGCACTTACTACAATTACAAAAATTGTCCAACAGTTACATTGTCTGTTCTCTTCTAACATAACTTTTTGTGAAACTGTGACACCTGAATCACCTCGCTGGTGGTGGTTATAGATTATATGTTTGCGTTCTGAAGCATGTCGCAGGTCATTTTAAGATGCTATGGAACAGCGTTTTAAGCAACATTCTTAATCGTAACAAACGCAGACGCAATAGAAAAACACAATATAAGAATGGAACAGAATAGAATGCAATATAATGGAACCCCCCCCCCCCCCCCCCGGTCACCTCTCTCTGCCCCCACACAGCCGACTTTGGCTTCTGCGCCCAGATCACCCCAGAGCAGAACAAGCGGAGCACCATGGTCGGAACGCCTTACTGGATGGCTCCAGAGGTCGTGACCCGGAAGGCCTATGGGCCTAAAGTGGACATATGGTCTCTGGGCATCATGGCCATTGAGATGGTGGAGGGGGAACCACCGTATCTGAATGAGAACCCACTCAGGGTAAGAGAGGCCTAATGTGAACAGTTAATGACCCGCGTATACACAGAAAAAGGCACAAACAGCACGTTGATGTATAGTTTAAATTGTATATTACATATTCCATGTTCACACTCACCCCTACAGCTTCTTTGGGTTTTAGACGAGCGCTATAAAAATAAAGTGTATTATTATTATTATTATTATTATTATGAACTTTAGGATTTGTGATCTATAGGAACCTGATGTACTGCTCACAGATGAAGAGTCTGACTTAGATGATCTGTTGTTTTCCATTCTCCTCTTTCTCCAGGCACTCTATCTGATCGCCACCAACGGGACGCCGGAGCTGCAGAACCCAGAGAGGCTGTCCTCGGTGTTCAGAGACTTCCTGAACCGCTGTCTGGAGATGGATGTGGACCGCCGGGGCGCCGCCAAGGAGCTTCTCCAGGTACCATTGGATTAGGGTTAGGGTTAGGTTAGGGTTAGGAGCTTCTCCAGGTACCATTGGATTAGGGTTAGGGTTAGGTTAGAAACTTATCCAGGTACTGTTCAATCAATGGATTAGTTTTAGGGCAGCACGGTGGCTCAGTGGTTGGCACTGATGCCTCACAGCAAGAAGGTCCTGGGTTTGACCCTGGCCGATCCAGGTCCTTTTTGTGTGGAGTTTGCATGTATACTCCCCGTGTTTGTATGGGTTTCCGCCGGGTGCTCCGGTTTCCTCCCACCACCACAAAAACATTTTTAGGGCTAATCCTCCTGTCAATAACCTGACCAGGCACTGGCATAGAACTGGAGTTGGTCAATATCCCCCTACGGGCCCAGGTCGCCACTGCAAACGAGCACTCGTGCTCAGCTGGATTTACCAGGTTAAACAACGGTTAAAAAAAAAAAAAAGTATGTATGTATGTATGTATGTATGTATATATATGTGTATATATATATATATATATATATATATATATATATATATATATATATATATATATATATATATATATATATATATATATGTATATATATATATATATATATGTATATATATATATATATATATATATATATATATATATATAACATATATATCATATATATATATATTTTTTATATATATACGTTTATATATATATGATTATATATATATATATATATATAGTATATATATATATATATATATATGTGTATATATATATATATAGTATATATATATATATATATATATATATATATATATATATATATATATATATATATATATATAATTATCAACAGTAAATGCCCATCAAAAAATAGTCACATTATATAGACTTTATATTTTTTTTAGGGTTGTATATTCTAAATTGTTTCGTTGTTTATATTTATGTTCATATATGTGTCAAAGAAAGAGGGAAGATCTACTTAAAGGCCGGAGTGATTGGTCACATTAAACCGCAAACTACTGAACTTAGTTTTTTTGTGTTTTGTTTTGTTTTGTCCCTTGCAGCACTCCTTCCTGAAGTTAGCCAAGCCCCTCTCCAGCCTGACCCCCCTGATTGTAGCAGCGAAGGAAGCCATAAAGAATAGCAGCCGCTAGGGCAAGGGGGAGCGGGGGGAGGGGGAGGGCCACCCTGTGTCTCCGCTGGGGCCCTGATCCCCCGAGGGTGGGACACGCAGGACCTGTGTGACACTGGCAGCACAAGGACACACACCACCACCTCTGGACGTCTGGTGAGGACGGGACCGATCGCCGGCCTTGGAGCCTCTCTCAGCCAACACTGCTGATGAGGAGGACTGACCCCTGACCCTTGACCCCCGACCCCCCAATAATGCTCCAGCAGGCCTACAGCACCTCTGTACATGTGGAGCAGTATGTCACAATAGTGTGTGTGCGTGCGTGTGTGTGTGTGCGCGTGCACTTGCATGCGCACACGTTTTCTTTTTTTCGTGTGCCTGTTTCGTATCATCCATCCTGTGCAGAAGGTAATGACTCCCTAACCAAATAAGAGCTGGACTAAACACGGAAGTAAAAGACAATGTGCTCCTTTTTTTAAGGATTGATGGAAGAGAGACATTGAAGTTGAATAAGACGGCCACACAGCACAGGAGAGCCTGTTAGAAAAAAGAGCTTGCGGTTCCTTCTCCGTCATAGTCTTGGTTCTCTTACCTACTTCTTGTCACTCTAAGACACCACCAGGGGGCGCCATTAGGGCAACCCTACACCGGCAGTGACCTCTTGACCTGAGAGACAGACTCTGAGACTGACGTACGCCAGCATGATCATGGCTCCGCGTAACAACCTTTCTTGCCCTCTGCAAATGGTCTCATCCGTGTGTGTGTGTGTGCCTGTTTGTGTGTGTGTGTGGGCTGATTGTTTTCTGTTTGTATTTGGAAAAGGAGCACATGAAAGAATAAGAGAAGTGGCAAACATCACTCTTGGACATTGCTAAAATATCATTCTGGGAATTGGCACCACAATGGATATGCGTGTGATATTAAGAGTTCAACATGACTCAGCTAGCTTGGCGGGGCCCACTGTATTACTAGTATATTCAAAGCCAGAGCTTTTATAACAACTCCTTGTGAAATTTTAAAACTAATCTAGAAGAATGCAGAATAGAAACAAGCAAGTTAGAAACGTATCAGGAATGACTTGGTTCTCCTGTTGGATTTTCTCACTTCTTTATATTTTTTTGCCTGACTCAGTTGTTGCCACCATCCACTGTGAGAGGAGATATCGTGCTACTATGTCAATGTAGCCTTTGTCTACCACGGAGGGGAAAAGAAATCCAGTATGTTTTGATCAGTGTTTGCCAATATTCACCTATGTTTTACATCATTAGGCCTTACTTTTGCATGCAATATCTGTGAATTCAGTTCTACCTGTACAAACGAAATGATATCCAATGCGTAGTGCGATAGGTTTTGGTTCAAAGCCACTTAAGAAGGTTTATGGTAGTACCTCAGTTCCCTTCTCTGTCTACTAGTTTCAAACAATCTGTGCACACATAGTTTCCATGGGGTGCTATTTAACCACTGCTCCCTCCCAGCATAAGTTTACATGCTGCTTATATATTTATGCTCCAGTGTCTTCTTGTCTTTGCAAAATTTTGTCTTATGCGTGAATGTTGTACATGTTCTAAATGTGTTTTCCGTGAGTTGATGGAGGTGTGGCAGGTTGTTAAAACTTCTCGGTTGCCCAGTAGAAGGTTTTTTGGAGTTGGTGACCAGTGCCATTGTATGATTGTAACCTGTCTTAACTAGCATCCCATATCAGAGGTTCTTGGAAAGACCCTCTAAAAAGTGCTCTCCCTCTCTCTCTCTCTCTCTCTCTCTCTCTCTCTCTCTCTCTCTCTCTCTCTCTCCATCCGTAGGCTATAAACTGTCTCTGTGTTTGATAGCTTAGTAAGGCATATATCCCTTGTGGCATCCCTGTTTGTGTGCGTATGTACTAAGGTGTGTGTGTGTTGGCGCATGCTCGCATGCGTGTATGTCTTGAGTTTGTGTGTGTGTGGTGTGCTTGTGCAAGCGTACACTAACATGTCAAGGCGCGTGTGTGTGTATGTTTGTGGGAGGGGGCTACCTCAGTCTGAACCAGATGCCTCACTCCTATCCACCGGAACTGTGAGGTGCAGAGTCGCTACTCAGGTCTGCCGTCCCTCCACTGTGGATGGGGAAGGAGCTGCGATAGTGTCTGCTCCTTTTATGGAGGATGTGACTGATTTTCATGCATGGGAAAAAAATGATTCATGTTAGTTCATTACCAAATAGGTTAACACTGTTAGGATATATATATGTCTGTATGTATGTAAATAGGATGGTGGAGAAAAAAAACGAGGCAATTTTCTTCAGAATTACGTAACTTAAAAGGAAAACGACTATTCAGGTTGCTCAATGGTATGTATTTGTAAATGTTTTGCACCCTGGAAAATGTCAGTGGAAAATGGAATGGAAGGCAGGCACGTTGTCGATCTCTCTTTATCTCGCTCTGCACTCCTGGATTATTACTCTCCTGCTTGGGGCTTCACCAGATCCCCTCTCAGATAACCTCCATCTTTACGGAGAGCCGACGATGGGGCCCTCTGATCTTGGCCCAAAACAATCTCTCCGGAGGAGCGTGTGTGTGTGTGTGTGTGTGTGTGTGTGTGTGTGTGTGTGTGTGTGTGTGTGTGTGTGTGTGTGTGTGTGTGTGTGTGTGTGTGTGTGTGTGTGTGTGTGTGTGTGTGTGTGTGTGTGTGTGTGTGTGTGTGTGTGTGTTTGCCTTGTGGGACCTCACAGGAATCGCCTGTGGCCCAGGAACACTTGGCCTCTTCCCTTATGTACAAGCCTGAACTTATGAGCACAAAGACGAACTGTGGGATAGCGGAGAGTCTGCTGGTCCTAGTTTCTCCATTGTTGCTCCTGTACATTCCTCTCTTCTGAATGTGTAATCCTGTACACGTGGTGTGAAAATTCCTCTATTAATGTGTATCAAGGGAACAAAACAAAGACAAAAAAGTTTCTTTTTAAATTATTACTATTATTATTATTATTATATTATTATTATTATTATTATTATCTGGATTTATAAAACTGCTGATCCATCTGGCTCACCTCAGCAGAGTTTTCCCTATCTTTGAAAAAGGACAAACGAGAAAACATGAAGTGAGAAAAACAAGGTTTTGGATAAGCTATTTTTAATTGTGGTTAAAGCAATAGACTTTTTGAACTATGAATTGTGCATGGCTGTGTCTTGAGTGTAAAACAACAAAATACTGCAGTTTGGGAAGTAGACTGAAATAAAAAAAATTTAAAAAAAGCATTCAAAATGTAAAATCATTTAATGTGTTAGGACTCCTCATTATTTGGCTTTCTGTTTCATTCGCTAGTTTGCATGTTCACCCCGTGTTTGTGTGGGTTTCCACCGTGCTCCGGTTTCCTCCCACTTTAAAAAAAAACATGGGTTAATACTCCTATCAGTGCCCTGACTAGGCACTGCCAATATAACTGGAGTTAGTCTGTGTGTATCTGTGTGTTTGTGTGTGTCTAATCTGTGTGTGCAAAAGTCTGTGCGATACGTTGGGTGAGCAAGTTTGGCGCAAATTGACTGCCATGGTATCACCCAGACTGATTGTTGTCAGTGATAGCTGTCTGTCTGTCCATCCATTCATTGTGTGTACCTAACTGGCAACCAATTTGTAAAGCGCTTTGAGTCCCGAGAAAAGCGCTAAAACTAAATCCAATTAATTATTATTAGTTTGAGAATAATTTTGTTGAAAGACAAATCTAGAAGAGTGTTCATATGAAGATGTTTATAGAGCATATACATGAGGAATTATTTATGCTTGCTACACAGAAAAAGTAATACAGTGCAGGTGTAAATTACAAGTCTTTGGCATTTGCAGTGATATTTTGTATATCTGAGATATAGAATGCCATCTTAGGTTTTCTCACAGTTGTTGAGGTGCATCACTTAACATTACTCTGCCTCGTTTCCATAGCATTCAACATTAGTTCAGTCATAATGAAACCAACAAAAACAGACAATCCAACTTTAAAGTGCAACTTTGTCTTTTCTTTTATTCCGCATCAATCAGATTTGAAGAGTGATGGTTTTCAGTGGCTGGCACCGTCAACAGGGGAACGACACAAACACAGTGCCACCTAGTGGACTCCTCATATATCTGTGAGCTGAGTGGAGGTGACTACCCTAAGAGTGATGGAACCTGACATCTCGTTTCCAGTCTGTTGCCCCTTTTTCGTGAGCGGCAGTTTCTGGGGGTTTCTAGTGTCACTGACCACGCCTGGAATTACCACCTCGCCCATAAGCTGGTCCTTCACCACGTTGCTGTTCCACACCTAAAAAGTAGGAAAAACAGTTGAATGCCTATACAATCAGCATGCATTAAGGTGTCTTAAGGCATATTATGATTTTCAAAGTATCACAATGAGGTTTATTAAATACATCAACAGGTGTGAAGAGTATGCTAAAGATTTGCGTTTGAGCATAAGTATATGAGTGTATAATATATATATATCATACAGTTAGGCCCAAAAATATTTGGACAGTGACACAAGTTTTGTTATTTTAGCTGTTTACAAAAACATATTCAGGATACAATTATATAATCAATATGGGCTTAAAGTGCAGACTCTCAGCTGTAATTTGAGAGTATTCACATCCAAATTGGAGCAAGGGTTTAGGAATTACAGCTCTTTAATACGTAGCCGCCTCTTTTTCAAGGGACCAAAAGTAATTGGACAATTGACTCAGAAGGCTGCAAAAAAAATAACAACGCTGCATGGGCTCTTCCCTCATTAACCTGTCATCAATTAAGCAGTTAAAAGGTCTGGAGTTGATTCCAGGTGTGGCGTTTGCATTTGGAAGCTGTTGCTGTGAACACACAACATGCGGTCAAAGGAGCTCTCAATGGAGGTGAAACAGACCATCCTGAGGCTGAAAAAAAAGCAGAAATCCATCAGAGAGATAGCAGAAATGTTAGGAGTGGCCAAATCAACAGTTTGGTACATTCTGAGAAAAAAATAGTGCACTGGTGAGCTTGGGAACTCAAAAAGGCCTGGACGTCCACGGAAGACAACAGTGGTGGATGATCGCAGAATCCTTTCCATGGTGAAGAAAAACCCCTTCACAACATCCACTCAAGTGAAGAACACTCTCCAGGAAGTAGGTGTATCAGTATCTAAGTCTACCATAAAGAGAAGACTTCATGAGAGTAAATACAAAGGATTCACCACAAGGTGCAAACCATTGATCAACCTCAAAAATAGAAAGGCCAGAATTGACTTTGCCAAAAAACACCTGAAGAAGCCAACCCAGTTCTGGAACAGCATTCTTTGGACAGATGAGACTAAGATCAACCTGTACCAGAATGATGGGAAGAAGAAAGTTTGGAGGAGAATTGGAACAGCTCATGATCCAAAGCACACCACATCTTCTGTAAAACATGGTGGAGGCAGTGTGATGGCATGGGCATGCATGGCTTCCAATGGCACTGGGTCACTTGTGTTTATTGATGATGTGACAAAAGACAGAAGCAGCCGGATGAATTCTGAAGTGTATAGGGATATACTTTCTGCTCAGATTCAGCCAAATGCAGCAAAGTTGATTGGACGGCGCTTCACAGTACAGATGGACAATGACCCAAAACATACTGCAAAAGCAACCCAGGAGTTTTTTAAAGCAAAGAAGTGGAATATTCTGCAATGGCCGAGTCAATCACCAGATCTCAACCCAATCGAGCATGCATTTCACTTGCTCCAGACAAAACTTAAGGCAGAAAGACCCACTAACAAGCAACAACTGAAGACCGCTGCAGTAAAGGCCTGGCAAAGCATCACAAAGGAGGAAACCCAGCGTTTGGTGATGTCCATGGGTTCCAGACTTCAGGCAGTCATTGCCTGCAAAGGATTCTCAACAAAATATTGAAAAGTAACATTTTACTTGGGGTTATGTTTATTTGTCCAATTACTTTTGAGCCCCTGAAATGAGGAGCGTTTGTATAAAAATAGCTACAATTCCTACATGTTTAATCATATATTTTTGTTCAACCCCTTGAATTAAACCTTAAAGTCTGCACTTCAATTCCGTTGTAGTTGTTTCATTTCAAATCCAATGTGGTGGCATGCAGAGCCCAAATCATGAAGATTGTGTCACTGTCCAAATATTTTTGGGCCTAACTGTATATGGTATAATATATATCGTATATGAGTGTACAAATCCTAATCGACGTGGACAGTGTTCAGTCCTCACTCTCACCTCCGCAGTGATCGGCTTTTCTGGTTTTCTCCTGTAGAACACGGCTCTGGTGGCAAAGTTTGGATCCCGTGTGTCCTTCTGGACAGGTGACCTGACTGAGTGGCCCTCGCAGGATATGACCAAATAGGGGTCGGCACCTTAACACACAGAGATATAAAGAAAATAGATGCTAAGTAAAACACTCAATTCAAAGAAATACTCACGAAAACGGAAACTGCAAAAAACACTGAATTGCGCAACTATAATCATCTCATTCTAACTCCGTATCGGTGCTTTTACCTCCGGTCGCGTCCTGCTTCTCCAAGCCCTCTGCTCCGTGGACATATATGTGGGTGACAACCTGAGGGTAGCCCACAAACGGAGTCCAACATCTCACCCTGGGCTTGTCTTCCGTCAGCTCCCTACGACGAAAAGAGAGAGGAAGAAGATGAAAGGTAAACGAGTGAGAATAACAACGAGCTACACGTGGGTGGATGAAGAGCTTCACACACGGGAGACGACTCCTTGTCAAGAGCCTATCTCTGACCTGCATCCTGAATCCACGTCGGTGAACACGCGGAGCATGAACTCTCCCAGTAGCGCCGGCGTGAAGGTGGTGGGAATGATGATGTAGCGGCCCTTCGTCAGCACACACCTCTGGAACACCGTGCGGGCGTTCACGTAACTCGACGTCACCATGGCTTGCTGAGTGAAGATGTCATGCATTCGGTACTTCCTGTTGTCCTCCACCTGGAAAACGACAACAACAACAACAAACTGTGTGTTAAACCTAATGTCACAGCAAGACAGCGATTTGGGGTAGCGCTTGTTTAACTTTTGGATGACTTCACTTGCTTGACACCTTCTTGTATCTAAAGTTGTATTTCCAACACATTTACAAGACAGACCATGTGTTGAAACATTTAATATATCCTATATTTCACACTGTTTCCATATAGATTTTCTCACAGTATAAGGTACTCAAAATAGGGTGCAAAACACTGCCGTTTGTTTTTCCAGCTTGCACAGATTAAATATCAGACAGGCATGATTAAGAGCCTTGTTGAAATGATTATTTTCTGGAATACGAACACGGCACGATAAGTAATGACTGTCTTCATAAACATTCAACGGACTGATTCCCTATTTGTTCAAACAGACAAAGTTGAGAAGCCAAAAACGTGTTGAGAACTGAAACACTCAGGTCCCAGACAAATAGCCTTACCCCCCAAGCCAACTCATTACAGACGTAGACTAACACTGTGACCTCTATCACATATTTCTTACAGGCCCAGACGGTCACGCTAACCAAATAATTAATCTCTCCCCAGCCAATGGCAATCATCCTGAACCCAAACTATTCAACTGTTCACTAGCGTCTTTTAACACCCGGGCCACATAGACAAGTTAGTATCGGCCCAGTCGAAGTCCCACCCACCGCCATTTTCTGTAAAAACGTGGTGTGGCTTCTCATGTTATATACCTTAATGAGAGTAAAGCCAATGGTTAGGTTCTCTCCCTGGCCGATGCTTCTGTGGATCTTCATGTCCCTCTGCTGTAAGGAAACCAAGACCTCGTCCTCGTCTTTGGTTACGTCAAACATGTACTGACAAGAAAAATTAAATAAAAGAAAGCAAAATGAAGAAACAGAATGACAAGATATGAAAAGGGGTTATTTTTGAGGCCATCATTGCGGAGAACTGATAGAAGTGGCATAAATACATAAAAAGTACACGTTTAAGAGACTTGACAACTTTTCATTTCATAACTAAGCATTTTCAACATATAATCTTTGGATACAAATTGGCTATTTACCCTGACAATTCCTAGACAAAAAAAAGGAAGGGGACAACAAATTTCTCATTTCATGTATTTACAAGCATGTGAGACTGCCCCAAGGTGACTGTACTGTGCGTGGCTTCAACACCTGCGGGTTTTGCAGGAAGGTCTGCTTGTGGTTGGCACAGCCTCCACAGCGGTTGAGCAGAGGCTCGGAATGCTTGGCCCAGCTCCCGAAGTGCACCTCTTCGTTCCAAGTCTTGCTGATGCTGAGTGCCGAGGTGTTCATCACGCGACACACATCGACGTTTGTGAAGTTCTGACACCAGTCCGTAAAGGACATCCTGTAGATACACGGCAAACAAACCATCATTTCACACTGGAATTGATAAAAAATGAATAGCATTAGCACTATATGGAGCCAAGTACAATGGGGATGGAAAAAGGAGCAGTGTGTTTCATTTGAACAAGGTTTTACTGGAAGATATGGGAGGCAAAGAGTGTTCTTGTTTTAGTTGTACACACTGTGACAAGTGACTTAATCATAATTGTATTTTTTATTCATTTTGTGTTGTTTTAATTTATATATGTATTCATATATATTATGTCATTGCTTGCATTTTTAACAGGGCACTGCTGTCTCAGTCAGTTAGCCCTGCATAAATAAATAATAATAATAATCAGTTGGAAGGACGAGGAAGAGACTCAGAAGAGGTTTTGTCATTTAACACTCACCAGAATTCCCCATCATCCTCCACTGTGATTCCAAGGTTTCGTCGCTCCATATTGCCAATCGTTTCCCATTCCGGAGAGCTGGAACGGGATTACCAAGGGTTAACGTTCAAATAGTAAAGCAAAGAGACCAATCTTAATCCTCACAATTTGGTCAGTACAGGTATTGTTAACGCCTCGGTGTGCTACAGAGATTGAACATGATTCAACGCGGCTAGGAAACATCGTCTGTGGCCCCCGAGACACACGCCTCACCCGTCACTCCAGGCACCTTTCCACTCGGTCTTCCCCCAGGGGTTCCTCATGCGTATCAAAGGGACCGTCTCGTACTTGAAGTAAGCCACAAAGCCGTGGCCCAAACGGACCTTCTTCACCGCGGTCACCGAGTACGCGTGACCTTTCACCAGACCGTTGGCAAGCCGCGCCTCGATCTCCGCGGGCGACGCCTGAAGGAAGGGGGCAAGAGGCAGGGGTCATGGCATCGTGTACATCGGTTTTACAACACGCAGAAAGTTTTCCAACAAAATCTGAACTCTGATGTGCTTTCATGGTAACGTTTGTGTTAATAAATAAATTGTCATACGATCCAACTAGTTCCAATAATTGCAAATATTAATGTTTACTTAATCATCTTAATTGCCTATTTTTTAGCACCTTATGTGCTAAATATGCTTATTGTAATGTTTTATTAGTATCAAATCTGGGAACAGATATAGAGGTCCATTTCCAACAAAAAAACGAAAACATGAGCTGTGATGAAACCAACCGTAATGGAGCAACTGATGATGCCTTCCCTCTCGTAGACTTTGAGAAGATCCATAAAGAGACCGTCTCGTTTTGCTTGGTCATTACGGTAAGGACCCGTCACCAGGTTGATCGCCTCCGACACAGCTCCACTGAAGTCCACGACGGCGTCCCCTGTGTTACCGCCGTCCAGCGACTCGTAGCAACCAGAGAGCCTAGAGACACGAAAGGTCGAGGTAAGGTCAGGGGTCACTCTACGGGATTTAAAGATAAAGGTAAAAAAAATTTGTAGTAGTAGTAATGGTTTTAAATGTTAACGTAACCAGAATAAGAGATGGGGGGAGGCAACGAATGTGTACAATTTTAGAGCCAAGTCAAATGGCTTGAGTTTAAAAAGCAAATGTCTCCACACTGCGGTCCAGTCTTATTTCTCTGTCTCTCCTGTAAATACACCCCCACCTGGGGTTCTCTTCACTATATACCGGTTTGGACGTTCACTCCTTCACTAAACATCCCACTATTACGAGCACAGGCTGTTGCGCTCCCCTCCATACTCCTAGCCTTACCACCACGGAGGGGAGGTTGTAACAATTATCAGTTAAGAAAAGGCCGTAGGTTTTAAACACAGGGGAGCTCTTCTTTAAACTACAGAGCTGAAGTTGTCAGTTCTTCTACTCTGTCTCAAAGTATACTTACTTAGCATAGGCTTTCTCCAGCAGGGCACTCCAGAATTCGTTCTGGGATTTCGAGTGGCAGTAGATCAGCTGTCCATTGATTGTAGGGAGTCGATCATCCACCACGACATCCACCCACTTTCCAAACACCCAAAACTGAAAGTGAAATATGCCAGCATAGCTCTCTGGTCGTTTTGGATCCCATTCCTGTTCCTTCCAGTTGGGGATAACCTGGTAACACACACGCGTATGTTTATTCTAATGCTCAGACGCATTTAAGGGAGTATTTACGTTTACTGAATACCATCTGAACAGTGACAAATTTGTGAAAGTTGGACACTTTTTTCATTTATTGGCCGAAAGCAAAACATTGACTTTGAGACAGTGTAAACTGGCCAGAACAAAATTGCACCCACCTTTTGCCAAAGATGGGGCTTTAGTGCCAAACAGGAGCATGCAGCCACAAACCAGCAATTGCCCACAAGCCCCTGGTTCAGATCATGGGAGCTGATGCCCTCCACAAACAGTTGTGGCTCAGGACAGATATCCTAAGATTAAAAAAAAAAGTAGATAGACAAAAACTGAAAGACTGATTTGCTCAAAATGTACAGCAATCCAGTTGATGATTAATGTTAAAAACTGAATTCACTCATCCTTCTAAATAAAAGATCTAAAAATATTTTTTTCCAAACACATTCTCTTGAGGAGTGAGTTAGCAGTATTTTCAATTTGTTAGTAAAGAACATACAGTAAAAAGAAAGGGACCAAGTGAAAAAACTTGCAAGAGCCACCCTCTGACTCAACATAATTTCCTTTGTTTGGGCCGTGGTGAATGAGTAGGTAAGTAAGTAAGCATACCTTTGAGGCTACTCTTAAAATAGCCTACAAGACCAGCTAGCTAAAACCACTAAGACGTTCTCGGCACGCAAGTTTTCAAAGCCGTGCGCCTGCGTCAATTTGAGCCGCCCCGGGGTTCCCAGTTTATGACACCCGTAAACAGCTAATTAAAATCGGCTAAACTGAGATAACACTATGACCGTGCACTGTGGCATACTATTTAAAGCGCAGCTCCTTGATTTTCGAAGTGGGCATGGCCCCTCCGTATATTATATGCAGAATTATAAAAAATCCCCCCCAAAATTAAAACAATTCCAATAATTTCATGTAGCCTAATCCATTCTATGTTAAACATTTCGACATATATTGTTAGACAATAATTTATCTTTTTTATTTCAGGGACCTGTAAAGTACAGTAAAGACATTGAATCACACTAAAAACTTATTTTATAAATCCTGACTTTTGATGACTCACCCGTGGCCTTTTCCATTCAACTCTCCCAGGGGGAGGTTTTTTGTAAAACAACGATCCATCGGTAATGGGAAACTCTGGGTCCTTAAAGAGTGTCTTGTGCTCTAAGCAATCGTTCTTGAGTGCTGCATACTGCTGGGCCTTATATGGAGTGGCTGATACGAACATGGTCCCGGTATTGACCCCTTCGAACTATAAACAAATCACACAGAACAAGACTATGGATCAACTGAACTGTGTTGGGGGTGAGTTCGATTCTGTACGGTTCTGTAATGTCTCAAAGAGAGCAGGGCATATTTAAAGCCATACAATTATCGTACACCAGTACCTATAAACTCATCTGTGTTATAAGTGACATTCACAAACGACGGTGTAAATAATCTAGTCTAGATTAATGTTTATTGTGACAATATTGCAACTATGATCCAGTATGTGATGTCACAGAAGAGCCTAAACCATAAACATAACTTTTTTACTTCTATAGTATTCTGATGGGGAGTTATATTTTAATATAGAATTGATCATGGTCAAAACATCTCTTTCCCATGGGGGATTGCTGATGTTCTTCATCTATAATAACCCAGTTTCCTGCAACATGCTGATCCTTGGGGGTATATTATATTTAAAATAGGTTAAATATGATATCGAGCATCTGGTATTTGCCAACTCATGCTCAGCCTTTAGCTGTTTTCCAGTTACAACTAAAAGTGTTAATTCAGTACAACGGTTGTTTTATTGTACATGTGTACCAAGGATAAAAAATCAATGACCTTTTTATGTGATTTCAAGACCTGTTAATCATTAATAAACAAAGATAAGATACGTCAGAAAGTTACCTACAGTAGCGCTTATGTATTTGTTAGACAAAGATTATGAACAGTTTCTGTGTTGTTGTTGTACATTTTGATGTTATTCTCCTTTCTTAGTGCACACCCTGCTAAGTAAAGAAACCTAGTAAACCTCCTTTTCTGTCGTACTTTTAGTTAGCAATAAATAACAACTCAAATATAGAAATACATGTTCAAAAACACAACTAGAGATGGTCTGAAATATTAATCACCAAACGTTTACCTTTCCTCCCTGGTAGAGCAGTGAGAACAATTCCCTGTCGTCGTCAAGCTGAAATACCTGTCTATCTCTCCTCCCCCCAAAAACACCTATCTCTGAGAAGTGTCATTTTACACACTCAGAGCCACGCCCAACCAAAGCTTTCTGTGCCAGAGTTAGACCACCAAATGTGCACTGCGTGTTTGGTCTTAATAAATCAATGTAGTACGAATGTTTACTGATACAGTCTGAAGAGCATTCCGACTCTAATGATAGAATACAGTAACTATCATTAGTACGTTTACCTTTATGAGCTCTGTTTACGTGGGGAAATGTGGTGTAGGTGTAGTGCGTGTGTTTGTGTCTACAGTGTGTGTAAGAGAGATAGAGAGAGATGAGAAAGAGGCATATAAGTAAGGCATTACTCATAAAAATAAAAACGAGTACTCACCTATACTTAATCTCGGTCTGCAAATGTAGTCAGAGGATATCCCTCTATTTTGGAACAGTGATTAGAGCGTAGTTCTTCTGGGATCACCAAACGTTACAGCCTTGAGTCCGTGAGTTTCCCCTCCCTTTGACACCAGTCATAATGATGCATATCTTGTTCCGCAACCTAAAGTGCTTGTATTTTTCCTTCCAAAGAGTTATGCCAGAGAAAAAAATTTACATTTACATCCTCTGAAACCAGACCAAAAAAAAAAAAAAAACGGGTCTTACTAAAACCTCTCTTGTGTTTCAGATGTGGTTAGATAAGTGCTGAGGTATCCATTGCACAGGCTTTTAGCCAGTCAACAGAGCCCTGGGGCAGACAGGCTAGTAGAGGGATGTGTGGGGAAGGAGCTGAAGACGAGATAAACCTTTACTCCCCTTCTGCCAGAGTAATGCAAGTGCACGCACATGTTGAATCACAGTGGTCCTCTTTCATAGGTTTGCACCCTGGTTTTTGCTTAGACTGGCCCTGTTCATGTGTCTGCACTGTAGACTTCTCCTCCTCTGTTAGTGATCTCACACCAGCAATGGAATTGCCATCTACAGGAAACGATTACTGGAGCATTTATTTGCACGTTTGACTTCATTAAGTAGTTTTTCCTTCAGATTCTCTCTTCCAGACATCCAAACATTGGGAAAATAGAAACATTGTTCTGAAATCACTATTGTCTTTCAGAGCGTTAAGTATCCTGGTATGAGGGGGAGGGGGGCGATGGGGGAATTGGGTTGTAGTTTAGAAGTCTAATAGCCCTGGGGCAACCTCAGGCAAGCTATTTGAGATTCTTGTCTATATCTCGATTTGACAAAAAAACAAATCTGTATGGTAACATCCGTTTTTTAGTCTTGAGCCAAGGTTCTGGACAGACAGCCAATTAGCTTAAAATGAAGGCCGATATAACTGCATCCATCCTTCCAGGAGTTAAATAAACAGCATAAACAGACCACCAAAATTAAAGCGAGGATTCTGGATTAGGAGCGCTGAGGTCTATGATCTCTGACATGAACTACGAGTTCATGAGAAACTTTTATTGGATAAGCCGATATTTAAATTGTAATAAGATGATTAACTTACTGTTGCAATAGCTGCTGCAGTCTTGAGTCGGAGAGTCCCGCTGATTGCCTTTAGCTTTGAAATATGAGTAGCCGGAGTTCCCATCATCACACTATGAGCACTGTGATTACTCTCATACAAACAAACTTAAATGGTTTGACCCAGGAAGAGATGGGAAAAGTGCTGACTCATGAAGAAGATCAAATAGCCGACACATTATGACAGAAAAACGTCCTCAGCATTTCTAGTAACCAACGGGAGAATTGTGATGGGAAGTAGAGCCACTTAACTATCTTTAAGTATAGAGGGAATGCATCACAGTTAGGCCTGCTTACGATCCCCTGTCCGGTTTGCTCTGGGACGAATGCAATCAAAGCCCAGCTCTTTCCTTGTGTACTGGCAGAGTGGGGATGTGCCCCAGAGAGAAGCTAAATATAACTTCATCAGCCTGTGTTGTGCCCTTGTCACCAGTCTTGGAACTCTTCACAGTGTCCCGTAGTGTTTCATTGTAGTTGAGATACTACGAGACTGTTATTGACTGCTTTCCAGGCAAACTTTGGCAATATTTTTTTTTTTATATATATGCTACTTGTTTGTAACCTTTACATAAACTTTCCCAGGCCATACTTTGGTCTCTATAAACAATATAATTAATTTTTCTTGTACAAAAACAAAAGAGTTAAATCTTTGCTGTTTCATAATTGCAGTCATTATTTCACTGCCAGGGGCAAATCGAGTGACCTTGTCATTATGAGTAAAACAGAAATGATCCATTCCTTCCCTCCGCTCTCCTCCCCTCCCCGATGATTTCTGTGTTTTCTGAGTAAGTCCCAGTTAAAATCAGGCGGTGAGTGCTTGATGAACTGCCCGAGACCCCAGATGACCTCCCTGGTAATTGGCATAACGTTGATGGAAGGCTGTTCTGGTACTAATGTATTTCACCCTGACCCTTACGTGACCAGACAGGATCCAGAACACTGGGACCTGCTGCCAAAACTTCTTGTATATCTTATTTCCTCTTATAGCACATAGGCCTAAACATTCCAGAGGAAATGTGGAAATATTGTGTAGTTACTTAAAGCAGCCAGCCGATGGCAGGAAAGTCATATTCATTGAAAACAGACTTTTTCTAGTGTTCTTTTGGTATGGTATGATTATAACATTTATAACATTATGTATAACAACGACCATAAAGTCATTATTCAATTAACCCTTTATAACACTACTGTTGAAACAACATTACCTGGATTACCCATCCTGTATTCAAAATTTTAATATTTCATCTAATACTAATCTAACCCTGGCTGTGACCTACAATCAGATCTCTATGATTTAACCGGCCTAACATTTGTTGTTGTTGTGATTTAACAGGCCTAATATTAACAGCCAATATTTTAAGTAGGGCCTACCAACAATTTATTGGCTATGGTAAAGTCAAAGTGTAACCTTGGTAACTTGTGTCATAGCACACGTAACTCTCATTCCTTGTTTCCTAGGCTATTATCTATCTAACCAGAATACCACATACTGCATGCAGATGAGGGGACTTTGCAGCAGGGGGAGCTAGAGACATATGGAGACCTCTTGACTTAGATGTCCTCGGTTCCCTCTTTCTCATGTACAGCATTTAATTTATTTAGTAACATACCACCTGTCAAGCGATAGGAACACACAGTTTAACAAAACAGGCAAAGCATTAGGCAAACATTATTACTGAAAGCAAACTTGTTTATTTTCTCCTTAGAAGTTGAACGTATATAGTCCACAAAACAGATTGCATTAGAGAATAATGTGACTGGTCAAGATTTTACAGTACGGTTATAAGAAAATACAGGCAATTGGACTTAAATTTTAAGAAGGAATTACTTTGCAGACCAACTAGGGTTTGAAAGTCAGTCATTAAAACATATCCATGTAACCTAGGCAATATAGTAGAGCACAACAAAAGCAGGGTTTGTTTGATCAAGTCCTTGACCTAGAAAATAAGAATGATCTCGTCAGTAATGGCACTGATAAGATAACTCATGATATGAAAGTTATGTCATGTACATCTGAAACAACCAAATACACATCTGGGTTTTCATTAGCTTAATAAATGAAGTCTAGCCTTACAAATTAATGATATCCTACTTACACATTACAAACTCTTAACGTTCACATGATGGACATACTGTAGTACAATGTGTTACTTCCTAGAACACATGGACACATGGAGGTTAACTGTGCTGTGAATGGCAGTATTATTTTAGGTGATTATAAATTATGAGTTATTTTGAGGTAATGTTATAGGAGAGCCTACCTTTTTACACCAAGATGATGCCAAACATGAACAACTGTGGTAGATCCTAAAGTAATGTATGATCTTATAGTGAAGTAATTTAGTTAAATATCATATACGTATGCTAGCAAACACACGGATCATTTAATTTGATCCCAAACCAAGTTACAGGTCCCTAATACAAATGCTCTCAGTGCAAAACAATGGTCCTGTTAAGGTGGCTGTCAGTCTTTCATAAGTGCATAAGTTATTGAAATAAATGCTTTGTACCTAGATTGTCGACTGCAATTTCCATTGCATCTACTTCTTTTTTTTATGTTGATGTAACATTCATAGCATAGTGTAAATCAAGTATAGTATGTTGTAGAATGTTTTTTCTCTCTCTCTCTTCATGTCCGGCTATGCTGCTTACCTTAGTCCAAATGACAAATGGTTGTGTGTTTTTGTTTTGACTGACATGTCTCCTACCAGTCATCAGGTTGGGTACCAGTGGGAGAGTAGAGATTTAGTGACGGTGACATGACAAGTTTTATGTGTCTTGTCACAGCTGCATACTCCTCAGCCCATTGTGTGTCTGTCACAGCTGTATAATCAGGCTTTCTGTGTGTCTATCCCAGACAGTTTAAAAAATAAATAAATAAATTGCCCGTTGTGAAAACAGGGGAAACTAAAGCTTAAAGTGCCATTCATTCCCAAAAACTCAGATGTATAATGGAGCTCAATGTTTACTATTGAGACAGATTTCTTGTTACCATGGCAATGGAGAATGGTGAGGTGCTCATGAACAGAATAGTAATACGGTTGTTGTTTTTTTTCTCACTGTGCTTTTGTACGTCTTTATGCACCTCCCTCCCTCCTTCCCACAGACAAGCAGACACACGCCCTTGCCTACGCAAACGCCACATGCTCACACACACAGTAATAATAATAAATAATAATTTAATATAGAGCTTTTCAAGGCACCCAAAGCGCTTTAAGTTATAGTACTTATAGTGGACACACTAACTCGCACCAGTATGAAGTAACTATGATAACAACGACATCATTATTAATCAGTTATTTTAAAGGGGACGATTTTAAACTTAAATTCCCCAGAGGTTGCTCATGGTTGCAACCATTTCATTACCAAACAAAGAAAGCATCAAGCCTGACATGTTTAGTTGAAACATTTCTCTGTGATAGAAACGACTTTAACATGAGACATCAGAATGAATATGAATATAGATCAGCATCATGTGCCATTGTTTTTTTTAGTTTTTTTGCAATTAGCTCAGATCTGAATGTGTCTCCTTGTGTTGCACAGCAATGACAATACAATGTGAATGTAAAGTATATAAATAGTCGGGAAATTAATTACAACTCTTTTAATTGCAAAAAAGGGTATTGGTCAATACATAGAATGTAGTACTTAATCAAGCCACTGTGACATTGCAAAAACACCATTAAAGAGGACATTGTAAATATCCCAGAATCCCAAAGTCATTCAAACAAAAAAAATGCATTTCAAAAGAGCAGAAAAAAGAGCACTTACACCATGAGAAAGTATTCTGAAAGTTTACAAAACAATGTATTCTCATTCACCTCAAATTGTGAAGCTCTACAATTCAGGACATTAAAATGTTTCACATACAGTTTGTTGACAAAGAAGACATGTCTTAGTTTTCCTTTAAATTTGTTTTGTTTTTTTATCAAAAGACAGCATTCTAAAAAAAAGGCACCACTAGAGGTGAGAAATTCACGTCACCTGTCTTAAATGGCGGTGGAAGCTTCACAGAGAACAAATGACATTTACTGTTAGTGGTATAGAAAAGTTGGGGCAAAGAGACAAAGATATTGAACAGCTGATCAAATCAAACAGAACTTCTATCTTTAAAAAGCAACGACTACAAATGTTATTTCGTTTTGTGTTTTATCATACAAAGTGTTGATTCCCAAGTGAAAAAAGTAGACCTGCAGTTGGATTAGCTGACATTTTTTGCTGACATCACAGTGCTTTTTTCAGCCTGTGGGGGTGTAGTTGACAGACTCAGATGTGTAGCTTCTTGTTGTACTAAGGCCTGTATATCCAGGATTGACAATGGACCACATTGCATCTTGCACTTTAGACTATTGCAACCATGGAAGGCGCTGAGTGATGCTGTCATAATGGAACAACTGCATTTCAAAAATATCCATAATATATCCATCTGATCAACCCACACATGTTCCATCCAGCACAGATGAGTTGGCTAGTGAGTCAGATTACCACAGGACATTGCCCTGCAGATATGTAGCACGGTCATAACCCAGCATGTTCTCTGTTACTCTCCAAGAAAATAAAAAATACACTCAGCGGATGTTTCTTCAACAGAATTTAAAGAGACTTTATAAAGTTCACATACATAAAAACATTTGCGTTTCCTTTCCTCTCTCTCTCTCTCTCTCTCTCTCTCTCACTCTCTTTCTATCACTCTTATCGGAGATTCGCTAACAACTGATTAGAGTTAAAAAATCTTGAGCCATGCAAAATGTGAGAAGCTCTAATATAGTTGAATGTGTTGGTGAAAGTATATTGTGCCTAAATGAGCATGGGCTGTTTATATCTTATTTAAATGGTGACAAAAGGTGCCACACGTAGACACCTATGCACCTGTGTTTTTCTTTAGGGGGAAATCGAAGGTTAAACTATAGTATGTACATTTTGGCTTTGGCTTTAAAATGTTTTTATTCATTTAAATCATCTCACAGTCTACATTTTAATATAAGGTCCATTTGAAAACAATTAAAAGAAGACACAGCAATACGCCAGACTAAGGAGTTACGAAACCCTGTTGAGTGTGTGTGCTTTCATATTTTCTTAACTGCCTAATTGTTTTTGCTTTGGTTATTTTTCAAAGACTTAAGATTTCCCACAATTCTATTCTGTACAAAAAGCCCCCCGTTTCAGAACCGCTAAAACCCTACGGTGCATCAAGGTTATAGAGAACCTTCCAGAAATCACATTAATAGCATGAAATGTTGTTGACCCAATGTTTGACAAGAATCGTTTTGGAACAGGATGGAAGCATAGTTATAAATATTAGGCATTCACTAGGAAGTTATGATGGCTATACACACTATTTACAGCAGATGAGAGATGCAGTAACCTCTCTGGCTTAAGAGCATTCCTCCTAAAATGGTGGCCATTAATTGTCATGCCTTAATCCGTACCACAGAAAGAGAAGGGGAACATTGAAGTGTGAGTATCAGTGAAGCAGACCTTTATCAAGTCTAACTAATACACCCGTGGAGAAGTTACATTTGCTGCTTGGAATTATGTACTTGAAATCAAAGAATCCTTGAGCTGGCAGAATATTTGAGTTTAACTGTAAATGAGAAATATACCCACTTGCTTGCTAGAAAACATCACAAATTGTTGGATTCAATAGAAAATAAAACGTTTAAAACAAATTAGTAAGCAACGATGACTTACTTGTATGTATACGCCCAGCGCATCCATTTCAAACAATAAAGGATATATAAAAACACGCTTAAGCAATTCAATTCTCAAGCAGCAAAACGGTAGGGACATCCCTGATGAGCAGGGCTAAATAGGGGGGGGGGGGGGGGGTACCAGGAAGAGGATGGAGAGGTCCTCCCCAACACACACGGTGCCGCCAGTGACGGGTGACAGCAACAGAGAACACCTGTGTGCTGCAATCCAGACTGGAAGGAAAAAATAAAAAAAAGGGGGGGGGGGTGTAAGCCAGCTGTCTACATAGACTCTCCGAGAGAATCCTCATCATCCAGAGACAGAGGCAGGTAAAGATCCTACAGAGACACAACGCAGAACGACAGAAATGTCAGATCAGGTACAATAAGACGTTCAGAGAGATAAGGGGCGGAGAGAATTGCAATGGGAAATTGGGGAAGACGAGAGGGGGGGAAGCTGTGATTACCTTCTGTTTGCGGTTGAGGCCCGGACTGGAAGGGGTGGAAGTGGGGGACTGCTTGGAAATTGGGGTGGAGAGCTGGCTGCTTGAGCCTGTTCCATTGGCTGTGAGGAAACCCAGAGAGTGTGTGGAAATAAAAGAGAAGTGGGAAAAAAGTCCAAAGGGAATAGGCGGTAAGAGAAAAAAACCCAAGAGAGCAAGTAAAAGTGACAGAAAGATAAAGAGACAGAAAGAGAAAGAAAGTTTAAGATGTTAGATAATGCAGTCTGTAAGTGGTGTGGACTGTCCCTGGACTAAGGTCAGTGCTGGTTGGCCTTTCTGGACTGCAGACAGAGGCTTTGAGTCTGGGTCTGAGTCTGCTTTTCTCTCTCTGCTTAAAGGCTCTTTGGTCATGGCCGGTTGCTAAGATACCCCTAGCCAGTGTATACTTCTGAGAGTGGTGTGATGTAGGTTGGGTAGTAAAAGTCTTTAAAGACATAAATACTTTGAAACCGACCGACAACATGGCCTATGCCAAGTGCAAGAATGTGCAGTAAAAGCTTTTCTGATTCAACCTATTATGAAACCATTCACCTCTGATTGACAAACAAAATGGTCCTATTGAGCTCACTTATACCAAGTAAACGATACATGTAATACGCATCAAGAAATGTGATACGTTACTCACATAATTGCATGTAATTTAGTTGTTTACTCAATGAAAAATTTAAATATTATGTTATCGCTAAAAAATCTATGAACAGATGGTTAATGGTTAAGTGGACAAATATACACAGAAAGAAAAGCAAATAAAGTATTTTTATTTTTAAGAAATAGTGCAATAAAATTAAACAAACATAACACAAATTGGAGATAAAAACCTTTCACCCTTAAATGAACAAAGTAAAGAGGTTAGTAAAAAAGAACATGCATGAGTTTTCTTTTTGAAATCATGATACTGTCCCCGCTAAGATAAGACACATACAATATCTTTACATTACAAGATATAACAGCCATGGGAAGAAATGTAATCTGTCTCTAAGACCATGATTCCTGATTACAAAATCAGAAAACATTCATACTTTGTATATGGTGAAGAACCGTAATCGTAGATATTTTTTTAAAACGTTTTTGTTCAATTCTTATGATTTATTGTCTATTCTTTACCAAATCTACTAATCAGTCTGTTGCTCCAATCTTCCCTCTTTTGCGTTATACCATGTATCATTTTACGTAAAACCGGCCCTCCACCAGTTAAATGTGCTCTTTATAAGAATTGATGGGCGCTGTTGCATCCTTTGTCTAATTCCTCTCTTTTCCTGCCTCCACAAAACCCTTTATCATCATGGATTCAGGGGCTCTTAACAGGCTGTTTAACTGTGAACCCATTAGGGCCAATCGCTTAGTCATCCATCTGCTCTCCTAATACCCCCACCCCTCGCCAGCCAGAATTTACTAAAATATTAAATAGTCCTGAGAGAGGGAGAGCACCAGTGGGACCTGAGTGAGGATGGTCTGTCAATCCCAGATAGTTTGCAATATGTCAAAGGGTTTACCTCCATGGCTAGCAACTTTCTTTCTCCATCTCCATCTTTTTTACTCTCCGGAGTAAATAAAAACACCTGAATGAATCATATAAATTTTGAAATTCCTAATCCCCTCAGATTATCCTGATCAAATAGAGGCTGGATTTTTTTAATCTGCCCTCCTTCTCATGTACAGTATGGTTGGTACAGCTGGTTGGGAGGCGTGCAGGATGTAAACACTGTCTGCTTCCACTCTTACAGGACAGAGAGAAACCATAAAGCCACAGACTTGGTCTAGACACCCTGCTGTCTGCCCCATCAAATCCCCGATGACAAACAAATGCAGTTTACATACACATACAAAAAAGTTTGAATGACAAAAAATGTAATGAAAACATGAAAATAAAAATAAAGAGAAAAACGTTTTTTGATTCAGGATGGATGAGGCCAATAATTATAATAATTGGGGTTGTTATAAACTCTCTTAAATATAAATCTCTATGTGAGGCCAGTGTTTGTGCTGCAGTCCAACATGGAGGGTTCAGATAATAATAGGCTCACTCGATTCAGCAGGGGACTTGCTGCGTCTGATAGGGCCTGGGCTCTTGGAAATCCTCTGACCTTTAGGGGTCTTCATCACCCTGCATTCTGTGGGGAAAACACACACACACACACACACGCCACAATCACACACATACAAACACAGTCATGTACACACACAACCATGCACGCACACAAACACACATATACATGCACACATAAGTAGACACACACACACAAACACACACACACACAAAGTAGACAACATTAGCAACATTAAAAAGACAAAGGGAAGAGTAACAGTATCAGCATGAAAGGCTCCATTGACAATCAAACAGAGGAGGAAACAATAGAGACTGACACAATGGGAACATGCAGGACTTCATCATGAGTAAGTTACTGTACGTCTGTTCCACACAGATGTGCCTATAATGACGTTCATTGTGGACGCTCGTTGTAGCTCTTTTCAAGGTCCGTCCCAGCTAACAGCAGTTCCCAGCTTAAAGGAAGCCGGTTTGCCATGCGATATGCTGTGAAAAAAATAAGTAAAATAAAAATACCCTCCTATTCTTTATTGCTATAATTATCAACTTGTGTTGTACTATACAAAACTGTTGGGTTTTGTGTACAGTGTTACGATGTCATGAAGTGCATGAACTGCAAGTTCATGTGGCGGTGAGCTTACATGTATGTAGCTTCCTGTCCCGTGCCATTTATTCTGGGTCATGCCTTTAATTAGGGTGAACCCAGTGGCTTCGCAGACATCCTCCACCCCTCCTCCCCAGTCTCAAGACTCCCCTCGCTCTCTCTCTCTTCACTCTGCTGCCACATAGTGTCTCCCTTTCTCCGTCTCTCTTTCTTTGTGACTCTCTCTCTCTCTCTCTCTCTCTCTCTTCACTCTGCTGCCACAGTGTCTCCCGTTCTCGCTCGTATCTCTCTTTCTTTGTAACTCTCTCTCTCTCTCTCTTCCTTTATGAAGCTCTCTCTCTATTTATATCTCTCTCTCCCTCTTTCTATTTCCCTTTCTCTCGCTCTCTCTCTCTCTCTCTCTCTCTCTCTCTCTCTCTCTCTCTCTCTCTCTCTCTCTCTCTCTCTATGACTCTCTCTCCCATTTCTCTCTCTCTCATTCCCCTCTGTCTCTGACTCTCCCTCTCTCTCTCATTCGCCTCTCTCTCTCTCATTCTCTCTCTCTCTCTCTCTCTCTCTCATTCTCTCTCTCTCTCTCTCTCTCTCTCCAACACATAATCTTTGTTCCTTCTATCGTCTCTGGAGTGACTTCCTCTCCACACCCCCACCCACTCCCCCATCAACTGTTGGTGCTATTTCTGCCTGCCTGCCTCTTCTCCTTCTTTACCTGGAGAACCCATTCACCCCCTTTGTCTCTCGTAACCTTCACACACTGGCAGACAGATACTCGCTCATTTATCTGTGTGTGTCTATGTTTGTGTGTGTTTCTGTGTGTGTGTCTCATGCCACTAGGCAGTCCATTTGTCTTCAGGCCCTGAAAGATGTTCCCCTCCGAAAAGACTCTACACGTCAATGGTTTAGTCCAATAGCCTGTGTCTGGAGAAGCCTGCTCCATTGGATTCCCCTGTTTTTAGAATGGTACCACCCAAAGCTGCTAAGTGAAGCCCGAAATACTGGCCTAGGCTTGTGATCATAGTAAATCAGCCTGCACTTCATACAACCTTTTAATCCATGTGTGGATAATGCTGGCATAGTGGGTAGGACTGCTACCTGGTGACCAAACGGTCAAGAGTTTAAATCCCACCTGGGAACACCACCACTAGTGTTCCCTTGAGCAAGGCACTTAACCCTAAATTGCTCCAGGGGGACTGTCCCGTAATCCCATTGTAAATCGCTTTGGATAGAAGCGTGTGCTAAATGACGAAAATTCGAATGTGAATTTGTATTTGGTAACATATACTTTAGGTAGACTTTGTTGAAACCATGAACGGTCACGTTTACTACATCGAAGCAGCCTTGAGCCACCAAGTCGATCTAAAAGCGGTTTGAACAGCGGCTGATGCTTATCAAATCTCCAAACACAGCCTCGTACCTTCCTTTGTGTGCTGACACGGCCACCCGCACTCTCTGACCTTGCAAACAGTCAGGAGCGACAGACCCCTCTGAGGCACCGAGCAGACCCACGTTCATTATGGTGGGGGTAAAAATAAAAAACAAAGAGGATGGATTTGCATGCTGTGGCTGTAACCATGGTGGCGGCCCAGTGGTGAAGCCATCTCCTCTTCCTCACCCCTTCCCACCCGGGTTCACGACGCCGCGGTGTGCGGCCGACGTCTGAGGCCCGGCTCTGTAAGTGTAATGTCTGCGTGCAACACGACCCACTGACCTTGGTTAATATAGCCCCCGGGGGCCGATTTGGGTTTGGCTCCGGAGGGGTAGTGCGCTGAAAGAAAGCAACATCATGGTTAAAGCGCGCCCGCATTCCACCGCCGATACTCAGAGGACAGGCAGAGGCCAGGGACATGTCCAACAACACCCTATGCTGGAGCACTGCGGAATATGGTGTTTCTTTATTCATGAGTTGGTGTTAGCGGAGTGTGCGGATGTACGTTAAATACGAGGGTGGACACAGATGTAAGGTGTGTGTGTGTGTGTGTTTCTTTGTATGTATGTGTTTGTGTGTGTGTGTGTGTGTGTGTGTGTGTGTTTCGTTGTGCGTGTGTTTGTACGTTTCTTTGAATGTGTGTGTGTGTGTGTTTCGTTGTATGTGTGTTTGTGCGATTCTTTGAATGTGTGTGTGTGTGTGTGTGTTTCGTTGTATGTGTGTTTGTGCGATTCTTTGTATGTGTATGCGTGTGTTTGTGTGTTTGGTTCTATGTAGGTGTGTGTGTGTGGGTTTATCTAGGTAAAGAGTAAACGGAGTTGGCAGTGATTTCACTTCTTCTCTCCTGTGCTCACCGCTACTTATCAGCCCCACTAAATCCACTGACCTAAACCTGTCAGTTGTCAGATTAATGGCTCTTCTCCTAGCCCCTGCTTTCTCTGCTGCAGGGTGCAGATAACGGAGGAACAACAAGAATACCCACACTATATACGGTTTGGGCTGTCACACGCACGCACGCACACACACGTACGCATGTACGCACGCACGCGTGCACGCACGACATGTAATGAACATACACTCTAGATAAAAAAAAGTTTGTTTAAGCAGACTGGGAGCATATATAATATTATTGGCACTTTTACTTACTTTAATTACCATAGCAATACATTTAGATCCAGTCCTCCTTGTTGGGTAATATTGTGAGATGAGACTTTATATTGACATAGTTTTTTTTATTAAATAGCCACAGCCTAAATTAAAAGCTGTAGTCTCAATGAGGCAAAATCCTTGAATCTTTAGAAACTAGTCAGTGCAGGTTCTATTCAAACTTACCTGCTAATCCTTTTCAGCTCAAACCCTCATTCAAGCAGTGAACACGTTTATGTTACTATGTTCTATTTACAGCCGTGGTATTTACAAACTAAGACATTTAATATAAAAATACATTTAAAAATCTAAGTGTGAAAAACAAAGGGATGCTTGGTTTGCCATGGTCATTCCAATGAGCAGGTACACATGGACTGTAGCTGTGTGTGTGTGTCGATGTAACTGATTAAGGTGGGGGTTGAGAAAGTGCCTGGTGTCATTACGGGGGACTAATGTACTGAGGTGGTGGTGACGGCTGCAGTTGGGCCTGTCCTATGAAATATGAACTGCGCCTTACCGTTCTCATCCAGGGAAAAGTCATCTTGGGCATAGCGGAACTTCTCTGGTCCACAGGCTATGAAGACGTCATCGTCGCCGAAAAAGTCCTGCAGGCAGGTGACCTAGAAACACAGAGCAAAAACATGCAGGATGAGACTTTGACTCGAGATATTTCATTGACATGGATTACCAATCAGGGCATCAAACCTACTGGTCAGCATACGTAGACATGGCATCAACACTTCAAGAGCATAAGAGACTAGGGGTGTGTGTGTGTGTGTGTGTGTGTGTGTGTGTGTGTGTGTGTGTGTGTGTGTGTGTGTGTGCCCCGTAATGGTGTTTCTTACTGCCGCTTCAATCGGATTTCTTTTAAGCCTGGGAGAGTTTCAAAATGCTGACTCTGTACTACTTCTGTACAAGAATAATTCACACACTTATTCAGTTCTGATGAGGAGCTGCTCGTTAATTGTAAACGTTTTGGGGGATTATTTCACGGCTTTGGTGCTGGCTCGGGGGATATTTTCAAAGCCTTGGTTTAACATGTCTTTAGATCAAATCCTCCAAACTGCATATGCATGACAGGTGGAAAACGCTATAGGGAGATGTACAGAAAATGAGTTCTGTAGACCTCAGTGTATCCCAATAAATGAGACAGCTTGGTAAGACTATGACGCATATTTCAAAGTAAAAGTCACGCTTGGCAGCCAAGGCTTGGGCAGCATGAAGCCTGCAGATACACTGAATATCGACCTCAACA